>WOVY01000904.1:0-315358 GCA_013436015.1 Rhipicephalus annulatus | reverse complement strand
TGGTGAGGAGACTCTCAAAAGGTATATGGTGTGTCATCTTGCAATAGAGAAGCAACATTTATACCTAGTTTATGTTAGTAGGAGTCTGCTAAACATTGGCCATACAAGCTTGTGGCTAGAGAAGAATGATGTCCAGAAGATGCCCTCCTGAAATGTTAACCTGCACCGTTCTCCCTTGCCCTTCTTGGTGCACTGGAATTTTTGCCCTATAGGTACTCATTCCTTCAGTGGGTACTCTTGAAGGGCTTCTGAATAAGCTCACTCTTACCACCTGCTTTACCCAAGGGCAAATCCTACTGTTGGAACTTGTTTGCTTGGCAGAAATTTTTAACAGGAAAAGAAGCTTCACTCGTTACACAAATAAAGCTACAGCGTTGCAAGATTACTATGATGTTATGTACACAGACCTCCCACATACAACTCACTAAAATGTCACCAATTACCTCTATGGTGAGCCTGATTATGCCTTAAGACAGCATGTAAGTTTCTTGATCCTATACTTTTTAATCAGTACATGAACCTTGAAAAAACAAGATCGTCACGCGCAGTGCTTATGAACTGCAATGATGCCATCGGAAGCATCAGCAAAAGTAAATTCACCCTGCTGGAAAGCAAATTGTGCGTGAAGCCTGTAAATGTACTGTTAACAAAGTCTCCTCGACAACTTCATTACTTCTACTTCTGCAATTTTCATAATCCTGTCTCTTCATACCTTGCTGTCAACCCAAAAATTATTGACCTATGAGGTGTTACTCATATGACCATGCTTATTTAACATACCTGCAAGCCTCAGAGCTAAGATAATAAAATTGAAGACTTTAATAATTAATGCTCTCTGCTACTCACCCCTTCAAAAAAAATTTTAGCATCCCCTTCAGACCTGTTTTTTTAAAGACTCAACAGGCACAGTGACGTGACTCATGAAAGGCATATCCGGAGCTTGTGGTGCAACTAAAATCTTTTTGGAGCAGCATAAAAGCTGCCTGAAGCTTTTAAGCTAGAGCTGTTGCACCACATGTTACAGGGAACTAGTTCATGAACATATGCATGCATGTTCACTTGGACTTCTGCTCAACATAAACGTAGGCTTTTTGCTTTTTTTTTGCAGACATCCCCAATTTATATAAAGCTACCTAGCACTTTCCGGGAATTCACATGGCATTTGTAAATGACTCTGGCTTTCAACGATAGTTTAGCTACAATATTGAATCACGGACTGGTAAGACTATTTATGCATTGTATTTACTTTCCAAAAAAAAAAGAGTCTGATTATATTAATGCTTTTATTAGTACAACCTAATCGTTCAATCTGTGGAGAAGTGGTTGCTGTCATCATTTATGTACAGAATTGTTAGGTTCCTGATTAATGAGCACTTCATGAAAAAAGGGTTTTGTAACTGGTCCTTACTGCCAATTATTTATTATGGCAAAATTTAGAGTTATGGGAGAGTAAGTAGTTACACTTGGCAAACTGTTTGACATGTACAGTCGTCGAGGTCGAGAAGCCCAGCCTAGACATACCGGAATAGTGGAACACCATGCTTTCTAGGCGAAGTAAAAGTGATTGTACAGCATTCGGTACTGCTGATAAAATTTGCCCACTGTATGGACTTAAAACTTAACCACCTTGTGTGAAATATTTTGAAAGTAAACTGTAACAAATAGGACCACAAATAAAAAAAAATAACTAAGTGGTCAGTTCTATATGCAGGTACTAAATTACTGTATTTTAATACAGTAAAGCAAGACTGTTGTCCAAGCACAACTAGCTCATTATTACTTTTATTTGACAGTAACCACAACAGTTAGAAACTATTTGGCTGAAGTCACGTGGTAACTTTTGTAGTATAAGCGGGTTCAGATTGTTAAGAAAGTTGGTGCCCAGCAACGTTTTCAACTACATTGCATGTTCATGTCCACTGTGATAACATCTTCAAATCGCAGGGGTAACGTATGGATTTCAAGCGTATGCCATATACTTGCTCCCTGAGAGAACACAACAACGAAGAGTGCACGCATGCTTGACACAAATAGTGAAATTTATGAAAAAGATGTAGCAGGTTTCGTCTGTTGGTGCAGATCCCTGCAGGCACTTACCTAATTCCCACCCCATTTTGCCAACAAGCAGCCCATCTAAAACGTTCGAACATGCGCTATTATGTCGGGTCATAACCAGTTTCTTCTAACCACCTTGCACTTAGTTCTGGCACGACATACGTTTCAAAGATCTATTTCTTGCAAGCTGTGTGAGTAATTGTAGACCATTCTTCAACAGTTATTTTTGTGCTTACTCGATAGGAAAACATGAGCTACAAATTTTCTAAGTTTCTAAAACATGAATGGTAATTAAATTGTGAATGGTAATCTACACCCAGCCTTAGCATATATTTCCTTTATAATCATTTTCAATTTGAGGCATGGCACAGATTTTGAAGTACGACTGAAGTCTCTCATATGCATGTTTCGTTTATTTGAAGGTGCCATTTAACAATCTTGAATTAATCCTGCAATGAACTAACATCTGAATGCCTTGCGAATTGCCTGCCACAAAATATATTTTACTAGGTAAATTGTTCTGTGCTTGTTACACAAGCTGAAGATGACGATACTGACTGCCGCATCGTCACTGATGAGACAGAGGATAACGCGTGTACAATTTAGGTGCACACACGAGGCCCAATGTCAGTGCTATATTTCCAATTTAAACACGAGCGCGCGCAATATGTATGCTTTACCGCAATACACAGCGTGCACTTCACTGCAAGGCACGACTGCCTTGCGGCACTGTTTAATTTTAAGAAGACGCTTAAGGTGGCAATTTTGAGCGAATATTTATAGTGCTCCCAGCATATCGTCAGCTTTATTTCTTTTTTTTTCTTTGTATACACCCACAAGAAAAACCATAGCTTAGAAAACCGATTATCGTAATCGGCGACAACATATTTAAGCCACTTGGAAAATAACGTCGTGTGAACGCCTGGTAATATTCCATCGCTTCCAACTTGTGCATTTCGTATCTGTCTCACGCAGTTACGCAAGAAGAAGCTTCAATGAAAGTTTTGGCGCTAGCATACACTTCACCGAAGCGACACATCGATCCTTACGCTACACACGCACTTACCAGACATACACGTACGGCATACATCCACAAATAGCATAACACACGGTGTTCATGATCGGGCAAGTCGTTACCACATTGCTTATAGACAGTATTACAGAACGAGACCACGTATCCATGCGCAGAGGCGGTTCTCGCGAATGCATAAGGCTCCCGGCCAAGCAAAGACCACGGATAAATAACCACCGCACGGTAAAGATCCTCACAAGTTAGTGAGGAACCTTAGACCTTTCGTTCCCACCACCTAAACGTCCCCAAAAAAATGTCCAACACGGCGATTCTGTCGCCGTCTATTCATACGTTTTCAGCCAAATCAAGCCGGTTTTAAGCGGCTATTGGGTGAACCGAACGCTTTTGCCTCGAAAAGGTTCGTGCCACCCGGTGGCAGCAGACGCGGCCAAAAAAAAAAGGGGGGGGGGGGGGGGTTCGTTTCACGGGAAAACTTGGCGATCCGGAACAACTGAGGTCATGCAACGTGAGCAGAAAGATCAAAAGGAAGACACAAAAGGGAGAGGGCAGGGAGGTTAACCAGAAAGACATCCGGTTGGCTACCCTACACTGGTGGATAAGGGAAGGGGACAAGAAAGACGAGAAGCAACATCCTGCATAACTAAGGGCACAGAATCAGTGCGTATTTGTAGGGCAGGCATCCCTAAGTAAAAGTGTGTCCAAATATTGTGGAAAAAAAAAAAACTGTCAACCATAGACGTTTGCGTTTATTCAAGCGGGCTTTCGTATGCCTTTCACACAGGCCGCCCAAAAGTTTGCTTGATCAGAACAGTGGTCGCGCATATAAGAGAATACCCTGGATGACGGGCTGCTTCTGAGATCATGCTCGCACTATTCACACGCACGCACGCACGCACGCACACACACACACACACACACACACACACACACGCACACGCACGCACACACACACACACACACACACACACACACACACACTGAGCCTGTTCAGAATATTTTTAATTCACTCTTCAGAGAATGAAATACCATAACTTCTAAACGCACTGGTTTGCGGTTTTTGGTTACGAACCCACGGTAAAGCTACTTGCGCTTCCCTTAGGAACGTTGTAATTTATTTTAGTTTGGTTCCGTGTTCTTAAAGGAAAAACCTTATGTTTTTATAGCTAATTTACCTTTAATGTTTAGCAAAAAAATAAAAACAATTACAAACCGTTAGGGAACTTTTTTTTTTTGCTATTGAACGGAAACTGAATGGAACATTTTGTGGTGGAACAAAACTGAAATCAAACTGGAAAACCCTGCGATAGCATTCGCTTCCCGCACGTAAACCCCTGTGGAACTAAATTATTCTCAGGTGCATCACGAAGAACACCGAAGCACTGAGCCGCTTACCCCACAGCGAAACCATTGAGGATACACCTTAAGTTGGCTGCGTGCTCATGTTCGAAGCGCTAAATAGCCCCCCCCCCCCCCCCCCCTAACGGTAGACGAAGTCACAATGGCCACGCAAGATGACCCAACATTGTTCAAGCTGTACAACGCCCTGATGGAAGGCAGAGTTCAAAACTTCAAGAATGAGAACTTCAGCGCTTTTAACAAGAAAGAAATAGAGTTCATTTGTCATCGTGCTTGTATCAAATTGGAATCACGAGTTGTCTTCATGGCCCACTTCGACAACGAGCAATGGCTCTCATTCATGCCGGACACCGAGGCGTGATCACAATGAAGTGCGCCCGCAGCTACATGTGGTGGCCGGGAATCTGCAAGGGCACCGAGATCAATCAATCAATCAATCAATCAATCAACTTTTATTTCTCATAGAGAAATATGGGGGGTGACGGAAAAAAAGCCGCAGTACTGCGGCTTGACAAAGCTCCGGCCCCCTACAAAGTCCAGCAGTAACAATGATCAACCACACAAAAATTGATTTTGCTGGAAATAAAACATTTGATTTGAATGCACATTGACAGGAAGAGGCAAATGTAGCGATTTCTAGGAGAAACATGGGAGGACTTGGTCTTTATACATCATTATACATAGTAATACACATTCATAAGACTTATGGAAAAAAGGACAAAAAAGAAAAAAACACGAACAGTTGTAGGTAATGTTACGTGTACAACAGAAGTTGATAAATAGTCCAACAAAAAACTGCAAAGGCAATAAATCAGTATTACACTGAGAACAAAAAAAACGTTAAAAAAAATGTCGTAGTCATTGGTAAACGACATGAACGTAACAGTCATTTGAACGAAATCTAAAACAGGTAGTAGTTACCAACACTGAGCACATTTCTCTAGTATGAGAAATGTTATAGCCTCGGTTTATTATGTGGACCATGATAATAAGTCCTATTGGTGAAAAGAAGATTACAATTTCGACGCACAGTACAAAAAAAAAAATTCATATGAAAAAAAAAACAAAAAAAAGTAAACAATTTCCGAAAGAGAATGAGTAAGCCAAAACGCACGCAGTCAAAAAGAGAAAAAAAAAACGCCATGTGCAAACAGATGAACCGTGCGTATCATTCTGCGACTGATGAATACGACTAGATGTTAGTGTGAAATGAAGTCTAAACTTCACCCGATAAGAATGAGCGAAAGGTGCGTGCTGAGGCCGACTCAGCGGCTATGCCATGTTTTGTATATTTGTTTAAGATTACGGCTAGTTGATACGATACAGACTGATTGCCATAGTTTGTGCGGCATATTGGCTGGAACCAGTCATCCTGACTTCTTGTGTCGTATGTATAGTGACGTCTTGCTAGGCGAAACAAACTGATGAATTCGGTGTTATTAGTCCTCATGGCGAGACGGTATGTACAGGAAAGACGGAATGCGTAGACGAATTTAACTTTGAGTATATTATATGCTTCAAAATAAGGGGCAGTATGAGTAGCATACGAAACGTTGGCTATTGCACGAATTGCGCAGAGTGCACAGCCCACCACTTAAATGAACGCGCTCCGACGAGAGCTCCAGCACCGGACTGGGGCAGACTGAGCACACCTTGGCACACATTCTTGGCAATTCCGGATGCCTACAGTAAATGGGTTGAAATTCACCAAGTGAACAAAACAACATCGACAGATGCCATCGATTTCCTGTGCTTGTTGTTCAAAACTTTCGAATTACCCCGCAAGGTGGTTTAAAACAACGAAATCGCATTCGTGTCAGCCAAAAAACAGAAACCCAACGAGTGACAACGGCATCACAGTAATGAAATCTGGTCTGAACCACCCAGCCACAAACGGACAGCACAAACGCTACGTGGTGGAGCTAAAACGTGCTCTTGCAAGTACGGGGTCATTACAGCGGCGCATTGCACGCTTTCTTTTTTTTAAGCAACTTGCAACGAGCCAGACGGGCCAGGTACCGGAGTATATCATGTTTTCTTGCGAGCTGCGAACGCACATCTCAGCCATTCTGCCAGAACCGCCTTGAAAGGTCACACCACATGAAGAAGACGCCTCGCGTTGCCGGCAACTCCACAAAGGACAACCAGTGGTCGCCCGCCAATTTCATGGAATGCCCGAATGAACGGCGCCCATCGTAAAAAAAAAATGGCAGGAGATTTTGGCTTGTTGAAGCTAAAGCCCCTCCATCGCGTCTTCTACCAAAAAACGCATGGAGGGGCTTTATGCGCGAGACAGACGTGCGATTTTCGGTGCGATGCGGCGTGCGGCGTCGCATGGTGCGGCGTGCCGCATGCGACGTTTCGGGACAAGGGCAAAGGAGCTTTCAGCGGCAGGCTCCGCCCCCATGCGGCACCTCGGCATGCAGGGTCGAACGACTTGGTATCCTCGTAATGAGGCTCAAAACAAACAACATTGCACAGCCACGCTTCATTCAATAAAAATATTAAATCGCATTCGTGAACGACAAGCACGTCATAATCGCGGCAACAGCTAATCATTCACGACTCCGACAGGTAGGCCTAGCATCGCGGGCGCCGGCCGTCGCCTACGCCGTTCACACGCGAGCTCGTCATCGAGCGCTTGTTCTTAATAACACTGTGAAGCGTTGCGCTCGTATGTAATGCGTTAGCATACATTTTTACTTTGTCGATGCCATTGGTGTGAAGAGCAAAGGTGGAAGCGAAGCGAGCCAGCGCAGAAACGCCGGTAGCTGTGTTTACCTCCGAAATGACCTTGCATCGCTGCTCACGATCTCCGATCTCGCTAGCGGTTTCAAAACGGGCGTTGTCGTGCAGAAAAGGCACACTTCAAGCATAACTTTATTCAATCCGGAATAATATCACGTCACCAGGGAAAAGTACTCGATGTTTGTCACGCCGCCGCAGTCGGCGACGTCTGCAAATCCACGCTCGCACCGCTCCATCGACTCGCCTGGAGCCTTGGACCACGGGTGATAGGAGCTTCGACAGGAAGATGGCGCCACTAGCATCGTGACGCCACTCGTATGCTCACGCTGTGATTGGCTGCTGCCATGCGGATGTGCGATGCTGCGACGAAAATATCTGGCTTGTTTAATGCTCGCTGCACCGGCTATTCGCCGGTGCGACGCGATGATACGTCACGAAACGTCACCACTCCGGCAGTCGCATCGTCGCACCGCACGCCGAATCACAGAGAAAATCGCACGTCTGTCTCGCGCTTTAGACCGTGCATTCCCGCTTCCAGCCAGCTGCAGGAACGCGCCCTGCCCTCCACCTGACCTCCCCCCCCCCCCCCACGATACTTAACGCCGCGCGCCCGGGGCTGACTGACTGTCGGGGCAATCACTGCGCCCGCGCACTGGCTGCCTCTTCTTTGTACTCCTCATTCCTTTTATGGCCCACAGCAGACTCGAAAGCCAACGCTTAGACCATTTGGACTATGCTGCGCACAAATGCCTTTCTTGAAAGTAATAAACTCAGTTCCCTGTTACGGACGCTTGTTATTCCGGCAACCGTGGACATTACACAGTGCAAATAGGGTTATTTGTTCCTAAAAAATTTAACCTTTCTGCCTTTCAGCATTATATCTGTTTCTTTTAACTCACTTCCATGAACATTTTTAAAATTTAAATTGTTAAAGTTGGAGAGTCGTGTAATAAAAAAGAGGAAGTGGATTTATTTATTTATAGATTTGTTATTTATTTTAGAGAAAAACTGCCAGTCAAGTGCCGGCCTTTGGGCAGGGGTGTGCGGCGCAGTGGACGCAACAATGTGTATGAGGTACAGCAGTAGATAGAGTTTTGAACAAAAGCGCGATGGTTAAAAAAAAGAAATGACATGAAATACGGTCCACAGTCCCAAGCGCAAAACAAAAACTATAAAAACAGTGCCCACTAGGCTATGTTGTTTGGGTAAAAAGAACTGAAACACCAACTGTAGCAAAAATAAAGCCGGCAATGTTAAAAAGCTAGATTTTGCAGAATCGAAGCATTGAAGAATCGTGCAGAAGCGAGGCTTTGAACCTCAAGCAATCAGTCTGATCAAGACAGGTATTAAAATGAAGAGCACTGTAATATATATGAAGGTGTAGTTATGAGCCATGTGAAAGAGCTAACGCACGGAGAAAGTAGTTGAGATCGACACTTTCAAGAACCTCTGGTGGCAAATTGTTCCACTCTCCACTTGTGCGGGAAAAAAATCGTACCTGTATATGGGGGCTCAGTCACTCTTGCAAGATGGATCATTTTTGTGGGTTATGGTTATCGCCAAAGTTTTTCTCGCGTTAAAGGTCATCTGTCATTTTGTGCACCAACGTTGAATCTTAGATGAAGAATTATTTAAAAGAACCTGGTCGCTGGAAGCGTTCACTACTTTAAAGCACGCAGGCATCTGCAAAAAGCTTTAGATTTGCTGGGTATCACGGTGGAATTATTGACATAAACCGGAAAGAAAAGAGAGCCGAGGAAGGATCCCTGAGATATGCCGGATATAAGCGGCGCGGACGGCGATTTGATACCACCGTCCATAATATCGCATCCGGTGAATATTACTCGCAATTTCAAAGCCTGACCAGGAATGCGTTAGTTAATAGCACTAATTAACGAATCTGTAAATAACTGTAATTACCATGTAAGCTGTAAAACTCGAGAATGTGCTGGTGATTCAGGGGTCTATGTGGTACATACACTGAAAGTTCGGAAACACGCACTTCGTCTTTTTTTTTTTCAAAATACCCCATTGATGTGCTGTACTATCGATCTTTACCTGCGCAAACTTTAAATATAGTTTCACGGGGTCATGAACGTGCCTTCCATAAGAATGCTCTCTTTTAACGCGCACCCTATTTCATTTTTACGTGGCACTGTAGGGTACACCATCTCAGCGCTAGATGGAGCTACGAGGGTTTGACGGCGAGAGGAATATGGAAAGGGGTCATGGTTCCAGGGCTGACGTTCGGCAATGCGGTCTTGTGCATGAGATCAGAAGTTCAAGCAAGATTAGAAATTAAGCAACGTGGAATAGGTAGGCTTGCTTAAGGAGCTCACGGGAATACACCAAATCAGGGAGTACAAGGTGATATGGGATGGACATCATTTGAGGGCAGGGAAGCTAGCAAGATAAAATTTGAGAAACGATTGAGAGAAATGGGGGAAGAGCGTTGGGCTAGGAAGGTTTACAGCTACTTGTACATGAAGAATGTCGATACAAAATAAAGGAAGCGAACCAGGAAGTTGACTGGTAAAGACTTAGAAAACAGCAGGTGGCCAAACCAAAAAGAACTATCGGTTAAGAAGAAAGTGAAGGAAACGGAGACTGACATGTGGAGAATGGGCATGATTAAGAAGTCCGCAATAGAGATCTATCGAACTTTTAAGCAGGAAATTGCCAAGGAAAGGATCTATGATAATACTCGGGGTAGTTCTGTACTGTTTGAGGCCAGGACGGGAGTACTGCGAACCAAGACATATCGGGCCAAATACGAAGGGGTAGACACAGTATGCAGTGCGTGTGGAGAGGAAGAAGAAACTTCCGAACACTTGATAATGTTCTGTAAAGGGCTTCACCCTATAGTTCAGGATGATGGCGCAGAGTTTTTCAAAGCACTGGGGTTTAGGGACCGGGAGGGCAAAATAAACTTTAAGCGGGTAGACTTAACTAGAAGGAGGTTATCTGATTGGTGGCTAAAGTGAAGGCACGAGAGAAAAATAAACTCTTCACTGCAAAGTACGAATCCTCAAACTCAGTTTTTAAGGAAAAAATATATATAGTTTTTGGTTCATTAGCTATTACGGCTTGGTGGCACTAACCACCGCCCGATCTAAAGGGTACAGCCATAACCATCCATCCAGTTCGGGCTGTCAAGGTGGATGGACGTGTTTTTTGAGCGCTCCGGATCAACTGCGCAGACAACTGTTTTTGCATGTTTTGAGCTTGTCTTTATAATTATAAGGCAGCGGTTGAAATCTTCGTAGCACTTATTTTATGGTACGGCTTTTTCGGGGGGCCAGTCACCAGGTATTTATTCGTTAGTGCGGGTGTGTGTGTTTGAATTTTTTTGTTGTTTTTTTTCCTTTGCCACCCCGTGGGGGAGGTGCGCGTACATTGAACACGCAAATTTTTGTAGTAAAGCTTAGACTTTCTTTTTTTTCTTGTAGTGCAGGGCTCGAGTTTAGTAATTATCGAGTATAGGCACAATTGGTGTCAGAAAGGCATGGTTAAAAAGACTGTAAAGTGTTCAGGATGTGGAGTGGGTTTGAAAGTGGACCCAAGCGTAGAAGCGGATGGAGAAGAGGCTGACGCGAAGTGTAGGCAATGTGAGGTCGAGGAAAAAATTGAGAAAATGATGTTTGCCCAGAGTGAACTGCTGATGAGAATCGCCGAGCTCGAGACTGCGTTGGCGACAGAGCAAGAGAAAACGAGGGCAATTGGAGAATGACTGAAGTCCGCCGAGGAAGCGCTAGCGAAGCTGAACAAAGAAGCGACGTACCGAGAGAACAGTAGGGAACCGGCAACCAGAACGGTAGAGAAGGAAAAGCAAGCAAGTTTGGAAAAAACAGGTTTAGCCGGTTCAACTGTCGCAAGGCCCAGCTTCAGCGAGGTAGTGGTGGGGCAGGGAGGGAACAAAGCAGCCGGCATCACAGGTGGAAGTAGCCCCCAGGTGCAGAACGCTCCAGCTGAAAAGTCACAGCATGTGATAATCGCCGGGCACTCGAATTAACATCGATGCACAGAAGCCATCAAAGAGGGTAAGAGGTGACAAGAGGGTTGCAGTAGGGGCGTTCCCATGACGCAAGCTGGAAGCAGTCATGAGGCAAGCGAGCACAAAGCTCAAAACGACAGCTGATAGACGAAACCTCGTGATAATTTCAGGCGGTTTAAACGAAGTCTTAAATGAAGATGAAGCAGGACTAGCAGCCACACTGGCGAAAGGCGTCGATGGCATGCGTGCCACTTCTCCTAAGGTACAGGTAGTGATATGCACGATACCGGAGGTACCGGTGCGTGATAGCAACCTGCAAAGAGCGGTGGTCAACGCAAACCAAGAGATATGGCGGATGAGTCGAGAGAAAGGCTTTGAGGTGGTGGAAATAAACAGAGAGGTGCATAGGTGGGGGGGGGGGGGTTCAACTTTCAACGAGACAGAATTCACTTCAATGGGCGGCTAGGTCATGAGGTGGGTTGGTGACTTGCAGCACGCGCAGTAGCTTTTTCGGGGGGCAAGCGAGCCCTTCGGGGTGCAGGATAGCTAGTAACGAGGAAAACAACCAGGGAGACTCTTCGACAGGTGGTATGGACAGATAAGATTCTAAAGTGGCACCAATATCTAAGATAGGTAGAGTCCGGGGCATAAATAGACGTAGCCACGAGCGCCGAGCGAATTAAGACATAGGGTATATTAACATGTAGGGTGGTAGGAACAGGCTGAAGTGGGAAGAGATAGAAGAACAGCTAAGGGAAGAGAGGCCGATGGTATACGGTTTTGTAGAAACACATCTCAGGGACGTGGAACAACCTCCGAACAATCCGGACTACGCGTGGGAATATTGTATTAGAACAGAAGGCAGAAGAAAGGGGGGTGGTATTGGGGCATTCATTCATAAAAGTACAGACTGGCAAAGGGTCCAGCAGGAGTGCAAGGAACATTTATGGTTAAAAGGGAAAGTGGCAGGTCAAATGACACTCCTTGGTTTCGTGTACTTGTGGACGGGAGCAAAGGCCCGAGAGGAAAACCAGGCAATGGTAGAGTGTATATCAAAGGACATTCAGGAGTTAGGAAGAGAGTGCGAGATAATTATACTAGGAGACATGAATGCGCACATAGAAGATATAGATGGGTATACCGACCCGACAAGCAAAATGATCATGGATATGTGGAAAGGCTTGATTTGATCATTTGCAACAGTACCGAGAAGTGTGAAGGGCAAAAAAGTTGCCCGCAGCTTCCCTCGGGGGAACACTGAGGAGGATGCGGAGCATATAATTGGTTAACGGGGTGTTAAAGTGCGACTTACTTGGGTCGATGGCTAAATTGGTTAACGTGGTTGTGAAATGGGGTGTTAAATTGCGACTTACTTGGGTCGATGGCTAAATTGGTTAACGTGGTTGTAGGAGGGGGTGTTAAATGAGTGAACACGTACACACGTATGCGAAAGGACGGCGCTGGTCGAAGGGACGTCGATCATTGTGCTTGTGGATTCGTTGGAATTCATTTCACCGCGACCTTGGACGTCGACGAGCCGTACAAACCAACCGACGAGCGGCAACTGAGCGAGCGAGCGCCGACCTTGAGTATATATACAGCGCGATGGCGCATGCACTGTCAGCTGTTGAATGTTCTCGAAGGAGAAGCGCGCGCGCGGCACAGATGGCGACGGCGCGACGGCGCATGCGCTGTCAGCTGTCGAATGTTCTCGAAGGAGAAGCGCGCGCGGCACAGATGGTGGGCGACGGCGCGACGGCGCATGCGCGCGCGTCAGCTGTCGAATGTTCGAGAAGCGGTGCGGACGGCGCACTACAAGGCGCGAGTATAAGATGCTTCCGCATCTAATAACATGTGAGGTAGGAAGCCTTCAGTCGACGATAGATTATGCACTGATATCACATAGGATGTATGATAAGCTCAGGGGAATGTACATAGATGAAGGTGGCTCCAGAAGTCGGGGTAGCCATCACAAACGTATCAAGCGAAGTTTTGGAAGAGCAGTGAAAGTGGGAAGGAGACAAGATGAGCAACTACAGGAAAATTTTTATCCAGAAAGGCAAATTGAAATAGCCACTAAACAAATTGAGAAAGTAATCACACAAGATAATAAGACAGTGTGGACATACACGAATCTAATTAGACTCTTTGAGCTAGAGCTTGCTAAGACGCGTGACAAGTCACCCCGGAAAAGAAGACACAAACCCAAAAGTTAGTGGGATGAGGAAGTTAAGAGAGCCATAGCAAAACGTCAGGAAGACTCTAGGGAACACAGACATGCTAAGCAGCGGGGTGAACCGACAGATGATGTTGAAAGAAAATGGGCAACCTTTCTAAACTGTAGAAAGGATGCATCCCTTCTGATCAATGAAAAGATTTGAAGGAAGGGAGCTCAGTGGCTGGCAGAAGTACATAAAAAAGATAGAAAGGCAGCTGCGAAATTTTGAAACCATCTAAACTCCCTAAGAAATGATACGAGCCTAGAGCAGAGTTTTATAACTACAGCCCAAGGTGCTAGGCTAGAAGGGGACGAAGCTATTGAATATATAAGAATAGGTGACAGAAAAATTTCAACAAAGAAGTACTTTATGCACCACAATAGACAAGGACGAATCAAGTGGTGCAATGGCTCCATTTTCACAACAAGAGTGGGAAAGGGCTGAGAAAAGGGTTCCTAGTAGTACATTAACAGGCCCAGATTGCATTCCAACTATGCTGATAAAGACATTGGGTCCGAAGTCTAAACAGACTTTGAGAGAAGCAGTCAGCAAAACAATAATCGATGGTGAGGTCCCAAATGGATGGAAACTTAGCAGGATGAGCAGGATCTATAAAGGAAAGGGGGACAAAGCTGACATAAACAACTACCGTCCTATAACAGTGACATCAGTAGTCTACAGGCTGGCGATGCAGATTATAAAGGAAAGACTGCAGGCGTGGATAAAGGATGAGGGGGTGCTGGGGGAACTCCTGAATGGGTTTTGGAAACGCAGGAGATTGGAAGACAATCTGTTCTCACTGACGCAGTGCATCGAAATAGCAGAAAAGGAACACAGGCCCCTGTGGCTAGCATTTTTGGATATCAAGGAAGCGTACGATAGCGTGGTTCAAGAGGAATTGTGCGGAATACTGGACACACTAGGCGTGGAACATGTAGTCACTAATCTTTTAAAGAGTATCTATAAAGGTAACAAGGCAGTTATAAAACGGGAAAAACAGGTATCCAAGCCTGCAGAGGTAAAACGGGGGCTTAGGCTGGGGTGCCCCCTGTCACCCTTATTATTCATGATGTACGTACAAGGATTAGAGGCAAAATCAGAGGGAAGTGGACTGGGCTTCAACATCTCTTTAGTCAAACAAGGAAAACTTATTGATCAGGCACTACCAGCATTAATGTACGCAGATGATATAGTGCTAATGGCCAACAACAAGGAAGATTTTTAGAGATTGATAGACATCTGCGGTAACGAGGGAGATAGGTTAGATTTTGGATTCAGTATGGAAAAATCAGCAGTCATGATTTTCAATGACAACGAAGGTAGTGAGCTTAGAATACAGGAGGTCACGCTAGAGATAACAGATAAGTACAAATATCTGGGCGTATGGATAAGCAATGGGACCGAATATCTGAGGGAACACGAAATATACGTGACGACTAAAGGTAACAGGAATGCAGCAGTCATGAAAAATAGGGCACTGTGGAATTACAATAGGTATGATGTTGTGACAGGAATATGGAAAGGGGTCATGGTTACTGGGCTGACGTTCGCCAATGCGGTCTTGTGCATGAGATCAGAAGTTCAAGCAAGATTAGAAATTAAGCAACGTGGAATAAGTAGGCTTGCTTTAGGAGCTCACGGGAATACACCATATCAGGGAGTACAAGGTGATATGGGATGGAGATCATTTAGGGCAGGGAAGCTAGCAGCAAGATAAAATTTGAGAAGCGATTGAGAGAAATGGGGGAAGAGCGTTGGGCTAGGAAGGCTTTCAGCTACTTGTACATGAATGTCGATACAAAATGGAAGGAAGCGAACCAAGAAGTTGACTGGTAAATACTTAGAAAACAGTAGTTGGCCAAACCAAAAAGAACTATCGGTTAAGAAGAAAGTGAAGGAAACCGAGACTGACATGTGGAGAATGGGCATGATTAAGAAGTCCGCACTAGAGATCTATCGAACTTTTAAGCAGGAAATTGCCAATGAGAGGATCTATGATAATACTCGGGGTAGTTCTCTGCTGTTTGAGGCCAGGACGGGAGTACTGCGAACCAAGACATATCGGGCCAAACACGAAGGGGTAGACACAGTATGCAGTGCGTGTGGAGAGGAAGAAGAAACTTCCGAACACTTCATAATGTTCTGTAAAGGGCTTCACCCTATAGTTCAGGATGATGGCGCAGAGTTTTTCAAAGCTCTGGGGTTTAGGGACCGGGAGGGCAAAATAAACTTTAAGCGGGTAGACTTAACTAGAAGGAGGTTATCTGATTGGTGGCTAAAGTCAAGGCACGAGTAAAAATTAAACTCTTCACTGCAAAGTACGAATCCTCAAACTCACTTTTTAAGGAAAAAAAATAAATATAGTTTTTGGTTCATTAGGTATTACGGCTTCGTGGCGCTAGCCACCGCCCAATCTAAAGGGTAGAGCCATATCCATCCATCCATTCATCCATCCATCCATCCGGCTTTCGCACCCTGAACAAATCTGGCCAGGGAACTTTTTTTTACTACGCGATTCAAACACGCTCTATACCATCATGAACTAGACATATGTCAGTACCTAAATCCCAGAAAGCAATTGGATACCTTCGAGCACGTCTCCGGGGCAACGATTCAAACGCGGTAAAACCGCCGATATTTCCGAGAGCGCCCATAGGCGCTGTGCATTATCTTTTAATAAGCTAGGGAACTCGCACTATTGCAACTACGATACTGCAACTCCAGCCGAAGAAAGATTCATACAGTTGCTACTTGAAACCGGGAAAGCAATGAGAAAATCAGAAAGGGAGAGGAGTTATCATCGTTTTGCTCTCCGGTCCCATAGAGTGACGCGAGCCCCACCCCCACCGTGCGGGAGAGCACGCCTCCTGCTCGTGGGCCGGAATCCTGGGGACCTAGTAGCTTCGGGAGACATACAGAAAGCTTTACTAAATAAGCACCTCTCTATGGCAATCATGTATGCTACAAAATGGGGTCCATTGAGCATGCATGCCAATTAATGATAGGAGAGACGTGCAGGATTTTTGTTGGCAATAAGCTTAGCTTCTTCCTAATCCCCAAAGTGTACTATTACGATTGAACGAACACATTACATATTTTAGTCTTTTTGAATTACCACGCTAGTCAGTAACGTGCGTTTATGGCAGTGTGTGTATATGCGAATAAATGTTCAAAGTTCACACAATGTTCAAAAGTGTTGTACTGTAGAATGGAAAAACTACTGAGCAAAGAAAGCTGCCAAGCACTTTAACGGGGGACACGCTTTTATGACTGGCAAATACACAAATTAAAAGCACAATAAAAGTAACTTCTACTGACTAACAAATATAAAAACAGCTCGCTTACCTATTAGGAACTCTTTGCTGACTGAGGTGGTGCATGTCTGTGGTATGTAATGTTGCACATAGTATCGGACGAACACAGGAAGTAAAGAAGCATAAACAGAAAGAGCGTTCTTTCTTTTTATGCTTCTTTACTTCCTGTGTTCGTCCGATTGTACACACAACGTTACATACCTCAGTCACTTACCTAAAAGCCGCAGAGTATGCGCTCTGAAGAAATCACCTAGGTGGGCGTCGTGTCGGCACCGGTACCATTTATTGCTGTTTAAGTCCAAAACGTTCATGACTAATCTAGTATTATCGTCACGATTCCATGTATGCCAATTTAACTTTAAAATACTTTTAAATCTATACAAACACCGAGAAGACCACACTGCCCGACACACTTGGCTGACAACAGCTGCGGCTTGCTGTAGTCGGCTCGCACGCACGCTATCTGCCTCGTGAGATTGATATGGCTACAGTGTACTAGAAGGGGGCAGTGGAAGGATAGATGGATGGATGGATAGATGGATGAATCTGGTTGTACCCTTTAAATCGGGCAGCGGCTAATGCCATCTAGCCGTAATACTTGGTGAACTAACCACTGAAGTTATCTTTTAGATGCGGAAGCATCTTATCCTCGCCCCTTGTAGTGCGCCGTCCGCGCCGTCCGCACCGCTTCTCGAACATTCGACAGCTGACGCGCGCGCATGCGCCGTCGCGCCGTCGCCCACCATCTGTGCCGCGCGCGCTTCTCCTTCGAGAACATTCGACAGCTGACAGCGCATGCGCCGTCGCGCCGTCGCCATCTGTGCCGCGCGCGCGCTTCTCCTTCGAGAACATTCGACAGCTGACAGCGCATGCGCCATCGCGCTGTATATATACTCAAGGTCGGCGCTCGCTCGCTCAGTTGCCGCTCGTCGGTTGGTTTGTACGGCTCGTCGACGTCCAAGGTCGCGGTGAAATGAATTCCAACGAATCCACAAACACAATGATCGACGTCCCTTCGACCAGCGCCGTCCTTTCGCATACGTGTGTACGTGTTCACTCATTTAACACCCCCTCCTACAACCACGTTAACCAATTTAGCCATCGACCCAAGTAAGTCGCAATTTAACACCCCATTTCACAACCACGTTAACCAAATTATCCATCGACCCAAGTAAGTCGCACTTTAACAACCCGTTAACCAATTATATGCTCCGCATCCTCCTCAGTGTTTCCCCGAGGGAAGCTGCGGGCAATTTTTTTCTTTCTTCCTTCAAGAAGTGAAGTTGAGGACTGGTACTTTGCAATGAAGTAATTTTTACTCGTGCCTTGACTTTAGCCACCAATCAGATAACCTTCTTCTAGTTAATTCTACCCGCTTAAAATCTATTTTGCCCTCCCTGTCCTTAAACACCAGTGCTTTGAAGAACTCTGCGCCATCATCCTGAATTATAGGGTGAAGCCCTTTACAGAACGTTATAAAGTGTTCAGCAGTTTCCTCCTCCTCTCCACAGGCACTGCATACCGTCTCTATCCCTTTGTATTTGGCCCAATATGTCTTGGCTTGCAATACTCCCGTCCTGGCCTCAAACAGAAAAGAACTACCCCGATTATTATCATAGATCCTTTCCTTGGCAATTTTCTGCTCAAGAGTTCGATAGATCTCTAGTGTGGAAATCTTAATCATGCCAATTCTCCACACGACAGTCTCCATTTCCTTTACCTTCTTTTTAGCCGATAGTACTTTTGGTTTGCCCCCCTGCTGTCTTTTAAGTATATACAGGAAAATTTTCTGGTTCTCTTTCTCCATTTTGTATCGAAATTTTTCATGTAGAAGTAGCTGAAAGGCTTCCAAGCCCAACACTCCTCCCCCACTTCTCTCAATCGCTTCTCAAATTTTATCTTTCTGCTAGCTTCCCTGTCCTCAAATGATGTCCTATCACTTTCTACTCTCTGATTTGGCGTATTTCCGTGAGCTCCTAAAGCAAGCCTACCTATTCCACGTTGCTTAATTTCTAATCTTGCTTGAACTTCTTTTCTCGTGCACAAGACCGCATTGCTGAACGTCAGACCAGGAACCATGACCTCTTTCCATATTACTCTCACGCCATCATATCTATTATAATTCCACAGTGCCCTGTTTTTCATCACTGCGGCATTCCTGTTAACTGTAGTCGTTATGTATATTTCGTGTTCCCTTAGGTACTCGGTCCCATTTATATCCATACGCCCAGATATTTGTATTTATCTGTTATCCCTAGCGTGACTTCCTTCATTATCTCACAACCTTCATTATCATTAAAGTCATGACTGCTGATTTTTCCTCACTGAATCTGAAATCTAACCTATCGCCTTTAGTACCGCAGATGTCCATCAATTTCTGCAATCTTCCTTGTTGTCGGCCATTAGCACTATATCATCTGCGTACATTAATGCTGGTAGTGGCTGTTCAATGAGTTTTCCTTGTTTGACGAAACAGAGGTTGAAGCCAAGCCTACTTCCCTCTAATCCTTTCAGGTACGTCATAAATACCAAGGGTACAGAGGACATCCCTGCCTAAGCCCCCGTTTCACCTCTGCAGGCTTGGATACCTGTTTTTCCCACTTTATAACTGCCTTGTTACCTTTATAGATTTCCTTTAAAATATTAGTGACTCCATCTTCCACACCTAGTGTGTGTCCAGTATTCCCAAGTCCTCTTGAACCACGCTATCGTACGCTCCCTCGATATCCAAAAATGCTAGCCACAGAGCCTGTGTTTCTTTTCTGCTATTTTGATGCACTGCGTCGGTGAGAACAGATTGTCTTCCAACCACGTGTGTTTCCGAAACCCGTTCTGCTGTTCCCCCAGCACCCCTCATCCTCTATCTATGCCTGCAGTCTTTCCTTTATAATCTGCATCGCCAGCCTGTAGACCATTGATGTCACTGTTACAGGACGGTAGTTGTTTATGTCAGCTTTGTCCCCCTTTCCTTTATAGATCATGCTCATCCTGCTAAGTTTCCATCCATTTGGGACCTCACCATCGAGTATTGTTTTTCTCGCTGCTTCTCTCAAAGTCTGTTTAGACTTCGGACCCAATGTCTTTATCAGCATGATTGGAACGCAATCTGGGCCTGTTAATGTACTACTAGGAACCCTTTTCTCAGCCCTTTCCCACTCTCGTTGTCAAAATGGAGCCATTGCGCCACTTGATCCATCCTTGCTATTGTGGTGCATAAGACACTTCTTTGTTGAAAATTTTCCGTCATCCTTGTTCTTATATATTCAATAGCTTCGTTTCCTACTAGCCTAGACCTTGAGCTGTTGTTATAAACCTCTGCTCTAGGCTTGTCTCATTTCATAGGGAGTTTAGATGGTTCCAAAATTTCGCAGCTGCCTTTTTACCCTTTTCATGTACTTCTGCCAGCCACTGAGCCCCCTTTCTTCTAATCTTTTCGTTGATCAGAAGGGATGCTTCCATTCTACACCTTAGAAAGATGTCCCATTTTTCTTCAACCTCATCTGTCAGATCACCCTGCTGCTTAGCATGTCTGTGTCCCTAGAGGCTTCCCGACGTTTTGCTATGGCTATCTTAACTTCCTCATCCCACCATCTCTTGGGTTTGTGTCTCCTTTTATGGGGTGACTTGTCACGTGCCAGAGCAAGCTCTAGCTCAAACAGTCTAATTAGATTCGTGTATGTCCGAAGTGTTTTATTATCCTGAGTGATTACTTTCTCAATTATTTTAGTAGCTATTTCTATTTACCCTTGTGAATAAAATTTTCCTGTAGTTGCTCATCTTGCCTCCTTCCCATTTTCACTGCTCTTCAAAAACATAGCTTGATACGTTTGTGATCACCTCCCAGACTTCTGGAGCCACATTCATCTATGTGCATTCCCCTCAGCCTATCATACATCTTATGTGACATCAGTGCATAATCTATTGTCGACTGCAGCCTTCCTACCTCCTATATTATTTGCCCTTCACACTTCCCAGTACTGTTGCAAATGATCAAATCATGCCTTTCACACATATCCATATTCATTTTGCCTGTTGAGTCAGTATACACATCTATATCTTCTATGTGCACATTCATATCTCCTTGTATAATTATCTCGCACTCTCCCCCTAATTCCTCAATGTCCTTTGATATACACTCCACCATTGCCTGGTTTTCCTCTCTGGCCTTTGCTCCCGTCCACTAGTACACCAAACAAAGGAGTGTCATCTGCCAAGCTACTTTTTCTCTAAACCATAAATGTTCCATGAATCCCTGCTTGACTCCTTGCCAACCCATGCTCTTGTGTATGAATGCACAAATTCCACCCCCCTTTCTTCTGCCTTATATTCTATTCCAATATTTCCATACAGAGTCCGGATTGCAAGGTGGTTGCTCCATGTCCAGAAGATACGTCTCCACAACCCCATATACCTTTAGCTTCTCCTGCCTCAACTGATCTTCTCTCTTCCCACTTTAACCTATTTCTGCCACCCTGCATGCTAATATAGCCTATGTCTGACTTAGCTCGTCCCTTGTGCTTACGTTGATTTTTTCTCCCATGTACTTCATGTGGCTTGAATGTTTGTGCTGCTTTAAAACTGCCTTCGGCTACACTGTTGGCTTCAGAGCTCTGGGTCCCCCTAAAAAGCTGTGGCTTGACAACCCATCCTATTACCAACCCTCCTGCCTGTCGCACCACTGTAGTGAATGCCATCCTGTGCAAAGGGGTGAGCGCCGGGCTCGTACACGTTCGGGTTCACCTTCATTACGCTGTATCCGAGTTACCGGCTCATACCCTTGATCACCCAGTTGGCCTCCACTACTCTCCTCTCAATCCCACGAGTCTGCCCCCAGACCTCCGGGACGGTGTATATGGTCACATGACAACTCTTACAGGCTTCTCGGAGCTTATGCATCCCATTCTCTAACTGTCTCGAAGGTTCTGATCCTTGTCCTTCAGCATATCAATGAGCCCAGCATGGATACTGACGAGATTTTCACCCTCCATGCTGTCCTTACAACCTCCTGAGCTTTGGCCAATGCATCCACCATGCTCTTCCCCGCATCACTTTTCTATCTTCCTTCACTGTCTTGAACACGCCATCCCTAACCCTGGCCACGTTAGAGTACCCCACCACCTACACTTCTACGCTCCAATCGCTGGCTTCCTGTTTGTGAAGGCGCCCCTGTTTGGTTCACCTGTTTCTCTCTCTGTCCTGTGTTCCTGCCCTGCTCGAAGATTGCCGCGCCACTGAGCTATATGTTCTCGGAGCCTTCGTGCTGTGGCTAGACACTGCGGCCCACTGACCTCCCTTCTCACCTATTCCTTCCCGCCTGTATCCTCCGCTACCCATGCATTCCGTCTCGCACCGCTCGTGGCCGGGGCAAAGCGCCATCAGCTCCTTTACCCGCTGCTCGAGCTCGGTCCGCCCTTCCTGTTTTTTTCGAAGGTCGCCCTTCATTTGCTCTAATAGACTGGTTGTAGCCTCCTCCCACTCACGCGACGCTTTGAGCTGTTTTTAGAGTTCTACCCTCTGCTCCCGTTCCGCCCTAAGCTCCACCTCAACGAGGCGGCCGCTCCGCATCTTGGTTAATTTTTTGGCGAGAGACAGCAGTGGCGGCGTTGTTGTCCCATGGTACTGAAGATCTCGGGAGTGTCTGCATTGGGAGCGCATGTGCCAAAGCCTGCGAAAGCGTGTAACTGCCCATTCTTAGCGTGTTTAACGCGTTTCTGAGCCTTTATCAGTGGACGCACCTGCTACGCGCCATGATGCACGAGTGAATACGCCGAAATTTCGTCAATACATTCACTGTTTCAAAAGCCTGTTGACCCCTAAAAATGTCAATCGGAATTTGCACGGATCCACCTAGATTCACACTCAAGCAGCGCTTTGAGCTGCTTTACATCATAACTAAGTGGCTATGGGCGAACTACAAAGAGAGGAGAAGTATCAACACCAGGATTAAATCATATGCTCGTTTTGTCGGCAGTCTCTACGATATCTAGAATACAGTGTTGTTCATATGAGCCTACACGCACTCGATTGTTCCTCAAGAAACCTGAGTATAAATAACATTGTTACAACATTTATATAAGTGATGACTCAGTTTATCATGACAGTTTTGTGGAAGATAATAATTATTGCTCTCTTAAAGGCTTATTACATATTCACCATATAAAAACAACACACAAACATATTGAAAAGTGCCAATTGTATAATTGTCCGGTCTGCTACTCTGCATAAATTCATTGTAACCAGTTCTAATTTTGTATCGACAGCTTAAATTGAGCTGCTTTCTAAATATTCTTTTGGCGTAATGCCATTGGAAGCCAGCAAATTAATGACAATGTTATGCATTATAAGTGTAGTTCTGTTAATAAATGTCAAATGTGTAGGCAGGGAATGGTGCATCTTGTTTTGAGAAATTTAACTTGTATATGTACACAGTAAACACAAATACACACACACACACGCACGTATATATACATAGTAAATATATTGTGGGCATGCGTCATGCGCTTCTTTTCAAATATTCATTATCATAATCATCATAATTTGCCTGGGTCTCTGTCCTCATCTTCACTGGGTGTCATTACAATCTTCGTGTGTGTGCACGCTCGGTCTCAGGCTGCCCGTTCGCTGCTGAGCCCTTGGGCTGAATAAACGCTGTCTCAACCCTGACGTCATACATGGTGGAGGTGGATTTTCGGTCCTCGGTCCTCTCCCACTTCACTCGACTCCCTGGAGCTGCGTTCAGGCCGCCGATTGCCCCCACTGTCTAGCAGCATGTCACAGAGTGAGCCTGCCGGCGCTGCTGCCATTTTTCTTCCGCCGTCTCCAGCCGCGCCTCCTGTTCACATACACAGCCACCAGCGTGATCCCCCTCTCTTCGTCGGTCTTCGCGGGGAAGACGTGGAGGACTGGCTCAATGAGTACAGCCGCCTGAGTGTCGCTAATCACTGGGACGATAGCGCCAACCTCCGTTACGTTTCTTTCTACTTGACCGGTGTGGCGAAAACGTGGTATTTCAAGCACGTCATTGACTTACACGACTGGGCGACCTTCCAGCACCAGCTGCGACATGTTTTTAGGACACCACCCATTCGTTCCGCCGTCGCGAAGAGGACCCTCGATACTCGCCAACAACGTCCCGGCGAATCTTACACTTCCTACATTGCGGATGTCCTTTCACTGTGCCGGCGTGTCAATTTATCTACGCCAGAATCGGACTAAGAACGCCACATCTTGAAAGACAATGGACCTGTTGCTTTTAATAGAGAGTTATAGTTTAGCGTTAGCGTGATAGCGTAGGTTAAGGGAATGGCATTACCGTGCAGCAAACGTTCGTTGTAGGCAGCGTCTTATAGTTTAGCCACAGAACACCTACCTGGCGAGGCGTCTTTCGATTTCTTCAGGTACACCATTGGTCAATCCTGATACTATGTGAATGTCTTTAAAGTTTGCGAGGCGACCAAGGTGTGTCTTCTCTTCGTAGTAGTGCCATATGCGCTGTTCTCTTTTGAGTCTGCAGTGTATGAATTGGCAGAAAGGGTCGCTAACAGGTGCAGAAAATCGTCATATCATGCTTGTTTTGATGCCTTCCTACGTATGTTCTGCGTCGAAAATCTCGGTGAGGTACCAGCGGAATGCCTCACCTTCCAGGTACTCACTGATGCAGTCGATGCGATCTCGTTCGGACCAGCTGACGTTGCTCGCCTTCGTTTCGAAGAGGTGCAACCACTTGTCAACAGGGACGTCGTCTTCAGCTCCGGTGTATTTCGGCAGGCTGATCATCTTTTTTGTGGGCTCATGATGTTGCTGCGGTAGATCCTGTCGACTTAGTGTAACGGATGAGACATGGCGTCAGTCAGAACACCAGTTTATTCTGACCCTTCGTCTTTTTCATCTTCCTTCCCCACATTCACCTGTGAAGCGTCATATATATATATATTATGACGACTCGGTTGTAGCGAGGTTTATTGGCCGTGAACTCGGGAACAAACAATCGCAACGGACCCGACAAAGAAGCGCTCGTGCCAAGCAGATGATGATTGTCAGCCAGAACATATGATGATGATTGACTGCTGTTCAGATGAGGATGAAGCGCATAATAGATGCCTACACTGAACCCCCCCCCCCCCCCCCGTGGAAACGGCCAGCCTGGCCGCTGCGGGCGGGTAGTCAAGGTGACGAGGAACGTCGTGTGAAAAGCTTCATGCGGGAAACGTGTACAATTTCGGTGCTGCGGTAACGGCGGTCAGTTGGCACGACAAGAGGCGTCACACGATAGTTGACAGGTGAAGTCTGCTCTAAAACAACATATGGGCCGATGAATCGAGGCTGGAACTTGTCGCAGAGACCAGGTGTGCGAATTGGTGTCAATAGCAGCACCTCGTCACCCGGTTGGAATGATACCACACGATGAGAGGTGTCGTAGACGGCCTTCCTTGCTTGTTGCGTAGCTTCCGTGTTCATACGAGCGCGCTGGCGGCACTGGGCAAGGCGAGAAATATATTCTTCGCAAGAAGATGGTGATGGAGGGCTATTGCTGGTGAATAAGGAAACATTAATAAAGAAAGTAGGTGATCGTCCCTAAACGAGATAAAACGGTGAGTAGCCGGTTGTGCGCTGAACAGCGGTGTTGTAGGCTAAAGTGAGGAACGGTAGAAGTTTATCCCAGTTTCTGTGATCCGGTTGAATGTATACGGCGATCATGACGGCAAGGGTTCGGTGAAATCTCTCGGTCAGACCGTTTGTTTGAGGATGGTGGCTAGACGCCATCTTGTGTGTAGTACCAGAAAAGCGAAGAACTTTACCTAAAAGCTGTGATAAGAACACCTTTCCACGGTCACTTAGAAGTACACGAGGAGCGCCATGACGTAGTATTATGGCCTGAAGGACAAAGTCAGCAACTTCCGATGCTGAACCAGTAGCTACTGAAGCTGTCTCGGCGTAGCGTGTCATATGGTCTACGGCGGTGACTATCCATCTATTTACAGCACCAGTAACAAGAAGGGGCCCATAAAGATCGACACCGACGACCTCGAAAGGTGTTGTAGGGCACGTCATTGGCTGTAACTGACCAGCCGGGGGAGATGTCGGAAGTTTGCGAAGTTGGCACGGAGAGCAGGAACCCACGTACTTTGCTACGCTGGTAGAAATCCCAGGTCAATAAAAGCGGCTTCGAATGCGGTCGTAGGTTTTGTGAAAGCCGGGGTGGCCAGTAATCTAATCGTCATGAAAGGCGTTAAGTACATGATGTTGAAGAGCGCGTGGCAGAACAGGTACCAGGCGTTGACCGTCAGGATGATATATGTGACGATACAGCACACCGTCCTGAAACTTGAAGTGCTCGAGTTGTCTACGAAGGCGTGCATTGGGTGGACGCGTAGCTCCTGAAAGGTGGTCTATAATGCGCCGACAATACGGGTCAGCCTGCTGGTGAGAACTAAAGGGTTGTTCATCGTCGATTGGCGGTTGGTACAGCGAGGCGAGCAAGGCAACAGAAGTGGGAGTCACGTCCGCACTGGTGTCGTTGGAGGTGGCAGCTGGAGTGTCGAACGACGCTGTAGGTAGTGGGCAACGAGAAAGAGCGTCGGCGTCTTGATGTTTTTTGCCCTATTTATAAATAATCTCAAACTGATACTCCTGTAGGCGTAAAATCCAACGACCCAAGCGTCCGGAGAAGTTCTTTATTGTAGAAAGCCAGCATAAGGCGTGGTGGTCCGTTGCGATGGTGAATTGACGGCCGTACAGATAAGGACGGAACTTTTGTATGGACCAAACCACAGCGAGGCAGTCCTGCTCAGTGATGGTACAGTTTTTTTCGGTAGAAGTTAGCACTCGGCTAGCATATGCGATGACCCTTTCCCGTCCAGAGTTATCGCGTTGGAGGAGAACAGCACCTATACCGCAGCCGCTGGCGTCGGTATGCAGGAGTGTTGGGGCGGTGTCATCAAAATGACAGAGTACAGGCTCTGACGTCAAAGCTTTCTTCAATAGGTGAAACGCCGACTGACATTCCTCGGACCACACAAAGGGTGCATTAGATGCAAGTAGTTTGTGAAGTGGCGCAGCTATTGAAGCGAAATTTTGTATGAAGCGACAAAAATATGATGCGAGGCCAAGAAAACTTCGCAAATCCTTAAGTCTTGTGGGGCATATAAATCGAAGGACGGCAGCGATCTTTTCGGGGTCAGGGCGAATACCGTCCTTGCTGACGACATGACCGAGAACCTTGATGGATTTGGTGGCGAAACGGCACTTCTTAGTGTTGAGCTGCAGACCCGCACCGGCGAGGTATGTTAGGACGTCATCCAAGCGGCTCAGGTGCTGAGAAAACGTTGATGAAAAGATGATAATGTCATCAAAGTAGCAGAGACACGTCTTCTATTTCAGACCACGCAGGACGGTGTCGATCATGCGTTCAAACGTCGCGGGCGCATTAGCAGAGCCCGAAAGGCATCACGTTAAATTCGTATAGGCTATCGGGGGTTGCAAATGCCGTTTTTTCTTTGTCGTCATCGTGCATGGGAATTTGCCAATATCCCGAACGCAGATCAAGGCTTGAAAAGTATTCGGCGCCTTGCAGTGAATCAAGGGCGTCGTCGATGCGTGGCATGGAGTATACGTCCTTGCGTGTGATGTTGTTAAGTGCCCGGTAATCAACGCAAAAGCACACGGAGCCATCTTTTTTCCGTACCAAAACATCAGGGGATGACCAAGGGCTAGTTGATGGACGAATTATTTATCGCTGGAGCATGTCAGCGACGTTTTCCTCAATGATTTTTCGCTCAGCGAGAGACACGCGGTACGGGCGGCGATGTACAATAGATGTTCCCTCCGTCTGAATGCGATGCGCTGCAGTGGTAGTTCGGTCCAACGTTGAGGAGCAGGTGTCGAAAGAATCGGCGTGTTTCGTTAATAACGCAAGCAACTGCTGCGCCTGCATAGCTGTTAAGTCATCACTGATAAGAGCTGTGAAGGGAGAGGATGAGGCAGGCTTACTCATAGTTGGTAGAGGCAGGGTTAAGTGGCGTGACGCTGACAGGCTCAGCATCCACAACATAGGCTACTGCAGTGCCCTCTGGCAGGAGAACTTTCTCTGGTGTTTCATTCGTAGCAATGACGAGCGCGGAGCCATGGTGAAAGCGTACGACACCTGATGCAAGGGCTATGCCTTTTGCGACGCAAGTCGACGAAGGGGACACCAAGACGTCACCGTGGTCGATGTCCTTATAGATCAGGGTCACAATTCGTTCTTGATGTGGCGGTAGTTCGAGATCTTCGCGAGCGAACAGGCGTAGAGGCTTGTAGACGCCTTCGTCGAACATGGAGTCCGTATTAGTTAGGTGCAGAATCCGTTCACCACAACATATAGCGGCTGAAGAAGAAGATAGGAAGTCCCACCCTAGAATTAGCTGGTGAGAGCACCGGGTAAGCACAGTGAACTCGATGTAATGCAAAATGTCATCAATAAACACACGAGCAGTACAAAGAGCAAAAGGGCGGATAGCGTTCCCCTGGGCTTCGACTAGATTGGGTCCATTATAAGGTGTCATTACTTTCTTCAGGCGTTTGCACAAATCATACCTAATCACAGAAACTGTAGCACCGGTGTCCACCAAAGCGTCCACGAGAACTCCTTCCACCGTAACAGAAACCATGTTGAATGGGCGTGCTGGAGGAATATGAGTCGTACTGTTACATGCAGTTTCTCCTCCGAAAACTGCATCATTTAGTTTTCCGATCGGTTATCAGTAGTAAACGAGGCTGGCCGAAGAGGAGAGGAGGAGCGACGGAAGGCCGAAGGTGATCGGCGTCGGCTTGAACGGTAAGTGTTCCGCGTCTCAGTCGACGCGGGCGGAGATGGAGACCGCTGCGGTCCAGATGAATAACGCCGAGCGTAAGAATCCCCTCTGGAAAAGTCCCGTTCGCGCATGCCGTACCCGCGACGCTCGTCCTGCTGGCGCTTGGACATAAGCGCGATATATGGCCACGATATCCACAGTAAAAGCATGTTCGGCGAGACGGGCGCCAAGGCGGGTAGTAGAGGGCGTTCGGCACACCGGGAGATAGCGCACTCAAGTGGACTGACGGAGGGTCGGGTGGGATTGGCCGGAAGTGGACCGGTGGTGCAGCAGCAACCGGCGTGAATGATGGCAGCGGTGAAGTAGAGTTTACGTTGCGAGGAGGCGCGGCCGCAACTTGCGCTACGTTGGAGGGCTAGACGGAGGTGGCTGGACGTAGGGTGGACCGGTGAATGATGTTAGTTCCTCCCTTACGATGTCACGGAGGGCCATGCTTGAAGGCTGTGTGACAGATGGAGAAGGTTGTGAGATGCCCATTGATTGAAGTTCTTCTCGTATGATCTCCCGTATAATGTCACGCAGGTCCCGGTCTGCGGTACGGTGTTCACTATTGCCCGACTGAAGGCGAACAGAATCAAGTTCGTCGAGACGCTGACACGTAGAGACGACGTCCGTGACAGTAGAAGGATTCTGGGCAACAAGGGCATTGTAGGCAATGCTTCCGATGCCCTTCAGGATGTGGCGCAGTTTGTCCGACTCGGACATCGAAGAATTGACGCGCCGGCAAAGCGCAAGGACATCCTCAATATAAGATGTGTATGACTCGCCGGGATGTTGTTGGCGAGTAACTAGGGCCCTCCTCGCTAGAGCGGATCGAACGGCTGGCGTGCCGAATACTTGGCGAAGCTGCTGCTTGAAGGGAGGCCAGTCGGTGAGGTCTATCACATGGTTCAAGAACCATGTCTTGGCAACGCCCGTGAGATAAAGTGATACTCGGCGGAGCTTGTTAGAGTCGTTCCAGTGATTATTTGCGCTTACACGCTCGTAGTTATCGAGCCAGTCCTCCACATCTTCGCCGCGGAGACCAGTGAAGATCGGAGGGTCACGCTGGTGCTTTACGATGTAAAGAGGAGGGGCTTGCGGCGCAGAGACGGGAGCCGAAAGGGCATCCACCCACTCACTCTGAGACATGTTGGCGGACTGAGGGTCCACGCGGCGGCCTGAACGGAGCTCCAGCGAGTAGGCGTTGTAAGTAGAGGTACTGGGAACGTCAATCCACCTCCACCACGTATGACGACTCGGTTGTAGCGAGGTTTATTGGCCGTGAACTCGGGAACGAACAATCGCAACGGACCCGACAAAGAAGCGCTCGTGCCAAGCAGATGATGATTGTCAGCCAGAACATATGATGATGATTGACTGCTGTTCAGATGAGGATGAAGCGCATAATAGATGCCTACAATATATATATATATATATATATATATATATATATATATATATATATATATATATATATATATATATATATATATATATATATATATATATATATATATATATATATATATATAAACCAATCGCTAATTGGAAATTTTACATAACTCAATCTAAATAATCAGGGCTGTGTAATATTTTGCTAATGATGTATTATCTCTATATAAGCAATTAGACGTGAAAATTAGCATGTTCAAGTGAGATTCATAATAAAAGCAATATAACAGTTCTGTAGCAATAAAACTGAATACATAGAGAGCAATCACACAATTTACAGCTTATCTGTTGGCAACATGACACATTTATATGCCCAATGTAATATGTTCTATTGCAATAAACTCTGTATGCATTGGCTACATAACAGTTTTATTCAGTAATCAAATGCCACATTGACTAGATATATTCATGCATTTTAGGCTTGTATCTGGGCACATAATGAGTGCATTATATATACTGAATAGAATAATTAGCTCAAAGAGCAGTTCAAGTGTCACAAAACAGTGCAAAAAAAAGTGAGTGATGATACGGAGCAGACATAAATAAGGCATTATATGAAACAGGCACATTGTGCTGAGAAAAAAGAGCTCAAGTCACCACCATAAAGCTTTTTTTATACTCAGTATGCCCCAATAAGAGGCCGAAGGTCTCTCATTGGGAAGACAGCCAGGCAAATGTCAGAGGAGACATGTCACCAGAACTACCAAAGCTTATTTGGAAGGCAAGGGACTGCACTTAATTGCCCCGCTCAATCAACCACACCCTGTTGGCCAGAGGGAAATAGACTCTCCCACAGCCAGTGAGACAAACATTGGGAAAACCAGCATGAGTTCAACAGATTGGTTCCAACCTTACACGAGTTGGAAGACAGGTGAAGGCACCAGTATGAATTAATGTAATACAAAGAAAAAAAAGGTGTAGCTTGTGGCTGCATTGCAAGTGGCATCACTCTCTCTCTACTCTCCCAGGCACAAGGATTATGAATGGCCTTAGCAGTTATGGTGATGAATTGAAAAAACTGATCAAAGACCCAAACAGTGAAAGTATTAAGTTATAAATAAATATGAATGTGCAGAAGACAAAGTTTATGTGGAACACTGGAGTGAAAGATCTTGTGACTGGCTGTCAACCTCTGATGTCTCTAAAGGAGTATGAATACGTAGCTAAATTACTAACAAGGGCCCCCTCAAGAGAAAAAGCTCACCAGAGAATGATGGGTTGGTGGCCTTATGGAAGACGTTACCCTATTTGTGACAGGCAGTTTATCTCTGTCCCTAAAGTGACAATAAAGTGCCCATTGATTGTGTACTGCCAGTGCTGGCATATTAGGCCATTCAAAAAACACTTAACAAGCTAGCAATCAGTAATGTGGAAAGTTGGGCGAGTTGTTGATAGTTCATGATTACTTATGAAGCAGCGCACGACAACACAGTAGGCGGTATGGCTTTGAGTGTGGCTGCTCTCTGGTGTTCTCTGAGACTGAAATACTTTCCAGTCACAAAAATCAGGCGACTAGGGAATTATTGAAGCCTTCCACATCGTAAAAAAGAAATGATTACTGCATTAGCTAAGCATCGATTACTTTAAGCGATTGCGAAGTGTGCTTTTTAAAAATATGCTGCGGCATGAACATCATTGTAACACGTGGTACACCATCTTGTTGTATAATAACCATGTCCTTCCGTGAAATAAATTAGTTGAGAGTGCAGTGTCCCCATCATTCCTTTTGTGCCTGTCATCGTGCGATGCTTCACAAGTAATCCTAAGCTAGCAATCACATGTCATTCAATGGAATGAAAACTTATAGGCATAACATTATGATATATGAAAAGAAAGACCGAGTTTATTGGAGAGTGAACAGGGGTGCCTGCACTTGACCTGCCAGTAAGAAGAAAAAATGCACTTGCACAAGTCACATAGCAAAAAGGACAGATAAGTGAAGGTGAGTTAGTGACGAAACAAATACCATTCGATGCAAAACTGAGAATGGCAGATGCCTGAATAACGTCACTAAATCAGGAAGTCACAGGCGTAACATGCAACCAGTGCCCACAAGATAGCATAGATCAAAAAGCATTGGGAGCCTTTTTTCATGCATCGGAAATAAAATAGGTTAAAAAGGATAGCAGACTTATGCTCAAGCTTCTACAAATTCATCTCAAAAGAGTTTGGAGAAATTCCCACAAAGTTCAAAACTCTTATGCACTTGGTCATTTTAGATGGAGCCGGGACTACATCTAGGTGCTCACTCGTACGAACTTGTATAATGTGCCGTGATGCGATTGCTGCCTGCGCATCACCATGCTCATAAAGCCTCTTGACCACAAGAAACAACTGACCTTCCCATTTGACGAAGCAATGAACTGAAGCAAGCATTTGTTGTTCTCTAACAATCCAAATTATTGTAAAGTTGTTCCCTCGGAGCTGGTTGGTGCATAAAGCAGAAGAGAAAGTTTCAGAGTTCACGGTGACTTTTTTGTAGGCAGTTACGTTGTCAGCAGTTTGGAAAAAAACGTGTAAGGGCTGCTTTCACTGCTACATTTGTCTGGCAAGGCATGAAACACAGTGCCATTGGGTACTGAAACTTTGCTAAAATGAACACTGTCCAGCGTGCTCAATACAAACTTAGCAGGCGAGAGAGGTCTGACTCGTTTGTGAAGTACACTCACAGGAGTGCTAACTCCAACCAATGTCGCAAGCTGCTTTTCAATTGCTTGTGTACCCTTTATGAGGCGAAGTAGCTGGCCATTTCTATCTTCAAATATAAATGCCGAAGTGGCCCAGAGGGGACCCCACTTTCTCACAGAATCTGCTATGTGTGTCAACTTGTGCACGTTAAAGGAACAAAATCTCTCCCCATACAATACCTTTTGCTCATCCACAAACATCACCAAAAGCGGCTCAGCAACATCCACCTGCTCCTGAGTAATTGATTCAGAGAGCAGAATGTAGATAGCACTAATAATGAGGCTCAAGTGGTGAAGGTATACATCGGGGAGAACAGTTCGTAAAATTGGAAATGAATAAAATAAAAGCCATGCACGCAACTCGCTTGCTTTTCGACAACGCCAGTGCTTAATTGACCGTGGTGTTCTGGTGACTTAATCTAGAGGTCTAATAGAAAGAAGCTGGCTATCAATCAACTTAATTTTTCCACCTAGGTACCATGGACTCTTGTGATATTTTGTCTAAAACCACAACAAAATCAACATTCGCACCACCTCAAGAAGCACACAATGCATTTAGTCTACCGCAAATCCATATCCACAATCGAAATGAGGCAAAAGATGCAAAATTGTCGGCCCTTTTACGCCTTTTACAAGGTGCCCTGTTTGAACCACGAGTGCAGCGTGTTGCCTCATTCGCCGAGTATTCCTAGAGAAATATCTTTTCCCTGGTGGATAGACCCGCACACGTCCTTGTTTCCCCAGCGAATGAAGCACACCTGGGTGCTCACAAAAAGAGCAGCCATAAAGTCCATTGAATTGGTTAACGCCTTGAAGCATTGCTCTTGCAACGGCATCTACAGATGATAACGGAGCAGTGACATATGCAATTACGCTCTTTCCTGTCTGCGGATGCCGCCAGGTCAGCCCCTCTGTTGCGAGTTTCCTTACTTCTGCACAGAAAGGCTTTAAAAAAGTATTAATCGTGGGTTTTGTTCCGAACCACAAGAGAGTTAAAATCTGGAATTTCTTGCGCATGAGGGATGGCAGCTCTGGTATGATGCAGTGAAGTGGCCATAGATATTTCGCTGCACTCTTGAATACCTGGAGACCGTCAGTATTCTAAAAAAACAAAAAATTGTATCTACAACGACCGGGATGTTCCAGGTATTTCGCACCGTCTGATATATGCTTTAACGGTCGCTCTCCTTGTTCGTTAGATGCTTTGGAAAAAAACTTGTAAATCTGATCGTCTTCTAGAAATGACCACGATGTATCTGTGAGCCTCATCTGCAAAAAACTACCTTTTTTCTGGCAGCCCTGATCACAGTTCGGACACGTAGTTACCACTTCTCCTAAAAATTTATGACAATTAAAACAAAAAAATGCCTGTGTGCACCAGTGCTCCTAGGGAAATTTGACAGAAGCTTGAAAAATTTGTATGTCGTGTCCGAGAGCGTGTTTGATGATGGCAAGAATGATGATACGGCTGACAATATTTGCCCTAAGCACTCTCTTGTAAGGCGAAACTTGAAGAAAAGCATGAGAAGAACAAGGCAAGCCTCAACATTACTGAAATTGCTGCCTTCATAAAGTTCTTTCTCATTAGGATGCCATTCTTTTGAGAAAGTTGAACTGCTAGCCGGTATACTGTTGCTGTCAGAGTCTGAGAACATCGGCATTTTCACCTCATTTGTTGGGTCAACATCTGATGTTGTGCTCGAAGATGACAATTCTTCCAACCCTGAGGCAGAGGCGTGGTTCGGGGATGTGGAACCGGGAGCTCATCAGCTGTTCCAGTGGAGGCTGTGTCAGATGTTGAAATAGCCCTGCGACGAAGGGTCTCTCGTGGAACCTTGGATGTAAGAAAGAAAAAAATGCATTCAGTATTGAATATGCATTTCCGTTTCGAATTTCAGCAGTGACTTTGTTTTTAACTTTGCAGGCAAGAATTCATGAAAACTAAAAAAAAAGCATGGCATGTGAAGTGGCCTAATATAGCTAAGAAAAAATAAGTCAGTAAGTGGCACAGTTCAGATACCATGGTCAATAGAGGAAGCATAATTTAATCAGCCACTGATACCGGTGTGAGAGTACAGTGAGAATGAAAATGTAAATATAGCGCTGAATATTTGCGAAATTTAAAAGGAGAGACGGTCGCATTGCAATTTTGTATTGCAGCGCATGTTTCATTAGAGAACTTTTTAGCTTAGCGCACGCAACGGCTGTGCGCACGCAACAGGCAAGAGGGCAGAAGGCTTCGCGTGTGCTTAACGTAGAGAGACGCGTGCGTTTGCACGCAAGGAATGCGCGATCTCGGCGCTTAAATTGCGCGCCCTTTGGCTCTCGATTTCTCGCGAGATCTCGACGAGACCAAGACAGACAAGATGGCCGCTACACCGCTGTACAGTGGTTCATAATCATCATCATCATCATCATTTATTGTCCCTTAAGGGCCCTGGGTTGGGCATTACATAAGGGGGGGGGGAGCATCGAAATATGCATACAAGGTCACATTTACAAAGGAAAAAGGCATGTTAGCTCTGTGCACTGCTACGAAACTGAAAATAAAACAAAAATGACACATGCTACGCTTTTCCGCATGCGTTTGCAAAGTATTTTCATTGCGGTTTGACATGCACAAAACGAAGAAAAAAAAGAAAACTAATAAGAAACAAATAAAGAAAGAAACATCATAGTACGTGTTTACAAAATGATGAATGGACTGATTTTGTAAGCAGAATCTACAATAAGGAGTGGTTTCGTTATACATTGTTACGGAGTCGAGGACAGTGGTATTATATAACTTTAGCAGTACAATATTTGCGAAAGAATAAAGAATAAAAAAGGTACAGTACAAAATGTTTAATATACACTTGGAATAAGCAGCAGCTTAAAAGTAAGCTTCAACTTTCTTGTGTGAGTCGGTAGAGTACAAGTGTCTGTTGTCGGTCAAATTCATTTTGCTAGATGGGCTGATACTAACTGCCTGAATTTCGAATTTTCACGTTGATGTACTATTGATTCGGGAAGCGAGCTCAATTCCTATATGGCCAAAGGCAAGAAAGACTTGTTGAATGCGGTTATAGAGCCAGTTATACGCTGCACACTCATGGAATTGAAAAGTCGACATGATGTTCGCACAGGTGCTATTAAAGTGGAGGTTCGAAGGTCAGGACGATTATGATACAGGTTGTGAAACAGTGCCAGACGCAGTGTCTTTCTTCGTTGGGCGAAGGAGTCGAGACTGATGGATGATTTGATGTCACTAATGCTGACCCAACTACTATACTCAGAACTGATGAAGCGAGCGACCCTATTCTGGACGCTTTCTAATAATTCAATTAAGTAGTTTTGATGTGGACTCCATATAGCGCCGGCATACTCGAGTTTAGGTCTGACGTATACCTCATAGGCAAGTTTTCGGATGTTACTCGGAGACAAAGAAAGGGAGCGTTTAATGAAGCCAAGAGTTTTCGATGTATCTGCAACTAATTTCGTGATGTGTTCGGACCGATTGAGCTTGTCAGTGATAAGGACACCTAGATAACGGTACGAATTTACGCATGAAAGAGCCGTGGAGTTTAATGTGTATGAATAATCTAGGGTGGAATGCTTTCGTGACACTTGCATGCTCTTGCATTTTGATACATTGAGCTTCATCAGCCAATGGGCGCACCAGGTTTCGATTACATCAAGGTCTCTTTGCAGAAGTTGCTGATCAGTGGTGGAAGTTATGCGACAATAAAGAACGCAATCATCCACAAACAGGCGAATCGTGGACGAAATACCACTAGGAAGGTGACTAAAAATAAAAGTGGTCCGAGGACAGAGCCTTGAGGCACGCCTGAAATAACCTGAGATATATTGGAGCGGTGGTTACCAATAACAGTAAACTGAGTGCGGTCTGAAAGAAACGACAAAATCCAGGATAGTACTAAGGGATCTATAGATAGGGAGGAAAGTTTAGCCAACAGGCATTGATGTGGGACTCGGTCAAAGGCTTTAGAAAAATCCAAGTAGATAATGTCAGTCTGCAATAAAGAATCTAAATTTAAGTTAAGGTCAGTCGTGAACTCATAAAGCTGGGTATCGCAAGAAAATCCAGAGCGGAATCCATGTTGCTTGGAAAAAAAGAAAGAATTTTTGTCCAGGTGAGAAGCAACTTGTGAGTAAATGATATGTTCTAGCATTTTACAAACAATACACGTTAATGAGATTGGTCTATAGTTCGATGGATCAGAACGATCGCCTGCTTTGAAAACTGGAGTGACTTTGCTTAATTTCCAATCATCTGGAATTGAAGACGTACATATTGACTGACTGAAAATTGTTTCTAATATCTGGCATGAAATGTTCCTAGTACCTTTTAGGATCTTTGTAGTTATGTCGTCAGGCCCCGGAGCACTGGATGGCTTCAAGCTGTTGATAAGTTTAGCTATGCCTTCAGCTGATATGAAAATTGGAGGCATCTGGCTAAAGTTAAGGCTGGGAAAGTGGGGTATATTGCCTGCAGGCTCGCGAGTAAATACAGAGGTAAAGTAGTCATTAATAACATCAGTACTACGATCAGGAGGAATGTTTGTGCCATCTTGGTCATGCAAACTTATATTTTGTGAAGGGTTATGGTAGGGTAACAGAACCTTCCAGAATTTTTTCGGGTTATTTCGAATATTTTGCAAGTCCTTATGAAAGAATTTCTTTTTTGAGCGCTTTAAAAGATTTGTGTAAGCGCGGAGACATTCAAAGTACCTGTCCCATTTGGATTGACAGTCAGATTTTTTGGCGACCCGAAAAAGACGTTTTTTCCTATTTAACAGCCGTCATAGGGCACTTGAAAACCAGTGCTTATCAGCATCACCACGAATACAGATAAGTGGCACCTATGATTTCATAAGCGACAGTATTTTTTTCTTGTAAAGCAGCCAGTTAGTGTTAAGTGTTTGAGTATGGACACTCATTTTGAATTGATGAAGAAACTCTTTCAGAGCCTGGTTGATTTTCTCATAGTCGGCTTTGTTGTAGTCGCGAATATATTTTAATGATGGCCTACGGGTAGGAATTGGGATGGCCAGATTAAAGAAAAGCAAGTGATGATCGCTAAGGCCACTGGTACACGATAAAGACTGACACAACTCTGGTTCTGAGACAAATACGAGATCGAGAATGCTGCTACCACGCGTTGGAGTTTTAACACATTGAATCAAATTGAAGGTAAGGATTAGATCAAGAACTCGCTTTGACTGACGAGAGCCTGCTGACAGCTCCTCCCAATCGATGTCAGGATAATTAAAATCTCCCCAAAGCACAAACTTGGCACGGCGATATCGGGACTGTAGATGTAAAAGGACGGAATACAACTCATCAATAAAAGAACTATCGGAATCTGGCGGGCGGTAGCATGCGACAAGTATGGCTTTGCCGAAAGGAAGGGACAGATTAATGCACACTAGTTCAAGGCTACAATTCATGGGTACTAAATGTGAGGCTACTGTAGCTTTAACGAGAACAAGGACACCGCCGCCTCTTCGGCCATCTCTGTTAAATCTATAGACACTAAACAGTCTACTGTTCTCGATGAGTTCGTTGTCGTGAGTATCTGCGGTAAGCCATGATTCGGTGAAGATCGAAATGTCAGAGCAGTCATCTTTAAGGATGGCTTCTATGGCATCCTTTTTGGTAAGTAGCTGCGAATGTTTGTTAGCATGAGAGCCATAATATGATAAGATGGTTTACTAGGTGAACTTAGAAGAGGCTGAGCAGCTTTATGGTGAGGCCTGGAAGCGTGCGGTGATCGCTATGAAGATAATTCGATTACGGAATCTGTAGCAGCGTTATATGTGTATTGCTTCTTGTCGATCAGTAGCTTGTCGTAACGCATTTTGAATGAGACGTTCCTTTCTTTTGCAAATGAGTACAGTTTTTTTCGGGCCAATCGTACATGAGATGAATAATCCTCTTAAATCGAAAATGTTGTTGCCTTCAGCTTTGGGCCTGCTGCAAGGATCTTTGTCTTGACAATAAAATGCGCCAGTTTAACAGTTATGGGACGGTTTTTAGAATCCTGGAAGCGGCCCATGCGATGTGCACGTTCTATATCGTCAGTATGTATCGACAATCCAAGATTCTGTGAACAGAAGGAGATAACGTGCGCCTCAGATTGCTCCCAGGTTTCGCCGTTTGTATCTTTTATCCCGAAAAAGATTAAGTTTGACCTACGCAAGCAATTTTCTGCGTCGTCGCACTTCTCCGTTAGCGTTTTTAATTCAGTGGAAAGCCTGGAAATTTCATCGTTCGAGTTAATCGATACAGTGTGTTCGTTGGCTTGATGTGCTTGTACCACTTTTTCTAAGGCATCAACGTGCATGGAAAGAGTGGTAACGTGATTTTCAATGCAGGCAGTAAACGAAGCCCGTGTGAATTTCCGTATTGCCCTTGATTGGAAGCCTAAGTAACCTGAAGCCAATTAGTGAACGCGTGCAGTGGATTGTGACTGGTTATAAGTCAGAGCACAGCGTAGGACAATCGGACAACGTGAGTTTCGAAGCAGGAACCCAGTGTTGACGCGAAGCACCACGACGGATTTGTGGATTGTGTACGGGACGTCGTGTGTGTGATCGTTTTGAACCGTGATGGGTTTTACGTGTGTATACCCTGCAGATGTCCGAATGATCGCCTACAAAAGGCCAGCTCAAAAGGCCGCAAAGCCAGCTCTATACCTTTAAATAACGGGTAGAGGGGCGCTGCTACAAGCCTTCGCCCACCTGAAGGAGAGCCCTGCGCACACCTATGCCCTCTGGGCCTCTTCATCATTATAAAAGCAGCTTTCATGGCACGTAAGCACGCCAGTGCCAAAAAAGGCATTTCTGTACTTAGCGCTTAGCAATCTCCTTTGGTTCTCTCTTTGTCTTACAAAATGTCCGTAGCAAAACAATAAATTTCAGATTTGCAGTAAGTGCTGGTCTTCGTCATCTCTGTGATCTTGTGCTGATACAGCTAGGTCCAACACGCCAAGCTACTACTCCTCGTTGGAAAAGATAGGCTTGTTTCATGCCTTGACCTATGTGTTGCGTCATCCAATATTAATTATTATAGCTTATTGTTTCTCTATTAGATGGCGCAAAGCAACACTCGAAGGCTGAATGTTTGGAGGTGAGAGAAAAATAAGGTTTGAAGAGAGGCCAAAAATATGAAAAAGAGTAGATGGGCAGTGAAGGTGTTCCGTTATTTGTATAGAAATAGCACTGACACACAGCGGAGAAAATAAACTGGAAGGCTTACCAGTAAATATACCGCTAGCAGTGTAAGTGGTACAACAAATAGCTATAAATGAAAAGTCGGAGAGACTGAGAAGATTTAGTGGATGACAGCAATGGAGAAAAAAAGTGGCTCTGAGTCTATACCTAAAGTGCAAAATCAAAATAAGGAGAGAAAAATTTTGATATGATTAAAGGGGAAGCACTTACTGTTTCAAGTGAGACTGAGCTGCTTTAAAAAGTGAGATTTAGTAAAGAACAATAATGTATATGCTATGGGCAAGATAAGGAAATGATGCAGCATGTTCTGGTTGAATGTGGAGATATACACCCAGGTGTATGCTTGGGCAATAGCCTACATGAAGTCTTTGGTTTTAGGAATGGCAATGGAAAGCTGAACATACCCGCAATAGAAGTAAGGGGTGGTTAGAGTATTGGTGGCAGAAAACTGGAAACAAAAGACAAAAATAAGTAGTAGGGGAACTAAGGACATTCTGTCGTAAAGGCCAGAGAATTGATCGATGGATTTGCATTTTTTTCTCTACACTATGATATGTTTAACTGGAATAGACAATTAGACATTAGGCCACCTTCACAAACAAAAGAGGAAAAAACCTTTTTTTTCAATTTTTTCATCAAACATGGTGGTACACTTCTCGTCATCCTGTTATAAAGGGTATGCTCATAGCATCTATCATCTAGGAAAGCCTGGTGACCCAGGGTGAAGCACATGTTTCGCATGTTGTGCACAGTAATGCTATAGAAGGCAGCCTCACACTTCGTGCATGCTGCGCACAGCACGTTCTGGGCGTACACTGAACTAAAATCCTGTATTATCTACATAGCAGGAGACAGAGGTGTTTTACCAGCTAATATCGATTACTTTCAGTTCGCTCAATTGTAATTCACCATTTTTGAAAATGACAGAACACCGCCCCGCCGCGGTGGTCTAGTGGCTAAGGTACTCGGCTGCTGACTTGCAGATCGCGGTATCGAATTCCGGCTGCGGTGGCTGCATTAACAATGGAGGCGGAAATGTTGTAGGCCCATGTGCTCAGATTTGGGTGCACATTAGAGAACCCCAGGTGGTCAAAATTTCCAGAGCCCTCTACTACGATGTTTCTCCTAATCATATGGTGGTTTTGGGACGTTAAACCCAACATATCAATCAATCAATCAAAATGACAGACACATCACTTCAGGGAGAAGACGACTAAGCAGTGTGGGTCAATTCCATTTCTGGGCGTACTTGTTTATGAGCTCATCTCTCTCATTTAAAATAACATCTTTTTGAATAATCTTTAACTGTCTTAAAAGTGCTGCTGCATACAAGCATGTTACGGTTTCCATGCATGTTTTCCGTGTGCATTTTAAATGAGAATCAGTTGACTATTTTTCACTCCCATTTTTATTCATGAAGATTATTCATTGATGATCGCTGCCACTTCATTTTTGTGAATGGTTATAACCTTCTATAATTACTTTAAAAGATGTGGTCTCAAATATTTTTGAAATGTTGGTTTAGTCAGTAATGAGCAATGAAAACTATAGGGTACTGAAGGTTTCATTTGTTTTTCTAGTAATAAGTCTCAAGCTTGGCCAGATTTTTTCTTTTACCCGCTTCAAGCTTAGATGACGGAAGGCTGAAAGCAGTGCTATGTCATGTTGATTTTTCTCGCAGCAAACTTTCTGTGCAAAACTCCAATTCGGCCTAGTTGGAACACATTCATCTTGAAATATTTCCGCAGGCACACAAGGACACAGATAAGATACACACAAACAGACCTGTCTTGTATCGATTCCGTGTCCCTGTGCTAACTTTATGTGAGTGCAAGACATATGCTTTGAAAAGGTTCACTCTTTTCAAGCATATGTGATGGCAGGCAGAAGGCAGTGCTATGTCACATTTGTTTTCCTTCCAATGCACTTTATGTAAATGCAGGAGATCTTTTCAAAAAGGTTTCCTCCGTTCCAGTTATCGTAGGTATTTTGACACAAAGTGCCATGTTCTTTTACTTCCTATTTTATCAGAGATGTATGCTGGAACACCCTCCTTTGCTTCTATTGTGGCTACCGCTTGCTCAAAGTACTTATTAAAAGCGTTCTTTCCCCAAAAATTTAGCTACTGTCTCCGTACCAACACAAACTGAAATGCCATATTTTAACTGCAAAAACACTGTCATTTACTATACCCAATCCACCTCTTTTTTATCTCATTGAAGCAGAAAGTGCAAAGCTGTCTTACTTGTACTGCTTGTACTGCTCAAAAACATTACAAGTTATGCCTTGGTTTGACTTCGATACAAAAAAAATTTATTAGCTATTGCCAACAAATAATCTTGAAAAAATTCTTAATATAATTCTGCTTCGGTGGATAGTATAATTTTGCCCCGCCGTGGTGGTCCAGTGGCTAAGGTACTCTTGCTTATAACCCGCAATTCGTGGGATTGAATCCTGGCTGCGGCAGCTGCATTTTCGATAGATGCGAAAATGCTGTAGGCCCCAGCTTTGGGTGCCTGTTGAAGAGCTCCAAGGGGTCGAAATTTCCGGAGTCCTCCACCACGGCGTCTCTCATAATCATATGGTGGTTTTGAGACGTTAAACCCCGCATATAAATCGATAGTATAATGCTTAGAATCAATAGCAGGAGACTGTAACTACAAGCAGCCCGGCTCGATCGCGTTTGTAACCTGCATACTGGTTCTAACCACGGAACGGTACTCCTATACGGGAAATAGAGGCGAGGACAAAATATTTAGTTATGCAGGATTATGTGTGCAACGATGGAACATTACAGAAGAACTTCCCTAGTCACAGCTGGACATACTCACCGCTAATGAAAGACGAAGACAGAAAAAGGAAAAAAAATGCTTGTTTTATCGTGTTGTACTTAAAAGCAGACTTTTGATTTTGCCATAATTTGGCCAGGCCAGTGGAAATAAGAACAAAGTGTGGAGAGAGAGCTGTTGCCTCCAAGAAGCAACCACGAGTGCTATATACCTAGGGTTGTTCGTTTTCGGGTTTTATATTTTTTCAAATTCGTGGGTTAAAAATCGGGCGGTATTTTTCAAACTGATATTCGGGGAAAAATCGGTTTTTTTGCGAAACCATTCCTTACTTCGGGTTTTTTCGGGTTAAATATACGGTTGTACTTATCAGAACTTACACTGAGCTTATCAAAACGTATCACGGGCTTTTTAAGTATAACAAGTTAAATTTGGTGTTTCAAGCTGGTAATTGGGACAGACACCAGAGTATTATAGCAAATACAATATACTACCAGAAATTTTGTGTTTGTTTGAAAATGAATCAGTGGTGTTTGAAAATGAATGAATCAGTAAACATTGACTCTTAGAAATTATACATTTTATTCTCGAAAATCTGGTCATCGATTTTTTACACGTCCTTGTTGACATACATTATCATCTGCATGCGCAACATGTCAGTCTCCATTCGAGATCTGTCCAGTCGTTGAACATGTCTCAGCTGGGAGAAAGTTCTCTCCACAACGCAGCTACCATTAGCTAGGCACAACAATGTCAGTGCAGCTTTTGCAAGCCTTGGGTGTCGAGAAGTAGAGTCATTCCAATACTCGATTAGTTCGACAGCTGGGTTTGTGGGGCTTGCTTCCAGCAAATACTGGTTGAACTCGTCATTAAGGGAATCTACATTGTCGGTTACGGACATGAACAGAGGTCGGTAGTCCTCAAATGACTGCCCCAGCAGACGCTTCTGAAACGGATCAAGGACGGCTCCCAACTTCCACAAAGTTAGCTGGTTTTCCTCTTTTTCTGAGACGTTCCGTCCAAGAGTGCAGCACCACTTTGTGGCGAGTTTCGTGCAGAACTCTTCAGAACATGTTTTTACTAAATTAGCGCTGCGCTTGGGTAACATAGACAAAACAGCTTTGGCCTGATCGCTTTTACCGATCATCGCCCAAAGCTCCCCGACAATCTGCTGCAGCTTCACGTTTAGCAGGTGATCAAAGCTGGGCATGAAAAGCTTCCCACTTTCAAGCGTTTTCTGGGCTTCCAAAAGTGGGCCGAGTGCATCTCTCATCAAGATTGCCTTCGCATAAACAACTTCTTTTTCAGAAAGTATCCCTCGAATAGCTTCCGCTTTGCTGCTATCATGCGAGCTTTCAGCAAGTTCTGTTAACGAGCTCCACATTTCTACGACTACCACAAGTGCCTTGTAGAAGCTTTGCCATCGATTCGGGACAACAGAAGGTGGCTTCTTAATGTCAGGTCCAGAGAGGCCATTAGAAGAACAAATTTCAGTGTACTTTTGGTAAAGCTTGTTAGCGTGTTTAAATAACGCTCCAAACTTGATCACTACGGATCGAACATCAGACATGCATGGTAATGAAATGGCATGGTCAACACTCACATGAATAAGGTGTGCTATATCTTTCACATGCAAAATTTGGATCCCTTCAGCCTGACAGATTTCTCGAACCATCTTTCGCATGTACTCCGCTGAGTCTGTGGCTACTGCCACAACGTCTTTCCACGTCTTGCCAACCGTCAGGAGTGCCTTGCTAACTGCGCTGACCACCGTGTAACTGTTCGATGCATTTACCCTGTCGACGTCGACCAGAACAACGTGCTTCTTCACGTTTTTCTGGCTATAGTAGCACAGGAGAGTGTTGATGGTAGGCACACCAGTGATGTCTGGGGATTCATCGATGATGACGCTCACTTTCACATCTCGCATATCATCGCGGATTTTCTCCATGTCCTTGTCAAAAGCTTCCTTCAGGTATTTCAGCCGAAGTCTTTGTCCTGTTGGCATGGTCTTCGCGGCCTTGCAGTATTTGCGTGCGAAGTCTCCCAGCGGTCCGTCCGCCTGGTGCATACTTATTCCGCTGTACGCTAGGGCACGAACAAAGTCATGGATAACGCCGTCCGCTTCAGTTTCTTTCACACGCTGTCTACAGGACATATCAAAAAGCGTCTGCTGAGACGTTCCCGCAGTCTCAGCTTCTTTGGAAGCCGTCTTGAACTTCTTATGACGAGATGACATTAGATGCTCACGAATTCGGTCGTAGGGCTTCTTCGCTGGATCGGTGACCATCTCGGTGTTGCAATATTTGCACACTAAAGTGCGGGTGCCTTCACTGTCTTTCGTTGCGATCAGGAGATCTTCATGTTCTTTACACCAGTCATCCAGTGTCTTTCGTTTTCTTCCCATCTCCACGCTGAAGTTTCCGGTGCCGCCTTATGTCCGCGACGGTGGCTTTGCGCTCACAAGACGCTCCTGGTAATGCTAAGTGAGGATGGCGATATGCGTCTCGTCTCGTGTCGCGCGAGAGAGTGAGGGGCGTTCGCGCGGGGTTGGACGCTGGGGGAGGGTATGGCTGGCTTCTTCGTCGCTCAATCTCTCCCCCACCGACTGGTCACCCGTCCCTTCCACGTGAAATTTTCGGAAGCAGGTGCACATACCCGAGACTAATCTGCAGTGGGCAAAGGGGCAGATCTCTTTGCTTTTCTTTCACCCTAAACTTGTTCACAATGTACTCGAAGCGTGGCCGGCCTCAAACGTGTTTCCCACTTTCTTCTGCAAGCATTTTTTAGGGGGGGGGGGGTGCATGTACGCTCTCACGCATGTGGGTGCAGAGGAGAGAGGGGATGTAAAGATTAGAGAGGAGAAAGGGGTGACAAAGGAGACAGGTAGTGGTGAGAAGAGAAGGGGAAGAGCATCAACACGAGTTAGCAGCAACTCACGATTGTGCAGATCGCTACAGGGAGGTTTATTCGGGGAGAAATCAGGTTTAACCCGATTCTTCTGAAACTTGTTCGGGGTGCAAGAATCGGGTAAAATCGGGTTTTACCCGAAAACGAACAACCCTATATATACCTAATGAATTCAGTGAGGCACTCTGTGCACGGGTTTGAATCATGTGTGGAGTTTCTTTGTAAATACCCTTCGACACACTACTATTTCGTACCTCGTGTTTTTGTGGAAGTAATCTGTGGTTAAGGCATCATTTTTTTACATACTGGTCTTTCTTGTAAAGAAGCACATTAACATAATATGCAAGCTTGTTTTTCAGGTCTACTTACCAACTTTGATCCATCTGAAAGGTACTGCTTGTATGGGCCTCGTCTCTGGCTTGGATTCATCTTTCTGTCGAGCGATGACAGGGTGTGTTTGCTTGTTCACTAAAAGTGAAACATCAGGTGCACCAGTTTTCACACTTTCTTATGGAAGAGGTATTGAATATTTCTAGAATTCAGGAAGCACAATGACAACAATGGACTGCATCTTGCCTGTTGCTGTAATGTCTACGAACAAGATGCAGTTGGTGTCCTAGCTCTGGCAGGGAATGTGACATCTGGCACTTTTTTAATGCATTTGTTTTCATGACAGTAATGTAATATTTCTGGTATAAATTCATGCCTTACGTACACTTTTGACCGCTTAAATTCATAACTACTCAGTGACATTACAGAAAAAGTTAGTAAATTTTACATGCACATGGTTGCCTATGTTAAATATCATGCAAGAGGGCAACTACTTTAATTGAATATTTCTCTGGCTAATCACTGGCGTCAATATTATTTTTTCGAGCATTTGACCGCGTCCTGACTGCACCATACCACAAAAATATATTTGTTTTTAATATGAAAAGCGCAACCAAACACTTCATTATGATTTGTTGCGCTGCAGTAAAACTTCGCCAAAAAATTTCACATATACTGAGCCACGCTATCGACACGGCGGTTGTCCTTGCGCCGTTCGACATTGACCGCATTAAGGGCTCGTTAGTTGTGCATATAGTCGACACTTTCAACGCGCTGATCGAACACAAAGGCACACAGAAGAACACGCGTGTTTACACAGGACGAGTACTCGTCTTGTGCATACATTTATGTTCTTTCGGAGCGTCTTTCTTTGTGTTCGAGCAACACGTTGCGAAGCGTCTACGTCTCTTCTATGGTGTGTGAAAAATAATTTTTCCTACACCTACGTCTCTTCGTTCTCAGGCTGCCGAGCACCGGCGGTTTTGTTCATGCACGTACAACTCGCGACGCTATTCGGCAAACGCGCAGAGCGACGAAGGAATGGCAGTTGTCATGGCTACATTAGCCGTCACCTCCGGCTCCGCGTCGTCTGCTGCTCGCAGTTTCCATTTCGCTCTGTGATGATGATGAACAAACTTTATTTAATTAGCAGAAAGGTCCTCTTCTCCTTTCAGGTGTGAGAGGAGAAGGGAGGACCAAACCTAGACGACGGCCATGATCCCATGGACCCTGGCAGCGTCTCCGGCCTGCCGTATTAAGCGGGCTTGTAATTGAGAGTCAGAGCTGAGGAGCGCGGCATCCCATCCACTCCCGTCTGGAAATTCGCTTCTCATGGGGGCCTGCGGGCATGCCCATAAAATGTGGCTCAAGTCCGCCCTGTTGTGGCAAAATTTACATTTGTCCGAATAAAGTTCCGGCACGCAGCGGTTCATTGTTACCGGACTAGGAAACGTGTGGGTCTGGAGTAGGCGCCACGCCACCGCCTGTCTTTTGTTCAATGACGAGTGTGCGGGAGGATAAATTTTTCTGCTTAGCCTGTAATACTGCGTAATATCTCTGTAAGTGGTCATCCGCTCAAATCTCTCATCGTCCTCCCCGTTCGACCAGGGCAATCCAGAGGCTCCATCTGTAAGTCCTCGAGCTGTCTGGTGTGCAGCCTCATTGCCGGGCAAGAAGGAGTGAGCGGGTGCCCAGACTATTTCTATTGTTCGTTGGTCTTTGCATCCAACCAATATTCTTAAAGCTATTTGGGATATTCGCCCTCGTGCAAAGTTTCTCACAGCCATCTGCGAGTCGCTAACGATGAGTGAAGTCGAGGTGGATGCTATGGCCATTGCAATAGCTGCTTCCTCCGCCTCTTCTGCAAAGCTCGTTCTCACCGAGCTGCTGACCTTATGATTTCTTTTGTAGCCCACTACTGCTATAGCCATGTTGTCATTTCCTTAGTATTTGGCCGCGTCTACGTATGTTGTTTCCGGTAAATCTTTTACGTTGTTATGTATATTTTTTCGCTATTTCAGCTCTCCTTACTTTGTGATGTTCGGGGTGCATGTTTTTTGGAATCGGTAAGATTACTAAACCTTTCCTGATTTCATACGGGATATCCTTTTTCGCGCCAAATTGGTTTGCGTAGTTTATACCCAGTTCCTCTAGTATGGCTCTACCTGTTTTACTCTGCGTTAGTCTTTCATATTGTGCGATTCTTTGAGCTACTATAAGCTCTTCTTATGTGTTGTGAAACCCAAATTGAAGTAATTTATCATTAGAGGTAGTAATTGGAAGTCCTATTTCGCTCTGTTTTTGTTTTGTTTTTCAGCCCACGTTCGCGGTGTCGCGTGGCGTTCACGTTGTGGCGATCCCGCATGACGAGCATGGAAGTTATGATGGCGAGTGTGCGTTCCAGGCTGCAGCGTTTCATGTAACTGCCGCCCCGGCGAAGCCTAATTGCCGTGAATTTTGGAAACCTTTCGCGCAGCCAGCGTTCTACACAGTAAAAATGTTTGCACCCAAAAGGGTGTAAAAAGGGTGCTTTTACGAGAAAGCACCCTTTGCAACACCCTTTAACACCCATAAATGGTCGATTGAAAAAAAAAGCACCCTTTTGTTTGGGTGCTTGCCTCGATAGCACCCTAAAATAGGCTCTAAGGGTGCTTTTGTGCCTGAGAAGGGTGTAGGTGCCGATTCATCGGATGGAATATGCAGCATAAGAAGAACACATAATTATAATATTTGGCGATTTTACGTCTCAAAAACCTCGATATGATTATGAGGGTCGTCGTAGTGGAAAGCTGCAGATTTTCACCATTTGGTGTTCTTTAATGAGCGCTCATATCGCACAGTGCAAAGGCTTCCACATTTTCGCCTCCGCCGGCATCGAACCCGCGACCTTCGGATTGGCGGCTGAGCAGCACAGCTACTGCACGAATATGTGGACCTTGCGTTAAATGACGGCCTAATTGACTTAGAATGTGTGAAGGTGCTCTCCGAATACAGCAGAATGTCAGCAGAAGCAAATCGCGTTTCATCTATAATGGCAATTAACTGCAATCCATGTTACGAAAGCTTTCCTTAGCGTTGGTTATAAGCTACATGTTTGCGGTGGATTATATACAGGAACATAATGTTCGCCCGAGTATGGGTGGGTGTGCGTGAGCCTGCGCATGTGTTCGCGTGTAAGCGCGATTGTGTGTACACCCGTGCATGTGTGCGTGCGCGTGTATGTGCGAGTCCGTGCTTGTGTTAGCGTGCCTGTGCACATGTGTACGCCCATGCATGCGTGCGTTTACGGTCGCGTGTGTGTGTTGCCGTATGTGTGTATACGTGTATGTGTGTGCGCCTGTGAATAAGTATGCGTGTGTATCAGCCCGTGCGCCCTCAAATTTCGTGTGTGTGTGCGGGGGGGGGGGGGCAGGTCCCACACCTGTTCAGACTGGGAGTCTATATGGGAGGTGGCTTAGGAAATGGCTGTGGTCAACGCACTGTACACGGACTATTCAGTACATCGAAAACAGCTGCACACTTTCGTACCAAATCATTGCTTACGAACTTGCTGTGGTAGCTGATTAGGTCCGCTGAGGCGCTTCTACGCTCGAAAACGTGGGTTATGACCAATTCACACGGAAAGCTGTCACTGCACTTATGCACAACCATCGTTTATATTAACAACGTTTAACAAGAACGTGCCCTGCCTTTGCTACAGGTGCTTAGCTAGCTCATTGAGCGACCATATGGAATTATGTGCTGATCATGTGGTCAGCAAAAAGTTTGTTATAACAACCTCGGCACGTTTCGTGGTGCGTGACAAGCCTTGTAATAAACATCCGCGACTGTGGATTAATTTGTTCCAGCTTCGACTACGCATTCAGTGTTTGCGGCACCATACGCGGAATAGCCAGGCACAGACAATGCGAAAAGAAATTCCTCTGAAAAAAGGTGTGGCGATGCTCTCCCGCTAATGCCACCGAGGACGAAATAATTATTGTTTCTGCCCATTCCATGGTGCACTTTGTTTTCCGCAAGTTTTCCTTCACTATTTTTCGCCCACTGCAATCGCATTCCGTCAAAATACTCAAAGAACCCGAGGCTGGTAAATAATCTGCGTCGCTGTGCGACTGGCTGGGAGGAGAGTTGCCGTTTACAAGGAGTCATTCCGCGCCGAACGGTCGTCCGCCGTATGCGACATAGCGTTTGCCTTTCGGCGCCGCCTTGGCGGGTTTCCCGCTCCTCCCCCCCCCCGCTCACCCCCCGGCCAGCGTTGCTCCCACAACGGCGGCGTAGATAAGCGAAGAGTTGCGTCACCGAACACCTGCGTGGACAGCTGCGGCGCCGCCACGCCGCCGCCAGTGCCTCCTCTTTCTCTCAACGTTGCTCCCTCTGTCTCATCGTCTTTCAAATGCGTTGCGTTGGTCTGGGGTCTTGGTCGCTGTGTGTGTTCTAGCGAACAGGCGCATATTCAATGGTGGTCACGCATGACACCGTGTTCGAAGTGACGCTCGGATTAAGGAATATTCATGGAGTGGCGGACACGGACAACGTGGGCCTGTTAACGGTGAGTGTACTGTTTTCGTAGGTAGTAATCATACAGCGCTTGCTGGGCGCCTGCAGCAGCTCTGCCGAAGTAGGCTGCCAGCCATTTACAACAGCATGCGTTCGCGGGTCTGTTGCAGATGCCCGATTAAACGTGTGACTTAACGAGTTCACACTGCTATGCGCGATGTTGTGTAAGTGCCTGCATCACTCATACAGTGAGTGATGTGATCACTTAACAAGGGCGGGATTAGTTGCTGATCGCACATTGTCTCTACACTGCACAAAGTGATTGATATTGTTTTAAGATGTGCTTTGGGCTACATCGTAATAACATTTCTATTAATACTCAAATGTGCAACGTGCTTCTGTAGGTGTAAGCGAAAAGAAAAAGCAAAAATTATGTACAGAGGCGCACTGTACGAAATGGCTTTTTTTTTTGCTTAAAGACGGTATAGTTGGAGGTGCTGATATGCCGCGATGCTCCCAGCACGTGCACCTCGGTCTTTTAAGCTATTTAGGACAAGTGCCACCAGCAACAGGGAAAGATCTAGCAGACTTCCAAAGGCGCGTTGTTGTGGCCATCGCCGTGCGTTGTTTTCCCTCGTTTCTGTTTGCTGTTTTCGTGCTTCGCTTTCATCTGCGATAATGTTCGGCGTTATAACAGAATCGAGAGAGTAATACGTGACTGTTGGAGCTATGTGCGGTTGCTCTAGCATAAGCCATGCATGGCTGCTGCAACGTAGTCGGCGTCCGCGCGCGTTGCCGCGTTCGAGCGCTCTTACTTGCGTGATTGTGTTTAACTGAGTATTTAGGCACGGGTTACGTTTGTAAATCCCGTAGTCAATAATCGCTAATAGCGTGCCCCTGATTGCCATCAGAGGATGGGCTTGGTTGTCGAAATATGCCAGACGCTTTTTCTGAAAGCAAGCTTTGAATTTTTTTTTAAGTACTTTCATACGTGCAAGGCAGTGCCTATTGCAGGCCCGCAACTCTTTAAAAACTGGACGAGCTATCACATCTTTCATCAAATTACAAAGAATTAAGATGATTGAATTATAGATGACGAATTTCTGTGCTAGATTAGGTGCACAAAACACATGTTCGCAGCCCTACGTCTGAAAAGCAGGCAAATAGGAAGCACAGCGTCAAATTTGGATTAGATTCCATTGACGAAGCGTCTTGTGAGGGTAGAAAGAACGAGAAAATTGTTCATTTTTGATGCCCTTATAGAGGCAGTCAGAATTGCACTGATTGGTGACTTGTAATAATTCCTCAGATTGTTAGAGGCGTGATTAAAGTCAGTAAATCTTTTACTTTTTTTTGCAGACCTCTTCGCTAGTGCCACGCCCAAAATCATTTGTTCTCATGTAAAAGAGAAAGCAGAGATGTCTTCACTGTACATGAAGAGGTGAGTTTCTTGTGCATTTTCATTAATGTTACATGTTCTGAGCGTTGTACTTTAGGAATTGTTTTTCACACTGGCTCACTACCCTATAAGGAATTTGATTCTTAGGTGAGTTCAGGCTTTCGTAAGTGCCATTTTCGAGCTGTGGTCTTACACTTCACCTCATTTCGGGAATTTGCTGTATGCTGGAAAACTCTTATCTTTATCATACGAAATTATTAGATTGTATGGGTTGTATGCTTCGAGTTCAGTGTAATGTCAATTACACGCCATTTCGAAGGATACACACTACACATTCTTTATATATGGTGCTGCCAGAACAGCACGAACATCCTTTTAAGAGAAGTCATATTTGCTCTTATTACAGGATGAGAGGGTGCCGCTGACGTCCTGCGTAGTCTACCCCGGCCCCAGCCTAGAGCAAGCCTACTTCCTGAACCTCCACATGGATAACCGAAAAATCTTCCGTGTCAGTAATGACGAAGTAGGAGTGACAGCACTGATGAGTTGATTTTTTTTTATTTTCAACATTGGCTACGGCCGCAAGGCCTTTAACAACCACCGTGATTGAGTGGATTTTTCTCGGCGTGAGTTTGGAGTTTATCAAAGAAGTTGTTCAGGCTGTACGACGCTGAAAATTTTAGTGTCACAATGCCTGAACAACTTTTTCTAGTGTGGTCATGGTAGATGAACAAACATTGTTGTTTGTGTAAGTTATTTTGCTTAAATATAGCTGGACCATTCCATGCCAAACGTCCCAGCCACTTTGGCGACCATCTGAATTGTATTTGAAAAAAAAGTGCTGACTTACTGCGTTGAAAACAGTGAACTGCTAGAATATTTCAGCGAGAAAAAAAGTTTTGTTCATGTGGCTAGCTTATAACTTCCAGGCATAATGCCGTCTGTGTGCTGTTTGTGGAAAATTTAGTTTTAAAACTACCGCTTATTTTTTCTAAAGCAAATTTGGTCTACCTGTTAAGTAAATGTGCTTCTGTAAGGTATTTGAAGCTCAATAGTAATAGTGCAATTTTTTAGCCACATTCGCTTTAAAGAATAAAGCCAAAATGTGTTATGTTTGCATTTTTATTGCAATATTGCACTTTGTATGAATATCTGGGCAGTGAATATTTACTCCACAGAAGGTATATTTTGAGGAAAAAATATCTTTAGACCTCTAAAGCTGCTAAAATATACGAGAAAATATCACGAATTTCACAAAATTGTGATTTTTGTCCGTATTGAGATGCAATTTGCTCCTTGTTGTGATACAATGAAAACTCATCATTATACCTAAATTGTAAGAAAATGAAATTCTTTCTGTAATAAAAATCTTATCGCAAAAAGGACAGGAAAGAGCGCTGTCAACTGAATTTTATTGAAGGTGCTACGAGCGTTTTTATACTGAGCACAAGACCAGGGCTCATCTGCAACAACACATGTGTGACCATGACAAAATAATTTTAACCGAGAAAAGAATACTCTTTTTCGGAAAAGATAAGTGAAGGTGTACTGATGCATTGATCCTTGGCCTTCCTGATAAAGAGTTCTAAAATCTCTCATTTTTCTGCTTGCTTTTTTTTCAAAAACTGTGTTTTATGAAACCTAGGACTACACTTACATTCTTTACGGTGTCCGGCCATGAGACTACTATAGCTCTTCTTAACATTTAAAGCATGCTGTCTTGCTTGATCATTGAAGCATTGCCCAGTTTGTCCTGTTTACTTTTTCACATGTTAGCGGTATCTTATACACATTAGATTGGCATTCAGTAAACCTATTCTAGTGACGAATGGTGCAAGATTGACTATTCCTGTTGCTGTAAGTACATGCACTTTTGAAAGCTTGCAAGGGGTGGAAAACAACAATGTCATATCTGCTGGCTCTTTTCCTAAAATTGTGAGACACCTTATGTACGTAGTACCGTGTGACATGCAAAGATGATTGGTCATTGCCTTTTTCTTTTGGTCCTGCTTCCTTTAACTTTACTTTCTGCAGGAGGGTTTCACAAACAAGTGTGATGATGCTGTTGGGGTATTGGCTGGTGCTATCAGCCCAGGAGTGCTAAGAATGTTCTGCCTTTTGATAGTGGGCATTCAAAATTAGTAGAAAGAGGAATTGATACCACATGTACTCAGGCCACCCTTCAGAAGTCATGTTAGCACAAGGGTGAGGTCAGGTTTAAAAACCAGATTAAAAGAATAAAAGATGCTGGGTATCCCAACAGAATCATCACACCCGTTTTCAAAACCCTCCTGCATAAAGTAAAGTTAGACAGGACCAACAAAAAACAATGACCAAAACCTTTGCGTGTTATACCACATCATGTGTCTCACAATTAAAAAATAGCCAGCAGATTTGATATTAGCGTTTTGTTTTCCACCCCTTGCAAGCTTTCAAAAGTGTGTCTACTAAACAGCAACAGGAATAGTCAATCTTGCCCCATTCGTCACGAGAATAAGTTTACTTAATGCCAATTCAATGTTTGTAGAAGTATTTTTTATCAGGTAAACCAATGATCAGTGCATCACTACACGTTCACTTATCCTTTCCGAGAGGGAGTATTCTTTTCACAGTTAAAGATTATTTTGTAGTGCTCACACGTGTCGTCGCGCATGAACACGGTTCTTGTAAATTCAGTTGACAGTCGGTGCTCTTTCCTGTCCTTTCTGTCTCTTCCGAAAGTTGTCGCGCTGTGACTAGCACACAACCACGATGAACCAACTCTCCCAAATTAAGCTCTTGTTACGTAACACGTAGACCGAGTTTCGTATGAAAAGAAGGAGCGGTGCTTTTGAAATAAAATTTTTCACATAATACACCTAGATGGCATTCCAGGAAGTTCAGAAGGCAGCCACGTGACCAAATATTTTTCCTCTCCTAAATATTCCAGAAGTTCACTATTTTCAATGCAGCACGAATTTTTCGAATACATTTGAGATGGTTGCCAAAATGGCTGGGACATTTGGCATAAAGTGACCCAGCTGTGTCATTAGCCATAATTATGCATTACCTCTTGTTTTTTGTGTGTTTTGACTCAGTTTTGTGTTCGTTTTTAGCTTATTGTGTTTCTGATCATTGTATTGGTTTCTTAAGTATTCGCTAAAGTTATATGTGCAAAAACCCGTATATGTTTGCATGTACATCATTTCTCATAACCAATTGTTATACATCCAGGAATACAAAGCTTAATCCACTGTGATTATATACATTTGAAAACACTATCCATATATATTTTTGTGTGCATCACTTCTTGGGAACGATTGTGTACATGAAGGCGTATATAGTGAAATCATGCTGATTGTATATATTTGAAAGAATCATAAGTATATATATGCCTGTATTTCATTCCTATTAACCGATTGTGTACATGAAGGAGTATTAAACTGAAAACCACTAGGATTGTAGATACTTGAAAGAATTATAGGGATATATTAGCGTATATTTCATTTGTAGTCTCTATGTACTTGAAGCAGTATACTAAACTGAAACCAGTGTAATTGTATGTTGCAAAGAATTGTCAATGAAGTGAAACTGAATAAATATAATAAACATTTGAGGTGTTGCATGTGTAGTGTACGTATACGTGAATGTATATCTGGTGAAAAAGTTGTGTGGCAGAAGAAAAGTTTGTTTTATTTGCCTATTAAATAAACGCAATATGCAAGGGCAGCAAGGCTTCATTTTTTGTAACGCGCATTATGCATATACTGTGAAGTATATATAGATCCAGCACAAGTTCATACACGATGGCACACGTTTATATTTTTGCCCAGACGCAATGAATGGAGCTCGACAGGTGGCGCACCATTGATAATGAGGAGCACTTTCTTCAAGTAGTGTGTAATCAGTGCATGCTGATATCTATTAGTGCAGTCTAAAAGAATACTGGCACCCCTGCCATGGGCACTCAACACCCTTGTGCACCCTTCTCGCACCCTCCTCAGAGGGTGCTAAAAAGTGATGGACATCGAAGGCACCCTTCCTTAAGGGTGTTTTTTAACACCCTACAGTTTTTTTACATGTACACCCTATTCTAAGGGTGCATGAAAAAGCACCCTTTCTGGAAGGTGCTGAATTAACACCCTTAGGGTGTCGTCCACGGGACAAGCTCATTTACACCCTTCTGGGTGTAAAAATTTTTACTGTGTACAGCACCGAACGCAGGCTTGCCGCTACGACAGGCTTGCCTTCAGCGTGGCGCAGCGTTAAATGTACGCGCTTTGTTTAAATTGTGAAGTATCGAGCAATTTTATGCCAGTGCTGTGCTAAGTTGAAAGAAAGCGCCATACGAAGATACGAAGCGCTTGTCAAGAGCGATCAATCTTTAGGCGCCCTTATCTAGAATGGGTACGACCACAAGCTGCGCCACAGACCGCGGCCTCGTGCCGTGATTCAATATTCTCAGGCGATATCACTGTTCCCTCCCGACAAAATTCTAGTGAATGTTCCAGCTCTCTCTGGACTAGACTGAAATGATCAGTGGTTGCAGGATTGCTATTTTTGCGACGCGGAATGCGTTTGATTATAGCTTGAAAGTGGTAATTAACACCTCAATAATCTAGCACTTTCTAGGTTGAGTGACAGAGTGCGAAAAAATACTTACGTTGAACAGCGTCTTCGTTCGTAAGCTTGCTCAAGCAGACGTTGACGTTAACCACAATGCCTCCACCCTAACAAGACCGACACGTTGTTTCTTGGCGCCAGCCGTCTCGCAAACCGAGTGACTACGGAGCGCGCACGATCCCGACCGGCGCGATTGTGCCACTATGTTTTTGACCAGCGAAGGCACCTCCCCCTCTGGTTTGCATGTGGGGTTCTAGAAAAGGAAGACACTAATATGCATGACCGGATATTGCCTCTACGAAGATGCGTCACCTTTCGCGCTCCCCCCCCCCCCCCCCGCGGACAGAAATTCCTTCTTTTAAATGCTAGGGCTAACCTCAAAGTTCCCACGGTACTAGGTCCATTGAGCAGTCTGAGGACATTCTGTTTCTATGCGAATGACACAAACTGTCCAGTCACTTTAGTCTGTAGTTTGGGGACCGGTGCCAATATTTTACTGGACCAGACAGATCACTGTGAAATATGTTTCACCTTTAGATATTCCGTCTTTTCATTGAAGATGTCTTAACTCGACACTTGCGCAAGATAATTCGTGGTCAACCTTCTATAGGTCTTAATTTGAACCTGAACGCGCACGATACTGTGCAAAACAAAAAAATAAAGGCCTTTAACGCCTGAAAATAAATCAAAATGAGTGAGTGTTATGTTGAGCTATAATTAAATTCACTAATGCGCAACAATGTTTACAGCAAAACCAAGTCGATTCAGCGAGTTAAATCGACACATTCGCAAAGTATGCAGGAACAAGTAAAGAATGGTTCCGTTACAATACGAACTGACGATCAGTGGCGTATCGTACGTTGAAATATGCATGGTTGTTGTACTGATCAGGATAAGAATCATGTGATGATATCAAAAAAAACAAAGCAAAAATAATAATACCCACTCATTAACTGCAAATTCATCATTTATGGGTAGGCATGCCGCCTGAAGAACGTGACTTAATTTCGCGCAACAAATTCACTATCATCTAGAAATCTGAACTCTGAAAATCTATATATTACATTATTTTATGTTTCTCAAGATTGTAAAAACGTTCGTCGTAGTCTCGTCAAACTGATAAGCGGTTGGCCCGACAATTAAATAAAGAAAAAACAAGAGCCGCAATTTGTTGGAAAGCATGCAACCAGTGTCAATTGAATTTTGTGAAATGTTTATTCCTGTAGGTTTAGTTAAACCTGCAGGGATAAACATTACACAAAGTTTAAACTAATGAAATGCAGCTTTTCTCAGGTAGGAACATTACTTCATGCAGTAATAACAGTTTAGCCTAAGTTTGTTCTCCTCTGTTCACAACTTCGCCGATGACACACTAAAATGTATGACTGCGCAAAGTATACTCAAACGGAATACTCAAACCAACAAAACAGTGTCCCAACAAGTTGAAAAGGAAATTCAGTGATGCGGCACGCACGCGCTGCCTATAAAGTGAATGATAGCGACTGCACAAATCTGCAGCATGCACTTGCGACCAAGGCCTCTACAAATATTATCCCCGCAGAATGTACTGTATAGTGCTATACAATGAGGAAATATGTTTTCGTTGGTCGTCATTAGTGTGATATATTATTTCACTCGTTGTAATCATGACAATGTGCATGTGCTATAAAAAATTGGCCAATTTTTCGCCTTGTTTCAATTGGTTTCACGTGTTCCATAATTACTGGGAACGTTCTCTACACTGGCGTTTATAGACTGACTTATGGTGTGATGATACTTACCTCAAAGTCAGCACTAACGTAGTTCTTATCGAATCGATGTTCTTTTTACGGTGCGAAGTAGATGTGTTTCATACGTATAGCATTCGTTCGCGTGTTCCTCCGGGGTCTAGCAACGCTTGAATATATGTTGCGGAATCATAGGGATACAAATGTATTGTTCATTAGAGTGCTATATAAAAGCAGAGGTAGCACTGGAACCGCAATTGGTGTAATTCGGACATGACGCCTCTATTATATAGGTATCGTATATAATGTTTTATGCTATTCTTATAAATTGAGATAACCAGCAATGCAGTCGCAACCGACGTTGCACCGACACTACGCCCGCATACATGGCCGATTTTGTAAGCAGTTCAAGCTATTCGTTAGAATATACCTGTCACGCAGATTGTGTTTGGTTCGTACTGGATCCTGATTTTTATTCTTTGTATTCGTCGGGTCAACCTTGCCGATGTAGGCTTCGATCTAAACGATCTTTCATTTCAATTACCAATGTCAGTTCTTGCGCGCTTTGTATGCCGATACAAACTGGCAATCCACAAGCTGTAGCGCATACCCGCCTACCCAGACAACACTCGATGTCCTGCGGTCGTCCTCATATGGAACAATCGTCCTCGCACTTCTCATCGACCTTAGTACTTACTGAGGACGACACAAGCTGGTTTGACCCAGAAACGTCTTTTCGAGTGCTTTCCGAGGACAACAATTTATCCTGAAAAGGTACTTTTAAGGACGTTTTGGAGAGGACAAAAGCAACGCACGAGCTCCGGTTCAAAAGTTTTTTCGAGTGCTTTCTGAGGACAACAATTGGTCTGGACAAGGTCCTGTCAAGGACCTTTTGGGGATGACAGAACATTGCACTGAGATCTTAGATATAATTCCTCAAGACCTTTGCGCACCAAATAGATGCATTTCATATGTGAAAACTTTCTTCACACGTTCGTTTCATACAGTCATAAAGTTATTGCATATTTTCGGCTCGTTTGTTTCTTTTTTGGCAGAAAAAATTCAAATTACGCGTTCCGCTTAATGAGACACGCGTAAATAATTGGCTTAGGTATTGAACCTGGTATTGCTAAATGTCAATTTGAAACAGTCTGTTCCCAAATGTCACCGTCCGAAATTAGTCATTATACGCCACTGTAGCCCGTAATAACAAACTAGCAGCTGGCAACATTTGACTATGCGGCACCATTTTAGATAGTCAAGTAGCCAAGCCATTCCAAGCCAACTGTCTGTCAAAATGGCAGCGGCGGCCCTCTCAGGGAAGGTGGAGTGTACTAGCGCAAGTTCGTGGCCTTTGTTGTTTGTGTGCATGGTTAAAAGTAAGATATGTGTGAGTCGTAGGTAATGACGCCTGGTAAATTGCCGTGTTGATGGGTGCACTGGGCTGCACAACGTTCAGACTGATCATTGATGCATTGTCACCAGCCGACCGTGGCGAAGTGTGGTTCGAAGCAGCCTGGAACACCAGATATCAATTGTGCTTCGAAGCAGCATGGTCCCAACGTGGAAGGATCTACTTCTGCATCTGACACATAACCTGACCTCGGGCAAGTCTAGTCAACGCCCGTGTCGAGCGTACTGATAGGCTGTCAGAGCGGAGCCTCAAACACTAGTGAGTGCATTGGGCGCGATACACGTGGTGGTGAAGACACTGTGTCAAACTTTCGAGGAAGATTACAAACGTAGTTGATTGACCTGTGTTGACTGCCTTGATACTGCTTTTCTTTTTTCAGATTATACGCGGACTCGAATGCCCGACAAAACTGTCAGTTGTGATTATTTACTGTTAAATAAATTTCAGTCAACAAGCTTTGTTTGTTTTGTCACCTGTCTGTTGATAAATCAGTATATATACACGAGACCTCGCAGGTGTTTTTCTTTTGATGTATGGAAATATGAAAATAAGTAAATCCTAACTAGTATCACTGCCCACCGTACCGAACCGGCCACACAATCGTTGTTCTGAAAAGATACACAGTAAAAATGTTTGCACCCAAAAGGGTGTAAAAAGGGTGCTTTTACGAGAAAGCACCCTTTGCAACACCCTTTAACACCCATAAATGGTCGATTGAAAAAAAGCACCCTTTTGTTTGGGTGCTTGCCTCGATAGCACCCTAAAATAGGCTCTAAGGGTGCTTTTGTGCCTGAGAAGGGTGTAGGTGCCGATTCATCGGATGGAATATGCAGCATAAGAAGAACACATAATTATAATATTTGGCGATTTTACGTCTCAAAAACCTCGATATGATTATGAGGGTCGTCGTAGTGGAAAGCTGCAGATTTTCACCATTTGGTGTTCTTTAATGAGCGCTCATATCGCACAGTGCAAAGGCTTCCACATTTTCGCCTCCGCCGGCATCGAACCCGCGACCTTCGGATTGGCGGCTGAGCAGCACAGCTACTGCACGAATATGTGGACCTTGCGTTAAATGACGGCCTAATTGACTTAGAATGTGTGAAGGTGCTCTCCGAATACAGCAGAATGTCAGCAGAAGCAAATCGCGTTTCATCTATAATGGCAATTAACTGCAATCCATGTTACGAAAGCTTTCCTTAGCGTTGGTTATAAGCTACATGTTTGCGGTGGATTATATACAGGAACATAATGTTCGCCCGAGTATGGGTGGGTGTGCGTGAGCCTGCGCATGTGTTCGCGTGTAAGCGCGATTGTGTGTACACCCGTGCATGTGTGCGTGCGCGTGTATGTGCGAGTCCGTGCTTGTGTTAGCGTGCCTGTGCACATGTGTACGCCCATGCATGCGTGCGTTTACGGTCGCGTGTGTGTGTTGCCGTATGTGTGTATACGTGTATGTGTGTGCGCCTGTGAATAAGTATGCGTGTGTATCAGCCCGTGCGCCCTCAAATTTCGTGTGTGTGTGCGGGGGGGGGGGGCAGGTCCCACACCTGTTCAGACTGGGAGTCTATATGGGAGGTGGCTTAGGAAATGGCTGTGGTCAACGCACTGTACACGGACTATTCAGTACATCGAAAACAGCTGCACACTTTCGTACCAAATCATTGCTTACGAACTTGCTGTGGTAGCTGATTAGGTCCGCTGAGGCGCTTCTACGCTCGAAAACGTGGGTTATGACCAATTCACACGGAAAGCTGTCACTGCACTTATGCACAACCATCGTTTATATTAACAACGTTTAACAAGAACGTGCCCTGCCTTTGCTACAGGTGCTTAGCTAGCTCATTGAGCGACCATATGGAATTATGTGCTGATCATGTGGTCAGCAAAAAGTTTGTTATAACAACCTCGGCACGTTTCGTGGTGCGTGACAAGCCTTGTAATAAACATCCGCGACTGTGGATTAATTTGTTCCAGCTTCGACTACGCATTCAGTGTTTGCGGCACCATACGCGGAATAGCCAGGCACAGACAATGCGAAAAGAAATTCCTCTGAAAAAAGGTGTGGCGATGCTCTCCCGCTAATGCCACCGAGGACGAAATAATTATTGTTTCTGCCCATTCCATGGTGCACTTTGTTTTCCGCAAGTTTTCCTTCACTATTTTTCGCCCACTGCAATCGCATTCCGTCAAAATACTCAAAGAACCCGAGGCTGGTAAATAATCTGCGTCGCTGTGCGACTGGCTGGGAGGAGAGTTGCCGTTTACAAGGAGTCATTCCGCGCCGAACGGTCGTCCGCCGTATGCGACATAGCGTTTGCCTTTCGGCGCCGCCTTGGCGGGTTTCCCGCTCCTCCCCCCCCCCCCCGCTCACCCCCCGGCCAGCGTTGCTCCCACAACGGCGGCGTAGATAAGCGAAGAGTTGCGTCACCGAACACCTGCGTGGACAGCTGCGGCGCCGCCACGCCGCCGCCAGTGCCTCCTCTTTCTCTCAACGTTGCTCCCTCTGTCTCATCGTCTTTCAAATGCGTTGCGTTGGTCTGGGGTCTTGGTCGCTGTGTGTGTTCTAGCGAACAGGCGCATATTCAATGGTGGTCACGCATGACACCGTGTTCGAAGTGACGCTCGGATTAAGGAATATTCATGGAGTGGCGGACACGGACAACGTGGGCCTGTTAACGGTGAGTGTACTGTTTTCGTAGGTAGTAATCATACAGCGCTTGCTGGGCGCCTGCAGCAGCTCTGCCGAAGTAGGCTGCCAGCCATTTACAACAGCATGCGTTCGCGGGTCTGTTGCAGATGCCCGATTAAACGTGTGACTTAACGAGTTCACACTGCTATGCGCGATGTTGTGTAAGTGCCTGCATCACTCATACAGTGAGTGATGTGATCACTTAACAAGGGCGGGATTAGTTGCTGATCGCACATTGTCTCTACACTGCACAAAGTGATTGATATTGTTTTAAGATGTGCTTTGGGCTACATCGTAATAACATTTCTATTAATACTCAAATGTGCAACGTGCTTCTGTAGGTGTAAGCGAAAAGAAAAAGCAAAAATTATGTACAGAGGCGCACTGTACGAAATGGCTTTTTTTTTGCTTAAAGACGGTATAGTTGGAGGTGCTGATATGCCGCGATGCTCCCAGCACGTGCACCTCGGTCTTTTAAGCTATTTAGGACAAGTGCCACCAGCAACAGGGAAAGATCTAGCAGACTTCCAAAGGCGCGTTGTTGTGGCCATCGCCGTGCGTTGTTTTCCCTCGTTTCTGTTTGCTGTTTTCGTGCTTCGCTTTCATCTGCGATAATGTTCGGCGTAATAACAGAATCGAGAGAGTAATACGTGACTGTTGGAGCTATGTGCGGTTGCTCTAGCATAAGCCATGCATGGCTGCTGCAACGTAGTCGGCGTCCGCGCGCGTTGCCGCGTTCGAGCGCTCTTACTTGCGTGATTGTGTTTAACTGAGTATTTAGGCACGGGTTACGTTTGTAAATCCCGTAGTCAATAATCGCTAATAGCGTGCCCCTGATTGCCATCAGAGGATGGGCTTGGTTGTCGAAATATGCCAGACGCTTTTTCTGGAAGCAAGCTTTGAATTTTTTTTTAAGTACTTTCATACGTGCAAGGCAGTGCCTATTGCAGGCCCGCAACTCTTTAAAAACTGGACGAGCTATCACATCTTTCATCAAATTACAAAGAATTAAGATGATTGAATTATAGATGACGAATTTCTGTGCTAGATTAGGTGCACAAAACACATGTTCGCAGCCCTACGTCTGAAAAGCAGGCAAATAGGAAGCACAGCGTCAAATTTGGATTAGATTCCATTGACGAAGCGTCTTGTGAGGGTAGAAAGAACGAGAAAATTGTTCATTTTTGATGCCCTTATAGAGGCAGTCAGAATTGCACTGATTGGTGACTTGTAATAATTCCTCAGATTGTTAGAGGCGTGATTAAAGTCAGTAAATCTTTTACTTTTTTTTGCAGACCTCTTCGCTAGTGCCACGCCCAAAATCATTTGTTCTCATGTAAAAGAGAAAGCAGAGATGTCTTCACTGTACATGAAGAGGTGAGTTTCTTGTGCATTTTCATTAATGTTACATGTTCTGAGCGTTGTACTTTAGGAATTGTTTTTCACACTGGCTCACTACCCTATAAGGAATTTGATTCTTAGGTGAGTTCAGGCTTTCGTAAGTGCCATTTTCGAGCTGTGGTCTTACACTTCACCTCATTTCGGGAATTTGCTGTATGCTGGAAAACTCTTATCTTTATCATACGATATTATTAGATTGTATGGGTTGTATGCTTCGAGTTCAGTGTAATGTCAATTACACGCCATTTCGAAGGATACACACTACACATTCTTTATATATGGTGCTGCCAGAACAGCACGAACATCCTTTTAAGAGAAGTCATATTTGCTCTTATTACAGGATGAGAGGGTGCCGCTGACGTCCTGCGTAGTCTACCCCGGCCCCAGCCTAGAGCAAGCCTACTTCCTGAACCTCCACATGGATAACCGAAAAATCTTCCGTGTCAGTAATGACGAAGTAGGAGTGACAGCACTGATGAGTTGATTTTTTTTTATTTTCAACATTGGCTACGGCCGCAAGGCCTTTAACAACCACCGTGATTGAGCGGATTTTTCTCGGCGTGAGTTTGGAGTTTATCAAAGAAGTTGTTCAGGCTGTACGACGCTGAAAATTTTAGTGTCACAATGCCTGAACAACTTTTTCTAGTGTGGTCATGGTAGATGAACAAACATTGTTGTTTGTGTAAGTTATTTTGCTTAAATATAGCTGGACCATTCCATGCCAAACGTCCCAGCCACTTTGGCGACCATCTGAATTGTATTTGAAAAAAAAGTGCTGACTTACTGCGTTGAAAACAGTGAACTGCTAGAATATTTCAGCGAGAAAAAAAGTTTTGTTCATGTGGCTAGCTTATAACTTCCAGGCATAATGCCGTCTGTGTGCTGTTTGTGGAAAATTTAGTTTTAAAACTACCGCTTATTTTTTCTAAAGCAAATTTGGTCTACCTGTTAAGTAAATGTGCTTCTGTAAGGTATTTGAAGCTCAATAGTAATAGTGCAATTTTTTAGCCACATTCGCTTTAAAGAATAAAGCCAAAATGTGTTATGTTTGCATTTTTATTGCAATATTGCACTTTGTATGAATATCTGGGCAGTGAATATTTACTCCACAGAAGGTATATTTTGAGGAAAAAATATCTTTAGACCTCTAAAGCTGCTAAAATATACGAGAAAATATCACGAATTTCACAAAATTGTGATTTTTGTCCGTATTGAGATGCAATTTGCTCCTTGTTGTGATACAATGAAAACTCATCATTATACCTAAATTGTAAGAAAATGAAATTCTTTCTGTAATAAAAATCTTATCGCAAAAAGGACAGGAAAGAGCGCTGTCAACTGAATTTTATTGAAGGTGCTACGAGCGTTTTTATACTGAGCACAAGACCAGGGCTCATCTGCAACAACACATGTGTGACCATGACAAAATAATTTTAACCGAGAAAAGAATACTCTTTTTCGGAAAAGATAAGTGAAGGTGTACTGATGCATTGATCCTTGGCCTTCCTGATAAAGAGTTCTAAAATCTCTCATTTTTCTGCTTGCTTTTTTTTCAAAAACTGTGTTTTATGAAACCTAGGACTACACTTACATTCTTTACGGTGTCCGGCCATGAGACTACTATAGCTCTTCTTATCATTTAAAGCATGCTGTCTTGCTTGATCATTGAAGCATTGCCCAGTTTGTCCTGTTTACTTTTTCACATGTTAGCGGTATCTTATACACATTAGATTGGCATTCAGTAAACCTATTCTAGTGACGAATGGTGCAAGATTGACTATTCCTGTTGCTGTAAGTACATGCACTTTTGAAAGCTTGCAAGGGGTGGAAAACAACAATGTCATATCTGCTGGCTCTTTTCCTAAAATTGTGAGACACCTTATGTACGTAGTACCGTGTGACATGCAAAGATGATTGGTCATTGCCTTTTTCTTTTGGTCCTGCTTCCTTTAACTTTACTTTCTGCAGGAGGGTTTCACAAACAAGTGTGATGATGCTGTTGGGGTATTGGCTGGTGCTATCAGCCCAGGAGTGCTAAGAATGTTCTGCCTTTTGATAGTGGGCATTCAAAATTAGTAGAAAGAGGAATTGATACCACATGTACTCAGGCCACCCTTCAGAAGTCATGTTAGCACAAGGGTGAGGTCAGGTTTAAAAACCAGATTAAAAGAATAAAAGATGCTGGGTATCCCAACAGAATCATCACACCCGTTTTCAAAACCCTCCTGCATAAAGTAAAGTTAGACAGGACCAACAAAAAACAATGACCAAAACCTTTGCGTGTTATACCACATCATGTGTCTCACAATTAAAAAATAGCCAGCAGATTTGATATTAGCGTTTTGTTTTCCACCCCTTGCAAGCTTTCAAAAGTGTGTCTACTAAACAGCAACAGGAATAGTCAATCTTGCCCCATTCGTCACGAGAATAAGTTTACTTAATGCCAATTCAATGTTTGTAGAAGTATTTTTTATCAGGTAAACCAATGATCAGTGCATCACTACACGTTCACTTATCCTTTCCGAGAGGGAGTATTCTTTTCACAGTTAAAGATTATTTTGTAGTGCTCACACGTGTCGTCGCGCATGAACACGGTTCTTGTAAATTCAGTTGACAGTCGGTGCTCTTTCCTGTCCTTTCTGTCTCTTCCGAAAGTTGTCGCGCTGTGACTAGCACACAACCACGATGAACCAACTCTCCCAAATTAAGCTCTTGTTACGTAACACGTAGACCGAGTTTCGTATGAAAAGAAGGAGCGGTGCTTTTGAAATAAAATTTTTCACATAATACACCTAGATGGCATTCCAGGAAGTTCAGAAGGCAGCCACGTGACCAAATATTTTTCCTCTCCTAAATATTCCAGAAGTTCACTATTTTCAATGCAGCACGAATTTTTCGAATACATTTGAGATGGTTGCCAAAATGGCTGGGACATTTGGCATAAAGTGACCCAGCTGTGTCATTAGCCATAATTATGCATTACCTCTTGTTTTTTGTGTGTTTTGACTCAGTTTTGTGTTCGTTTTTAGCTTATTGTGTTTCTGATCATTGTATTGGTTTCTTAAGTATTCGCTAAAGTTATATGTGCAAAAACCCGTATATGTTTGCATGTACATCATTTCTCATAACCAATTGTTATACATCCAGGAATACAAAGCTTAATCCACTGTGATTATATACATTTGAAAACACTATCCATATATATTTTTGTGTGCATCACTTCTTGGGAACGATTGTGTACATGAAGGCGTATATAGTGAAATCATGCTGATTGTATATATTTGAAAGAATCATAAGTATATATATGCCTGTATTTCATTCCTATTAACCGATTGTGTACATGAAGGAGTATTAAACTGAAAACCACTAGGATTGTAGATACTTGAAAGAATTATAGGGATATATTAGCGTATATTTCATTTGTAGTCTCTATGTACTTGAAGCAGTATACTAAACTGAAACCAGTGTAATTGTATGTTGCAAAGAATTGTCAATGAAGTGAAACTGAATAAATATAATAAACATTTGAGGTGTTGCATGTGTAGTGTACGTATACGTGAATGTATATCTGGTGAAAAAGTTGTGTGGCAGAAGAAAAGTTTGTTTTATTTGCCTATTAAATAACGCAATATGCAAGGGCAGCAAGGCTTCATTTTTTGTAACGCGCATTATGCATATACTGTGAAGTATATATAGATCCAGCACAAGTTCATACACGATGGCACACGTTTATATTTTTGCCCAGACGCAATGAATGGAGCTCGACAGGTGGCGCACCATTGATAATGAGGAGCACTTTCTTCAAGTAGTGTGTAATCAGTGCATGCTGATATCTATTAGTGCAGTCTAAAAGAATACTGGCACCCCTGCCATGGGCACTCAACACCCTTGTGCACCCTTCTCGCACCCTCCTCAGAGGGTGCTAAAAAAGTGATGGACATCGAAGGCACCCTTCCTTAAGGGTGTTTTTTTAACACCCTACAGTTTTTTTACATGTACACCCTATTCTAAGGGTGCATGAAAAAGCACCCTTTCTGGAAGGTGCTGAATTAACACCCTTAGGGTGTCGTCCACGGGACAAGCTCATTTACACCCTTCTGGGTGTAAAAATTTTTACTGTGTACTGAAAAAGTACTGAAGTGTTGTATTGAGGATGTGCTGAGGTTGTTATGTGTACGGACAAGGAGACGGGATTAGTGCCATTCTAGTACCGTAAGAGGACATTCTGAGGGCGTCATATTGTCCTCACGAAAGCATACTGAGGACGTCCTGAGGTTGTGTTTGTGTTGTCTGGGTACCGTGGCGGATGTGTACCCAATACACGAGTCTGGTGAAAAGGGTTTGACGCCGTACGCGACAGGATTTTCTCGTTGTTCATGTCCCGACATGACAGTCATATTTGTCAAACTTTTTACCCTTCCCTCTCAATTTCGATCTACTTAAGGAGGTGATCACGATAGCATGCTGACGCGTAGATAAAAATGCTCAAATTAAGTGTATGTGATTCGCCGAGAAAATGGTCTGCATTCAAAGCTATAGATTCATAGCCTTATTACATCAAACGTGACAATAGTATTCGTAAAATATTTACTAAACTTGAAATCGCGCAAATAAACGAAGCTTCATCTTTCACAACTCTTATAGCGCATTGCAGTGTTTCATGGATTCGGTCACTGCTCATTGTCTTCACGACTGTTTATAAGGATTATGCTTGACATGCACATGCCGCCTCGATCGAAAACAACACAATACATGGAATTGCCGTTTGCTGGGAGTGGTGATGTTTACAATTTTGAAAAAAAAATCGAAGCAAGACGGGGGGGGGGAGGGGGAGCGTTCCCGGTACGCCGCAAGTTGTGCTCTTTTAAACCTGCGTTTACGTCATCTCAATCTGTGCTACGTGTTTCATTTTAACTGGCTATTTGTGAACAGCAGTTCCAACTCCCCACTCCTGAAAAAATAAAAGGACAGAGCATATTTTTATTTAATTGACCATTTTCAGAAATCTGCAAGGCAGCTTTCCTGCTAGGTTGTTTTCCAACCATAAGAAAAACAAACAAAAAAAGGCTCTCGTGCTTAGACTGCTTATCTTGTTCACTGTGCTTTTACCACTCCGATTCCAGTGAAGGCACGTGAATGCGACCAATGCGTTGGTGCGACTAGAGGTGTGCGCCGACTGGTCGGTGCGCCGCCGCCAAGAGTTTTCGCCACGTCGCCGCCGCCGACGCGAACTGATCGGCGCGCCATCGCCGCCGACGTATTTCATCGGCGCAATCGGCGCGCCATTTATGCGCCAGTACTGACTTTTCACAGATTTGTCTTCTTTTTCATCTTGATTAATAGCTTCGTTTCACATTTTATGTAGCCAGTAAAAATCAGGCTTCTTAGTTATCTTCATCCAGCTTCAGAGACGGAGAGTACCACTATGAACAGCGGCACAAGTTCGACGGCCGCTGCATGAAATGACATATTGGACAAATTGACAAAAAATAAATGTAACAGTTACAGTAAAGCTCACACACTGCCATCTTAGGCTTAAAAGCAATTTTTGCTGTTTTTGTGTCGTAATTAGCTATGATTATGGTCATACGACGTTGAATGTAAAGGCCCAGCGTTTTGATGCGTGCGAGTTCACCATAGCACTATTCGAATATTCATACGGATGCAAAACGGCATCATTATCAGTCCAAGGTGGCAGCCTATATTTGTGCCCGAAACAGTTCGTATATACAAAAGAAATGAAGTGGTAGCAGTGCAGCACGAATGCAGCGCGTTAGATGAAGAACTACACAAAGCCCCGAAGGATGAAATTGAAAGGGAAAAGTTTAATTAATATTAAAAGCGTCGAGGCATAATACATGCTCGAACCTACTCAGGGTACATCAGCACCTGTCCGCGGTGTTAAAGTTGATAATTTTCGAGACTGACCACTTATATGCAGCGTCTGAACATGCTGCAGAAAATATTCACCATCTGTTTTATTCTTTAACTTATCTGTTTGTACCGGCCTTTTAACACATTGGATATCCGTGATGAAGATGCCAAGGCAGTAAGATGGCAAGAGAGAGAAAGGAAGGCTGGGGGATTAACCATATCTTGGCATCTGGTTTGCTGCCCAGCACTGGGGGTGGAGAAATAGGGGCAAGAAAGGGCGTGTAGAGAGACAGAAAGGAAAACGCATGTGCACTCAAGAGTAAGATGGCAAACTTAACAGAGGATTTATTACATTCTGTACAGACAGGGCGAGAGATCTCTTGCGAATGAGCTGGGTGGCTCACTATAAAGTTTGCGTTTTGACTAAATCAGGGAATGGGTCTAAAATGCGCTGTTGAATCACGAGACACACACACCATTTCTGACGGTGCCGCTCACACTCGCTCAAGTCAAGATCTTTGGTTGGGGCGTGGCCACCACACTGCCCCTGTGACACCAAGAAACCATTGTGATCGCCTTGTCGAACGTATTATGTTGTCGGAATGCCACCTCATTTCCCGGCTAAGATGAACGATACACGGCGGACTGCAGCCCTTCGGTGACTTGTTTGATGAACAAAGAACGTGGCCCTCCCCCGTCGGCCCAGGCGCCGCACGTAACAAGGGCTATCCAGTGGTGAGAAGCGGTGTAATAAGCTTGTCTGAGGCCACCAGTTTTAAAAATAACAAAACAAAAATTAAAAAAAGCTAGCTTGCCAATAGAGACTTTACAAAAGACGGCTGGATTCATCAAAAATGCAGAGACCGAAATTTAAGCGACATGTCTTATATGACATAGTCCAGCAAACTGGTTTTTATCACGTAACTTGAACGTACCTACTGGCACTGGGAGAGGTCAAGAATGATTGTCGCTGACAGATGTACTTTTGTTGCGAAGGTAATGCTCAAAATCAACCAAATAAAACTTAACATTATATTCAAGTCTTGATAAAAAAGTAACTCAAGTTAGAAAGCTCCTTAGGTGGCCAAATAATAAATTAATTCACCATACTTTACGAAGAAGTAATTTGCAAATAAATAATGCAACCGCTGTTTAATCGACATTCAATGACGTGACCGCAAACAACGGTGTGTCGTCGCTATAAAAACTGGAAAGTTATATGTGGACACGATCGGGCGAATGCGGTGGAGAACGAATATGTCACGTAATAAAAGCGATGTGATGTTGCAGATTTTCATCTTAACAACTCCGTGCCCTTTTGCTTGCTCGTGATGTATTCGAAGGAGCTAGCCAAGTGTCAAGTAGAAGTCAAGCAGAGTAGCCGGTGCTGATAAGAGCAACGTTTATATACACTATTTACACACTAAAGGTAGCGTAATACTATATGTTGATGGTAGCATCGTGGAAGCTTGATGAGAGCTTCTGAGAGCTGGTTCAAAGCGTCTCGGTGCTCGCGTTTTAAGCCGTGGTCTTCCTAAAACTCTCTGCAGGAGAAAACAATGGACAGTTTGCAATAATCTGCAAGGCAGCTTTTCTGTAAGGTTAGTTTTTCAACCAAAAACTCTCGTTCACAGACTGCTTTTCTCGCTCACTTTGTTTTTGCCATTCACCTTTTTGAGATCTTGTTATGCTCGCGTGCCTTCGCTGGAATTTGGAGAGGTGACATTTTGTTGTACTCGCGTGCTCGCGTGCATTCGCTGGAATTCGAAAAGGTAAAGGCACAATGAGGGAGAAAAGCAGTCTGTGAACGAGAGTTTTTGGCTGGAAAATACACCTTACAGGAAAGCCGCCTTGCATATCACTGTAAACGGACAGACTGCATGTCCATTCAGTCCAGGGCAGTCCAAAGAAATTGCCGTCTTCATCTCCGTCCCCACCATGGTGGGGGTAGTGGTTAGAAGAAGGCGCCTAATTTCTGCAGCCCAGCAGGGAGCACGGCGCAGCGAATAAGGATAAAAAAATGAGAGGGAGAAAGAGAGAGGAAGTCAAAGACTGCCTTCTTTTCTACCCAGGAAATAGAAAGGATGCACGTTCAGTTCATCTCACGGCGAGAGAGAAACACAACGTAGGTCATAATGCAATAATACGCACAACACAGCACAGTGCAATAACGTTGCAACTTGCATCGCACGTGCAGAATAGGGTCTGCAGCGCTATGCAGGCTAGGGCCTGGGGGAGTGGAAGACTTGAAAGCACCACAGAGTGTGGGAAACATACCTGACGACGGATCCCAAACTCTCAGCTAATTGTTCAGTGCGTCTCGTGGCACGTTGAACAAATCAAGCAGCCTCGATTTCCAACAGCTGTTTCTAGGCCGTCAGTCAGTAAGGCGTGTCCAAAGAGTTTTTGAGGAGGGGAGCCAACAGCCCTGAAGAATTCGAAGTATGACTTTCGTGTTGTCGCCTCTTTTGGCGCACCTCGAAAGCGTTGACCCGGAACAAATCAGGGTAGGCTTAGCTGCAATGGTCCCTCGCGTCCAAGCGGCGCCGAGCCAAAGAGGCCGATCTTAACATCTTCTACAGACACACGCACACAAGCACGCACAGTTTCACTCCGAGAGGGAATTGGTAGTGGTCATAATGACGTACGTAACGTGCATCTGCTATAAAAAGGCGTGAAGTGTATGCCATAGCTTCTTTTCTTAGAAAGTCTTGGAATTCTAGTATATTTTCATTATATAGCTGAAGTATGAGGCGGTTGTTAGTCGCATATATTTGGGTTGAAGTACTGCAAATATTTATTCGCCGTGCATGATTTCAGGAAATGTTACTCCTGAATGATGTGCCAAGAAAAAGGAAATCGCTCCAACATTTTTTTTTAAACTAAGCTCGCACGTGGGAGTTTTTGTTCTCTGTCTGTGCTTTTCCATGGTTCATGAATGTTAAGCCCCGCTGCCGCTTCTATAGAATGGTGTACAATAAGCCGCATCAACGCTGTGACAGGATTTCCTACAGACTGCCAAGCATTCGATCACCAGACATTTTCCCTCCGGCATATTTTGATTAAAAGAAGCGACATATTTTTGCTGAAAACTCGGTTTATGCACTGGAGCCCGGTGCACAGATGTTGCACACTACAACTCTCGACCATCGCGAACACGAAGATGGCAAGTAAAAGCCTTTATGCTATTGTCTGTATGGCCGGTGTCACGAAACCCTCTAGTCTTGAGGTTGGTAGGTTAAACCATGCACTTTGCTCATTGCTATTTTTCATCATGGCGTTTGTCCATTCACTGAGTGGTGATATGTGGAGCACGCGGCAGTAGTGCCGATGTGCTCTTTGGTGCTGGTACAAAAAGAAAACTAGCTAGCTTGTATCTCCTCTTCAATGAGTCCTTCAATTAAAACTATTCTAGGGGGCTGCATAGAAGACTATGCGCATGACGCAGTTGGAAAAGTAAAGCACGTTGTAAGAGACCACTTCTGCTAATTGAAGGACTTGTAGACCACCAGCATCTAGACTGTGGTGTTCTGCAGAAAGATGTTGAGGCAATGGCGCGCCGCATTAGGTTCTAAATTTAACATTGATGTGTCCAGAGCGCATTCGCTAGCAGCCTGCCCTGTGTACCGACTGAAAGTTTTTTTTTTCAAAAAGCTTTTTTTTGTTTTAGTCCGCTAGATAATTTTAAGTTGGCATTCTACTGATCTCAGTCCTCGCATGTGTTTATATTAAGGTGGTTGGTTGTGGTGGTTCCTAGCATTAGGTGCAATCCTAGCATTAAGTACAAGCTGAGTGGACGCGAGAAACATCTAGACAGTATATACAGCTCTCTAAGTACTTATTCAAATTTTTCCGCGCAAGTATTAGCTTTCGTCATCGAGGAATTCGAATACTTTTAGAGTGCACCGCGTGGATCTCTTGTGACACTGTGAAGTAATTCTGACGTGTAAAGCACCTGGTTAATTACATCCGAAGAATAATATATTGATAGAGAACAACGAGCAAAGAATCCGCGAAAATAAAAAAAAGGTAGGTTTCGCGGCGAATAAGTTGCAATTATAAACCAACGCATGATTACTGGTTATTTAAACATGGTCCCTCAAATACTGTTCAGTTAGTTCATAACTGTGGCTTTGCTATGCAATATTTTTTTTTCATGGATTATTTGCTTGTGTCGCACAGGTTGGTATTACTTCCCGGTAAGCGGAGTGCTGCACGTGGTTTAAATGCACCTGGGTAAAGTTCGCATTTTTTGTTGACTAAAGCTATGATAATGTGGCACTCGAAACGCCGAAAATCGAAAGGACGAACTATTGGAATGCCGAAAGTTGGTACACCTAAAAATCAAAAAGCCGATTAAACAAGATACCGAGAGTGTAAAATGTCAATGGCGCTGTTCTTTCTTCTCTTCTGCTCTTCCTGCTTCACGATATGTTTTTAGCGCCTCAGTCTTCTGCGCCAAGTCAAAAAATCAAAACACTTAACTACCGAAACGCGGAAATATCAAAATGTCTGCGCCACCTAGCTATACTGGAAGATGAGGTACCTACCTAACTTAGAGGTTACGCCAGCACACTCTTTCACCCTCATTTCCAGTTGTCCCTTTACATTTATCTCAAGCCTTCATACAAATAGCAAACTATATATTTTCCACCTCCAATCGCACATCAGATTGATTTCTTGCTTATCGCAAACAGCTTGTGTGCAATTCGTTGTCGAAAAATTGAAACGTCGTCATTGTCCCGGTTGCCCAGAGCAGCATCAAGCGGTTTTGCAAACAGAACGCAAACAGAGCATTTCGGCAAGATTTCTGGATGCTTGTATGACAGAAAAATAGCAGCAATGTTGTTCAGCTTTTAACACCCGGAACAAACAATTTTGCTTAATATGAAAACCAAATTCGCCACTCAAACGAGTAAGGTTCAGTAAATTTCGCAAACAACACTCAGACTACACCCTACGGAATACGGAAAGATCCCACGTACGGCATAGGTTGGCAAAATAAATGGAACTCACTCAGACTAACTCAATAACAATATATAAAAATATTTTGCTTTGGACTCACTCGGACTAAACATGAGCGATATTCGACGTGGTCTGGCTCATACCATAAACGTCAAAGGAGCACCATTAAAAAACACATGTGAAAGAATTGCAATTGCCAAGCAACACACACACACACACACACACACACACACACACACACACACACACACACACACACACACACACACACACACACACACACACACACACACACATATATATATATATATATATATATATATATATATATATATATATATATATATATAGCTTTCAACATACAAAAACAAGTTATTTCCCGTGCCTCTGCATATCAATATTAAAGAGAAACCTAACATAATATGCAATTTCCGCAACAGGCACATGCGCGCTGATAGCACTATATACAATGAGTACCGCATGAATTGGCTGCTGTAAATACCTGTGCTATTTTGAAATTTGGTGATACTATGCTTGTCAATACATTCGCGTACACTTGTATTTTGGTCATTGTGCGGAATGGTGTAATATAAAATTTTTGCAGCATAAAATCTGAGAACCATGACTTGACAGGGTCGCGTTCTTTAAAAAGTCTGTTACCTGTCCCGAGTTTCGAATCAGGTAACGTGCATTCATGGTTCATAAAATATCTTCTCTTTTCATCTTGCTGTGTAATCTAGCCTTCTCATGACTCTCGGCTAAGCTTTGTATTGTGCTCGGTAGCTCAGGGTGAGGTGAGTTTCCGTGAACCTTACCTGCCTTCCAAACCAGTTACTGCATGCAAGCTTCCCCTGAATGGATGAGTCTGTGGTTGAAGAAAAGGATAAAAAAGACACTATCTTTCCTTGCGAGACCACGGCTCAGTCGCTTGAAGGGAAAGAGGAGAGTGGAGAAAAGAGTTTAGGAGTAGGTAGGAGGAGAAGGTTTGGAAGAACGTGACGGCCGTGGCTGCTAGAGCTGAAAGAGAATAGGGGCCGTCGGCAGGGCAGTCCGATTCGTACGACTTGGAAATGTGGAGCTGCAACCACATACGCACATACCTATGGTCATTCCCACGAGCAAAAAATGTTCTGAATAACCTTTCTTGGGCAAGAATACAGAAAACTAGCTAAACGAGAAAACTAAAATAAATAAAGAAATAACCGACAATCTAACCACCAATTGTCCCCACAGCTGCGGAAGGAAAGAAGGAAAAACGTAATCCGTGACCTTGTCACCAGCGGCTAAACAGAGGCATTTATTCGCAGAACACTGTGTATAAGAAAAAACACGGGAAACACGACACCAATGGCGCCGCAACGACGCCGCGTGTCGACCCAACTTGAGCTCTGGGAACAGCGAACGGAGCGCAATGGCAGAACACTGCGAGACCAGTCGCAACATGTTTGCGCCATGCATACCAGTCCCGACGGCATGGTGTAGAGCTCGTTGCGTTGTTTTGAAGTCTTTCTGCATTCCTTGAAGTGCACAAAAAGCGCGAAAGGATGGGTACGAGGAACTTGAGCATGGGAAACGACTTTGCCATCAAGCCTTTTGCAGTGTGTACTGGACGAACGCAACGACGGGTGACGAACGACAGGAAGTTCTTACGCGCTTGGAAAATGACTATGAATGGAATCGTTTTTGAATGGGAATGAAAAAAAAATCTTCAAAAACTTGGGCGTTGCTAAGACGGTACAAAAAAACTGCAGGCCTGTTGGAAAAAGATGGCAGCAATATCTCATAAAGAGACTCGAGAATTAAAAGCCTCTCTGATTGCCGAGAAGTAACAGAATTCTTCAACCATGTTACAGCTTGAATAAATTTTTTTCCGCATGTGATGAACGATCACGTATGGCATGAACGGTGCGTTTCTGCCTCCTTCTTTCTTGAAATATGACTGCGACAATTTTCATGGTACCCTAAATTACGCCGCCGCTGTTTAAATGGTACTAAATGACATGACAAAAGCCCATGGTCTGTTCCATCACCACATTTTAACAAAACTTGAAATCCAGCCAGATGGCGCACTGCTATCGGCAAATTTTGAGCGCAATCTAATGGTTCCACACGACGTTCACAAGCATCCGTCCTGTCTCTCTCGTTCTTGTTAACGTCTTGTTTGGTGCTCACAACTTTCCCAATCGCCACAATTATTCAAGAAAAAACTGAAGTGGCATCTGATGGCACAAGCAGTTCAACGCAATAAAAAAACAGAAGGGGTGCTCGATTGCTCTGCGAATCGTGCTGCTTTCTCGTCTTTGAAGCCACATTAATAATGAAACGGGAGCTTAGCACTCATTATCCGTTGATTAGGTACATAATCATAGATCAAGCTCAGTGTGGATTCCAATGTCACGTAATAAAGGTGACCTGAAGTGGCACATGCGTCACAACATGCTGCAGAAACCAATTCCATGCCTTCGTACCGTCATGCTCGTTTAATACGAACGTTTGTAGATTGGACTACAGAAACAACATTAAAGACCGAGAATTATTTAATTCTTCCGTTCGTTAGTAACGCCCTTCGTTGTGCATTCTTCTGTTCTCTGGGAGCAGGTCACGTGAGTTTTGTAGCATGAATTAACATAAATTGCTGTTTCTATTTTACTACAGTCACCGAACGGTGTACTCTATAAACACATCACCTGCATTAAACTTCGTGCCAGCACAATGTATACAATCCTCAACTACGTCGCAAAAAATACGGGTTTCACGCAAAGAATTTCCTAATGCTTCGTTAGATATTCAACCGTTAAATTTAGAAATAGCACCACTGTGAACGGGATTAACTCCGTGACCAAATTTCACTGCAAAAAGCACTCGAATAACTGCACCTTGCAGGTATGCAATATACATTGCACGAGGTTTTAGATGTGTGGTGACATCATTAGTTCAGGTTACATTGTTTTTGTAGAATTAGTTTTTTAGTCACGTTTACTATGCTTTTTAATGTTAATATTTCACCTCATCAGTCATTTAGTGATGGCCATTTAATTTCCACATCTTCAATGAGAGATATGAATAGGTGATATCCAAGCATTTTTTAAAGATATAAGACTGGATTTTATCAAAGGACCAACCCTAGAACGAGTTCCGGGCAGGGGGGAGATATGAACAGTCTTATAATTTGAAAAATAAAATTTTCGGCTTTACAAGCCGGAAGGTCAATACGACAACAAGGCACGCCATCGTGGGAGGTTTTAAATACTCGGAACCATAGGTCGGCAAAATAAATAGAGCCCATATAGACTCACTCAGTAAATGTCCTTTATCTTAGGAGTCGATATAGGGCCCAGCCCATTGCCGGAATTTCTGTCACATATAGGTGACCAAAAACATTTTTTTCTGCAAAACATTTTCGCAATAGACTGCTTTCAATGGAGTAAATCAGCCCGACATTTTTCGAATACACCTGAGATAGTCGCCAAAACGCCTTGGACGTTTGGCGTGGAATGACCGATCAAACTTTACGTCAATACCTATCACTTTTCGTCTCCACTGTCTCTTTCCAAGTTCGTGTTCTTCCTTTCTTGACATCCAACTTCACAGTAATTTAACAAATCCGCATCATGTTGGTTCTATAGAAGAAAATAGCTTGTGGTATACGCATCTCAAATCAAACTTCAGCGTGCACTTACGCCCCATCTCGATCGATCGTTTCAGCGTTCTCATTTCACTTACGGTATTGCCACGTGGTTGCGACGTCAAAGAAGATGGTAAGTGGGTTGCTCAAGACGACACTTTTTATTGAGTGAACATGTGCATAGAAAAGTGCAAAGTGCTAGAAATTCGTGCTTTACACAGATAGCGGTAATCAGAGCATTGGTCGTTGGTAATATGATCTGCGCGAAGGTACGTCGCCATTTATACACGTAGCATCCATATCTGTCTCAAGTTTATCAAGTTTATCAAAAGATTCTAAAACAATCTAGAGTTTTCGCAGACAGCCAAGCGTCCTTTGCGCAAGGCAATTGATTAATAAGTGGTGTTTACGTTTCAAAACCACCACATGATTATGAGAGATGCCGTATAGTGAAGGACTCCAGAAATTTTGACAACCTGGGGTTCTTTAACATGCACCCATATCACAGCACATGGACCTACAGCATTTTCGCCTCTATCGAAAATAAAGCAGCCGAAGGTGGGACTTGATCCCGCGACCTGCGGGTCAGCAGCCGAGTACCTTAGCTACTGAACCACTCTAGGAGGATATATAAAAAAAAAATTTTATATTATATCCTCCTAGGAACCACTACGGCAGTGCCCTTGCGTAAGACAGTGGCATAAGAATACAAGCGAGCGTGGCAGTATAATAATGTTGCGATAAAATTTCAGCAGATGTAACATGTTTCACTGTGGATTCCATTTTCATACAGAACCGTCAGCGGGTGGCCACGCGTTGCAAGGTGGATCGACGTCTTTGGGTATTTTGAGTAGGATGAATTTCTACCTAAAACATACGGCGTGACGACAGGACTCACGTTGACTGTACACTTTAACGAAACGAAGTGCACGCTTCGGTGGGATGATATGTATATCATTAAGAAGATGTGTATTTCTCAAAGGTCGAGATCCTCAATGGTCAAGCAACCCTTCCCTATCACGTGCTGGGTGAAAGGAATATATCCACGCAATGTTTACAGCCAGCCTATAGACCGCAACAACTGACGGTGTGGGTCGACATCACTCCTGTAAGTCTATTTAGTGATGTATCTGTTACAGTAAAAAGTAACTAAATACCTCACTCGTTACTCTATTAAGAAAAAGTGGAACGTTTCACGGCTCCACGTTATATAAATACATAAAAAAGGTAACGCATTACCATTATCGTAACCGAAAAAAACATAACGAATGTTACCTCTGCCGTAGCTCCGAAGATATCAGTTTTAATCAATGTGTCTTTGCTGCAGAAACCCACAAGGAGAATTTTTAAATTTCAAATTTATGTTTCACACATACTAACCCAAGCAAGGATTATACTCAAAATGTTCAATTAACGGGAATTATTTGTACAAATGTACTGAATTTTAGCAATGTTATATAGAAGCCTAATGATGCCTGCACATGTGATGGCTTCTAACTCTGCAGTGACACAGGATGAAACCTTTTTTTTTTCATTGGAGGATTACACTCAAAGTGAGGTTCAATAATCCAGGTATTCACAAAGAAACTATCACTGAACTCTCAAGAAATTTACAAATATCGACCTTTTCTTGATCCCTCAGCACCTCCAATAAAGCAAGTCGAAATCGGCACTGTTGGTCTTAGCCACCGGAATGGCCCGCCACGCACCAGTAGGCAATCACGGAGGCCTACGGAGGCCTAAATTGGTGCCTTTTTATTAGGGGGGGGGGAGATCGGGAAATGTCGTGGGGAAAAGGGGGGGGGGGGGCACTTGCAAGTTTGTGACACCAGATGTGCCTTGCAGAGATGTAAGTCCAGGAAAATCACGTCTTGCAACACACATCTTGCAATAGCAGCCTTTTTTTAATATGTTGGAGGTTTTATTTTTGTTTATATAAGAATTTAAATCATGCCTAGAAATCAAATATACAAACGAACATAGGTTTCCAGCACTCGTAATTGCATTCTTATATGGAGTCTTTTCCGGAACAAGTCGAGAGTGGCAGTTGCTATTTCGAATGTCTCACACATCTGATGGGTATTGAGCACGTGTACACGGTACAAAAAAAGCATTGAAAAGTTGAATGTTTTATACATACTTATCAAGCATTCTTATTTCTGACATTTTTAAGAGGAATTTTAATGGGGCCCACTTGCAAGGCGTGTCCCCCTCCCCTGACCGAGCACAAAGGGGTCGGGGAGTCAATGTTCTCTGCAGGCGTGGTCAACGGCCGTCCAGGTCATGACCAGTATGAACTGTGCATCAGAGAAAATATTGCATTTGCTCTCAACTTCACATATGGCCATCGACCGGTTATTGTCTTGGGGGTAAGGAAACCCTTCTTTCAACTTGCATCATGGCTGAGGGAGGGGGTCGTGTTGCTGTCGCTAGAGTGGGTAGCAAGTGCTGGTGCGGCTTGAAGGGGTCAAGTGCCCCTTTTGCACCACGCTTATCTACACTTCATTAATTGAACACAACGGTGAGATCTAGTTGACTAAATGCGCAGATTTGTTTTCTTCCGCATCTTATACCGCTACATAAAAGATTGTCACATTGTGAAAAGTAGGTATTTTGATTCGTTTGAAGGAAAGTTACATTCAAAGCATGACAGATACTCAAAAAAGCGGTTTCATGCAATCGCAATAAGAAAACTCGAAGCAGAGGTGCTTCTTTTTTGTGCAGCGTACAGTGTAAAAGTAAGATTGGATTCGGAAAAAGCGAAATGAGTGACGTGCGTCACTGCTTGCTCATTGTTCAATGAAAGAAGGTTTCATAAAGTATGACGTAGCCAACAATAGCAACAAACTGCTGAATCTTAAATTAAAAAAAAAGGCAAAGTGCTGCACATTTACGGTAGAACATGGACATAGATTGAAATACGCGTTATTTTTTTATTAATGCAAAATAAAAACTATTTTACAAAACACTTTGCATTCATCGGGATGTCGACACATCTGTGTAGTGCCATTTATGCTATTTGGATGAAAATCCCTGAATTTCAAGGAATTCAGTAAACTGTGGCAGAAGACCCTTTTGAATTTTCAGTTTCGGTTTCTGCGCCGACAACGCCGCCGCCGCCGGTCAAAATCGCCTCGGCGCACACCGCACACCTCTAGGTGGGACAAAACGATTTTTACTGTGTGGTTGCCCGTGGAGTTGCCCCACCTCGAATGAAACCGCAGTACAGTGTTCTGGAAAGCGTAACCGCAGATCGCATGGCAGGCAATAGGCAGCCGTAGCTCGTAAAAAGAAAGGATTGGGGCAATTGAGGCAAAAACACAATGAGTGAGAAAAGCAGTCTGGGAACGAGACCTTTTGGTTGAAAAACAACTTTGCAGAAAAGCCAGCTTGAAATTTGCGCATATGGTCAATTCTCGTCACACGTTTTTTTTTCACATTTGTAGCACTTAGCTTTTGGCTTAAAAAAATTACATCGTTGTGTAATTTTTGCATATGCATATTTTTATTTTATTTTCTGGCCACATCCTTCACAAGCCAAGCCAGGATTAATCCAATCCGCTTTCTAAGTGATTAAGAGCGTTTCAGCGCTACACGTGTTTTGTTGCGTTGCTGCACTTATTTTTATAATAGAAATGGTGCAGTTCTGCTTGGTACGTTTTGATGGCGATGTGGATAAGAGAACGACTTTCGACGTTGTTAAAATGACTTGCGTCGTGAGTAAAGAAAAAGATGGTCCCTGCGAAGGATCGCAGGTGCAAGTTCTGTGGCGGGACAAAGGGTTGTTTAAGGCTACGCTGATTGCCATATCAGGTAAGCTTGAATTTTGGTTTTTAACATACAAATACCGATTTCACACAAGCTGTTTTAATCTCGATCTAGACCGGATTCCGATGGTCGCCCCTGCTCGGACAAATCTTATCCGGATCGAGCTTGGCGCTCCTGTCACCCCACTTGCGACCTGGAAGCCAAATATAGATACACAGATCACTGTCGGGCCGGACTGCGATTGAAAGTGACCTTGTAGGAGTTCCTGATTTGGATCGGCGATCGCCGGGACCAAAAGTGACCGTGTGACCCCGGTATAACTGGTGGCATGATTACAATGTCGGCCGCTCACCATGGTGGCCCCGGTGGTATTTCCTGTTGCTAGGATTTTTGCATTGCGTCAGGCCTTCATGCTTTACTTTTCAGTGTAACTAAGGTGTCCCATGAGCACTTTTTATTGCTATCAAGCCCGAATGGGAGAAAATGATCAACACACGTGCATCGCTATCTGGCTGACTTCTGCACCGAAACTGATCTGGATTGTTCTGCACAGTGTAGCAGTGACTTTTGTTAATCGTGACCGAGAAATATGGTCTTGATTGGCCTTGATTGCGACCAAACATGCCAGTGTTCACACTGATACTGACCTGTCAACTGAGGAATGTGAATTTACGTATGCTCATAGTTGTTAGGGGCTACCTTTTGCCATACCAAGACGTACACCGCGGGCGCTGAAAATGACGTTAACTTTGTAAGGCCTTATGATTTATCGTAATTTGCGCCGCGTCTCACGGACTAATTAAATCGCATTCATCCTAATGGCATCTGTCACCCTTTGCTAGAACATAAAACTTAGAAATACGTACTTTTGACAAAAAGTTTTGCTTACTACACTACAAATGTAACATTTGTAATAGCATCTATGGTTCAGACATATTTTGTATGTCACTTGTAACAAATCCCATGTGGTTCTTAAGGTTCACTTCAGTGAAATTCACTTCATAACTGTACATATTCAATGTGAGAGCAATGGCTGGAGTTGCTGTGATATATGTTGCAATGTTGTGAAAGATACCAAGTCACGCTAATGGCACCACATTGTGCTTGCTTCCACATTTCAATATACCTGAAAGCAGATTGGAGTTGGTATAATGCACATTTATTTTATTATTAACCTAAGATTTTTTTTTCAAAAGACACTGTTGTTGACATCATCAGCTTAAACGTGAGTAACCCTTTACTGCCTAACGTCACAAATTCATAACATAACAAAAAACTTTGAGCAAGTAAGTCATTGAATGCGTGCCTCCTTTAATGCCAGCTGTCAAGTACTCTTGGGGAATGTAGGTTTTAGCATGAAAAACCTAGTGCTATCTTGCGCAGTGTATTGTATGCTAGAATCAATTGTTTTTAGCTGGTAGCGGAGAGTGCGAAGCACGTGCAAGAGCGCTCACTTTCGCTCTCTTTATTTTTTCTCACATGGCTGACGAGAGTTTTATCTTCGATAATTTTGTTAATTTGGTGTGTACGCACTCCAGGTATGGCACATGACATGTTGCATAGTTCTGAAGTACGTTTTTTATTGCGAGGTCCTCACTTCCGTGGCATGTGGAGATTTTGCCACGTATGTAAAAGTATGCATTAAAGGTAGATTTTAGATACCTTGACTGTGAAATCATTTAGAGGTTGCTATTTAAAGCTGAAAATGAAAAACATTTCATTTTCTTCAGCAGTTTCATAATTTAGGCATTAAGGGGTTAAATTAGGTGTGTGGCACCTTGAACAAAAAATTGTTAAGCAACCTAATACGTAAACTTGTGAATGTTACTTGTGCTTGTGTAGAAAGGGTATCTGCCGCAGGTTGCTAAGCCAGACTGGCCTATTGACTTGTGCCGTGGCTCTTTCTTGCCCGCAATGAGTCGGGCCTTGAATGACGTTCAATACTATAGGCTGCGTTGCCTTCATACGACATGTGCTTTGCTCCTTTGTCCAACAGGCATCCAATATGTCTAATGTTTATATAATTTAATACTTAATTGCTTTCAAATAGTGCAGCAATCGAATTAGTGTTCAGATAAAGGTTGGTTTACCACCTGCAATCTTTTCCTTTTTGCTATCTAAAAATATTAGTGCCAGTTCCCACGTGTGAAATCTGCATAAACAACGGAGCAAGTGCCACCACCCTGTAATCGCAGATTGAGTTCGTTCATCATCTTATTCTGTTTTCTTCATCTCTTTCAACGTCGTCTTTTTTCTTTTATAATTTCTTTTTATTTCTGTATATCTTGCACTCTCTCTTTTTTTTTCTTTCTCCATTCCTGTTCACTCTCACTTTCTTTAACCACACCTGGTTATGCTACACTGTATATGGTTATGCTATGGTTTAAACTCTCACTTCTACATCAGTACTACTCATCCTTGCTTCCCTTTTCTATCCTTTTGCTAAACTTCTCTGTACAAGGCTATATCATGCTGTACCCTCTCCCCTTCCATCTTTTCTCCTCACCATTACATTACTCCCTACTCACTTCTTTCCCACCCCATTTCTATATTGTAGTATGCATGGCTATGCTTTGCTATAAAAAAGTCTACTGTTAGAAGGGTTGGTGTTTTAACATAAAAAACATCCTGAATAGCGCAACTAAACAGAGTATGCAGTAATAAACAAATAAGCACAGGTGCACACTAACTACTGATTTTATTGAAGGCAGATTCACACCTTTATGCATCCAACAAGCTGCGCAGGCACATCGTCACGATAAACAATTTAGATAAAAAACAAGACACAAAAGGAATTGAATTGCAGCAATGCATGGCACAATAGAAATGTTGCCTACGTACTACTCACTTGCTTTCCTAATAAAAAGTGCTTCTAATATTTCGTGAGCCATTTTTGTCCGCTTCTGCCTAGGATATTTTGAAATTAGAATCATAGTTAACAATGTGAACACGCAATGCAGTGGTCAATGAGGTGACTTCTCTCGTTATTCAGACTTGTTATTAGTTGATTTCTTTGATGTTCTCTGCGTCGGTCATTGAAGCAGCACCCCACCTAGCCGATGTAGACTTAGACGCAGCATAGCGGTCATGCCGTGCTAGAAGCTGCTTGGCACAAGCTTGTTTTCAGTGGTTCATACCTGATGAGTTTTCAGAAATGACGGCTGGCTCAACCTCTCTTTCTAACAGCTTTGGTGTCAAAAAAAAAAAAAAAGTTGGCATGTGTATTCGTTGCTAGTAGTATATTATACGTGTAATGTTGAATTCCAATGGCGGAGTCGGTGCAGCCGACCGACTTCGCGAGCGAGCACTCGACTCTGGCGTAGAGCAAATCCTCCAAATCCGCCATCGGAACACAACCCGCCCTGCTGGAGCAAGGCGGAAGCTGCCGCGTTACCCAGGATACCTTGCGCGTGGCCTTTTCCGCTGTCTGTTTCCCACGTGGTTTACCAGCATCACCACATCGTTCGTTTGCTTGTTCAGCGCTATTCACCTGTGTGGAGTAGATATCACGCCAAGCGTGCAACAGCTATTGTCCACGATGTCTGCTGTTGCTATCGAGTAGCAGAAGCGTTGCCGCATGCTTTGCCGAGGTAGCCGAGCCGTCCATGCCGTCCGCCATTATCAACACAACTCGCGCCGCGCCAGCCGCGCCCCCAAGCAGGCAAACGTGTTAAAGGAAATGCGTCACGCTGAGTTCCGGTCCACTCCACCGATTTCGGCGGAGCAGTTTTTCCTGCTCCACGGAGGGACTCCCGCTCTGAATCCCCTCCGGCTCTCTCATTGGAACTTTTGACTCTCGCTCTCACTCTGTCATTGGAACACACTTGCTCTGAAAGGAGCAGAAAAACTTGCTCCGACTCCGCCATTGGAATTCAACATAAGTGTTATGCGGATTTCTCAAAAAGTATTAGGGATGCTTGTACCTACTCAGCTGGAGATTGAGTTGCAAAAGGCATACATGTGAACGTGGTAAAATAATATATCTATTTTTTACCTTGCCGCATTTATTCTATTCACTAAACACTTCAGGTTAGACACTAGTTTGGCGGGAGTGCAGTCAAACTCAGTAGCTTTATTGCCACAATGCATGTTTGGTGATAGAGCTCTCAGTAGGATTGTTTCCCATGAAATTGCAGCAATGCATGGCACTTCGAATACCCGTTCCAGAGGACCGTCCTAAGCTAATTAAGCAAATGGATAAAGCCATTGCAGAATATAACAGACAGGCCATGGCAGACCCTAAAGAAAGTGTAAGTTGTTTTCTATCTATTGTACAGTCATTACTATCTTCCACAAATTGTTTTGCACAAAACCCAGGCTCACACTTCACTTCCATTCTACTGAAACTACAACAAGAATAAATATAAACTTGTTTCATTTCACAACTTCTTCAAATTAGACTTTAAGTAAGTTATCAAGTTGATGGTATCGGCTGACACATTCTGTGGGAACCATCATGTACGCCGTTCTCAGGGCACTAGCCCACTCGCTGACGTTTTGTGATCATTGCTGATGGTGCGTATATATTTTAGAATTACTCCGCTGGAGCACTGCCTGCCAATTTGCTGCTCTTTTACTTCGCTTAAGTTTATTGTAACACTTTATTATCAAGCAGTGTCATGCAAGCACTCACTCTGTAAGCAAACAGAAAGGACCACTTCTTTGTCTGTTGATGCTTAAGTATTGTTGGTATTGTGTCTTGCATTAGCTATGCCTTTCGTTTATATAGCAAATTAATTGATACAATAATTAAAAGCCTGTCATGCAAATGCACTGTGCATTCTTATACCTTGAAGTGTACCTAAGGATGCTGCTATTCATCATCACCAGCCTGACTACGTCCACTGCAAAACAAAGGCCTCTTCCATTTTCTGCCAGTCAACTCGGTCCTGTGCTTGCTGCTGCCACTTTATACCTGCAAACTTCTTAATCTCATCTGCCCACCTAACTTTCTGTCTAACCTGCTTGGCTTCTCTTGAAACCCAGGCAGTTACCCTTTTTGACCAGCAGTTATTTTGCCTACGCGCTACATGCCCAGTCAATGTCGATTTTCTCTTCTTTATTTCGACTATGATATCCTTAACGCTGGCTTGTTCCCTGATCCACTCTGCTCTCTTCTTGTCTCTTAAGGTTACACCTATCATTTTTCTTTCCATCGCTCGCTCCGTCGTCCCCAATTTAAGCTGAACCCTCTTTGTAAGTCTCCATGTTTCTGCTCCACAGCTAAGTACCGGCAAGACGCAGCTGTTATATACCTTCCTCTAGAGGGATAGTGGCATCTACGTGTCATGATTTGAGAGTGCTTGCCAAATGTGCTCCACCCCATTCTTATTTTTCCAGTTACTTCAATCTGGTGGTTCGGCTTCGCGGTTATTACCTGTCCTAAGTAGACGTAGTCTTTTAGAACTTCAAATGCACTAATACCTATCTCGAAGTTCTGTTTTCTAGCGAGGTTGTTGTATGTTACTTTCGTTTTCTGAAGATTAATTTCAAGGCCTACCTTTCTGCTCTCCTTGTCTAATTCAGTATTCATGAGTTGCAATTCGTCCCCTGAGTTACTCAGCAATGCAATGTCATCAGCAAAGCACATGTTACTTATGTACTCTCCATTAACTCTTATCCCTAACTCTTCTCACTCTAGGCCTCTGAAAACCTCCTATAAGCACATGGTAAATAGCCTTATTGATATTGTATCCCCCTGTCTTACATCCTTCTTGATTGGTACTCTGTTGCTTTCTTTATAGAGCACTGTGATGGCAGTTGATCCGCTTTATATTTCTTCCGGGATGTTTATATATGCGTCGTCGACGCCCTGATTCCGCGGTGTCTGCATGACTGCCGATATTTCTACTGAATCAAACGCTTTCTCGTAATATATGAAGGCTATGTGTAGTGGTTGGTTGTATTCTGAGCATTTTTCTATTTCCTGGTTGATAGTATGAATGTAGTCGATTGTTGAGTTGTCTCTTCGAAATCCTGCTTGTTCCTTTGGTTCATTGAATTCTAACGCTGATATGTAATGCCCACTAACCTCTCACCTTTTCTTTTACAGTCATTTGCTTTTTCCTCACAATATTAAATCCTATATATTATGCCATCTCAAGGTCATAATAGTGTGAGGAAACTATGCTAGTGAACACTATAGAATAATCTTTAATAAAAAGTAAGAAAACAATGCTTATTGAAAGCAGAGCTGAAATGACCAGCAGCATAATTGAGCACAGGCAAGGCACATCAGTTTATGTTGGTCCCTGAAGCCTGTTTCATATGCCAGCTACTGAGGGGCGGCAGTTGCAGCGATGAGTGGCAGCAGGACGTGTGTATGCAGCTTTATTTTACATGCTTTACTTTTTCACGGCACGCTTTTGCAATGCGCAGTGATGCTTCTGGAAAGCGAGTGTTTGCACGGGTGTCTTTCTCCAAGTTGGCTTGTTATGGTGAGCTTGAGTTTCAGGTTTCAGCAGCCTTCTACATTCACGACCCAATTTCAAGCGTCTAAACCTTGCATGTTGTAAATATAGAGTGTCAGAGTGCAATTAAACAACCTCCACAGCCATGTTTATTTCTGTTCTAGTCTTTTTTTTTTTTCAAAGTTTTGTTCTATGGTCGTACAGTTGGTCATGGAAGAGCACTAGAAAGAATGGGCTTTTGTAACTTCAGGCTTCCGCACAGCATTCGGTGGCTTTTGTTCTCGAGTGTTGCAAGGCCTTGACGGGCCGTCTGGGCCGACAACTAGTTGTAAGCGGACTAGTCAATATTGTGAAAGTAGGCCTTCTCTCCACATTATAATTTTTTAGCACACACAAAATACAAAACAACAAAGAGAGAGACGAGCGCTAACTCTCAACTAATTTATTTTTAATAGGAACAAAACATATAAGTACCTGGGAACCAGCATATTGCATGTGCAAGTCATGTGACAGGCAAACATAAAAAGATAGGGCTAAGCAGAATTTAAAAAACTGTACTCCCTATCTGTTAGAGCCACTGAAGGTTTACTGATTAATTTGTTTGTAAACCTACTTTATGGAAGGCTCCCGTAAGTTTATGTGTTAGTTTATCTCCACGTGTGCACACTATATCTGTATCGTGAAACACAGGAATGCAATGGCATGATATACAATGCTCTGACAAGTATCACAATGTTTTCTTTGCTAGTGAGTTAGTGTGCTCTTTAATTCGTGTATTGATGCAGCGGCCAGTCTGTCCTATTTACACATTTCCACAGGGTAGTGGTATCAGATATACCACCCCTTCTTGGCATTTCATGAACTTTGATTCTTCTTTGAGGGGATAGCTACATTTTTCCCCCGTTTTTAACTTTTTGCCAACGGCCTTACACAAAGACACAAAATAAGAATCAAAGTTCATGAAGTGCCGAGAAGGTGTGGTATATCTGATACCACTAACCTGTGAAAATGTGTAAATAGAACAGACTAGCCGCTGCATCAATACACGAATAAAAGAGCACGCTAACTCACTAGCAACATAAACATTGTCATACTTGTCAGAGAACTGTAAATCATAAATTAGTTGAGGGTTAGCGCTCGTCTCTCTCTTTGTTATTCTGTATTTTGTGCATGCTAAAAAAGTTATAGTTTGCATGCATACCAACTCGCCCAACTATCTGTTTACAACCATTCTCTTTTTTCTTTTATTTTTTTTGGAAAGCTAATGGAGGAACTGGTGACCTTATTCTCAGTTGCATACACACAGCTGGGCTCTCCCATTTGGTTTTGTGCATTTTGTTAGCATTGAGGCATTGTTACATTTCACAGCGGTTGTCTGCCAATTCTGCAGGATTGATGTGAAATATGAACGTTAAGACTAGGCTTGGGCAGAACCCTTTTAAGGTTATAACCACATACTGTTTTAAAATGTTAATTCCGAAACAATTATCATTATGAGGATTTTTTCTTTACTGTGCTTGTGTTGAAGCTTAATTACTGAAGAACTAATTTCACAGCATACACCTGTATGACTTTTCTTATTTTGTTGTTTAGAGAAATATTACTGAGAGCATTTCGTACATGATATTTATATTAGATGTAAATGTTTATGTAGCTTTTTGGGAAAACCTTAATATCATATTACCTTCTCCTGAAATCTCTAAAAAATCTGCCATTTGAAAAATTCCTCCAAATAAGAAGTTCACTGATTACTGATTACCTAGACATACTAATATATTAGCCTGTGCTTGAGGAACTATATAAATAATGACTTCACTACCAAAAAAATTACATCACAGTTTAAATCTTTGCTCTCATTTCGTTACTATAGAAAGATATATTAGATGTAAATGTTTATGTAGCTTTTTGGGAAAACCTAAATATCATATTACCTTCTCCTGAAATCTCTAAAAAATCTGCCATTTGAAAAATTCCTCCAAATAAGAAGTTCACTGATTACCTAGACATACTAATATATTAGCCTGTGCTTGAGGAACTATATAAATAATGACTTCACTACCAAAAAAATTACATCACAGTTTAAATGTTTGCTCTCATTTCGTTACTATAGAAAGATAGACAGAGAAGAAGCCAAGATTTGGAGCTGCTTCAACAAATACAAAACACCGACGTGAGCAGCCTTTGCAAAGAAAACGTGTCTTTGCGGAAGGAAAATAAAAAGCTTCGGGAGGAGCTCAATAAATATAAATGTAAGCATTATACAGGCTTTTTTGTCACTTACACAAGCTTAATTACTTCAGGGGACCGACAACTGGCCAGAGCATGTCATTAGACTCTGGTAGAAATAAAAGTAGAACTACAGTAAACGGAACCTCAAATGACCAAAAAATGTGTTCAATTGAACGGGAGTTTTTTTGACTGGGAGATAAACAAGGGTGGAGAATCCAAGTATGAAACCAATTGTGCTGGATGCACTTGTTCTATGTAAGCAGCAGTTCCATTTAACAGATTTCGTTTCACTGGTAGTCTACCGTAGATTGGTGACAGGTCTTACTATCCTCTTTGCGATTTGAGCAGGATCATATCTTTAAGAGTCACGAACTACCCCTTGGGCTTGTTGAATAAATAAAGACATCATGAGGACAAACATATGAGGACCTCAACCAAATCTTACAGTTGTGCAACGAAATCTGCAGATTCAAAAAATTTATTTTAAACAAATCACGGTATTTTCCACTGTGCCATTTTATGATAAGGCACTCTGATCTGTAATCATTAGGTTGCACTGAACAAAACAGGTTTTTTAAAAGTTTGTCGTCGGTCTCTCACATCTGCTGCAAAAACCTAGTGTAGGCACAATATTGGGGCATAGCACATAAGCACTTGTGTCATGTGCCCCTACCTTTTTATCTTTGCCTATTTCATGCCATGAGTTTCAATTACTAAAAATTAGCTTGTCTAAAACAGCGTCTTATTTAGCACATTATGTGGGAGGTCGTTAAAAAGAATTCTAACTATAGCTACGAGTCATTCTTTTGTAATTTTCAGCTGCAGTAAGATGAGCATGAAAAATCTTGAAACATTGCTTTATTTTAAAGGTGCTGAATTTTTTTATTGCAGTGGTGGAAGGAAGTTTACTGTGTGGTTCAGTTGCAGCAGCTTATTTTGTACTGAATATGTGCAATACATTCAATGTTGTCTGTAGAGTCAGCAGGACTAATATATTGTGTTCAGTGTAACATTGCAGAAGTTCAACAACTGTTTGCTGCTTTGTTTGGTGGTGTGCATTATTACTTTCCATTGTGGCTATCATAATCACCTAAATCTGGAGTCATTTGCCACAAACCACAAGACTGATGTTGAAATTGTTCTTTTAAAAAAACGTGACAAAGGCACTACCAAATGTGTGACCATTTCCCAGTGCGAAGTAGGTAATGGTAGCAGCTTAACTCTTTCTTGTGGCACTGATGGCGGTGCTTTGTCCAGAGGGACATTTTTCCTATAGCAGTTGTTCAATGACTTTCTAAAAAGAAACTGCTGCCTCAGTTTCATATTTTACACAGTCACCACATACCACTAGAGACAAGGTGGTGCATGAGAGGGCATGTAAACAGTGCTGTCCTTTTGCTTCAGATAGTGCTCTCTGAGTTTCTTAGCAAAATGCCACCATTTCTCAGCACGATTTCAGTCGAGTGACTGTAAGGCTACAAAAATAAACGCTTTTGATTGGGCTTTTTGTGTAGAAATATGTGAAGCCTTACGTTAACAAAGTGAGGTGTTGGGCTACTTGGTTTCTGGAAAAAATTGCGATGCAATTGCTGCAAAAAACAAAGTTAGGGAGGAGACAAAAAAAGAAGTGGACAGTACAAGTGCAAACTATCAACTGAACTTTATTGAACAAACTTTGAAGAATGAAGGCTTCCTGGAAAGAGAAAAATCAGTTTAGGAAGATAGTGGGGCTCGGCGATCTTGCTCCACGGTTTCAGGTGCTACACCTGGGGTGATTACAATGACCAGATGTGGTGCTGAATCAAAGTTCTTATCCAATATGCTGATTAATTCGTTTTCTCGTGTGCTCAGATTTGGGCAAACGTTAAAGAATCCCAGGTGGTCGAAATTTCCAGAGCCCTCCACTATGCCGTCTCTCAACGTCATATGGTGGTTTTGGGACGTTAAACCCCATATATCAATCATCAATCAATCAATCATGAATTAGATTTCCATGGGGGTTGGTACAATGGAGCTTGAACTGATGCATGCGCTTCTTTAGTCTGATATGTACCCTAAATTTGGTCAGAATTGTAGTTTTTTCAAACAGTGGGCGGCACTCATATTCTCTGCAGTGCATAGAAAGGTTGCTTGTGATGGCTGTCTGCTGGCATGCATAGCGATGCTTTTTGAGTCGCACGTTGATAGTTTGTTTCCGCAGCAATCGTAGCACAATTTTTTCCAGTCGTGAAGCCTTGCGACATGCCTAGGGGGAAATCAAGTGTAATGTAATGGGGCGCTTGTCATAGTGAGCGGTATTCTATCGTTTTGTAGATGTGTAAGAAAGCTCGGCACTTACTCACAGCTCCTATTTTTGATATGGGAACAATGAGGCTAGGCTTCATAGTTTGCAGCTACTTACTAGAGTTTAAATATTCTTATTAGTTTAAATAGTGAATTGCATTATAGTTTAACCAGAAAAAGAAACACTGTATTGGTTTGTTGAGGCATACTAAAAGATCCTTCAAAAATTTTTCGGACATCCTTTGACCTTCTGCTTGTACCATACTAAGGACAAAACAAAAAATAAATCCTTTGCAGTGATGATGCCTGTTGCATCAGAAGTGTTTCACTCACACACTTGTTTATTTAGATCTAAAGTTGAAATCACTGCTGACCTGCAATGTTACGGCCCTTCTATTTCTCATGCTGCTTGTTTTACTTGACGATAATTTCCAATGGCAGATTGGGAGCAAGTTTATTGCAAATATAACATAAATAACAATTTATAATTACAATTATAAAGATGGGAGTCAAATGTCATCATGAGACAGAGTTGGTGTCGCTCTGTGAAGCAAGAAAAGTTGCTCCACCTAAATTTGTGGAGTAGACTTGGATGCGGCTTGCCATACCCCTTGTCAAGCCCGTAGCCAGCAATATCATTTTTTGAGAAGGGGGAGAGGGGTCACTTGTTTACAAACATGTATTTTCAAGTTTATTCTTTGGAAAACACTCCGTACCATTCAAATACGTGGTGGGCCTGCATGGGCGCCTAACCGCCGTATTCATGAACCGATCTTAAGTTGTGGCGGAAGGATACTTACGAAAAGACGAGGAAAGTGTAAGTGTAAGAAAACTACAAGGTGCATTTCAGGAACCTCTCTTATCCTGTCATAAGGGCACCTTATAAAGGCGTCATTAACTCGTTTAACTCGTTAAGGCCCTGGGCGTGAGGGTAGGTAAATGTTTGCTACCAAATCATTACCTAAAGCAGTAATAAATTAGTCTTACTGCAAGAATCAAACAACAATAAGCACAAAAGCAGCCAAATGCAAAGAGCAGAAGTGTTTGTTTAGGTGCCTAGAGTTTTCGGTGAAGTACATATTTTCGGTCTGGCCACTTTGCTGCAACTGTAGTCGACAGTTTTTTCATTGTTGTTATTTCGACATCTTGTATGTTTACGTTGTATTCGGTGGTGTTATCGGGCTCACTGCAGCGTTTGCTGTTTTCCTTCATTTTTTTAAATTTCACTTCATTTATTTCATAATTTGAGTAGCATAACAGCTTTTTTTGCAAAGTTGCACTGATTGTGGAACGGTGCACTGAAGTGAACTTCACCGACAAAGTAGCTTAGTCCTGACGGATTTTGTGAACAAGTACCAAGACGGATGCCGTGTGCCTTCAGAGAAAAGGGAAAACGTGGAAGCAGCTCACGATAGAATTCAACGCACCACACACTGTAATTATGTGAATGACCGACCAAACAACTACAAAAGTATTTGCACCACTTCGAGAAGTTTTACCAGTACGGTAGGAAGTGTTTTCAACCATAGCAGGTATCAGCTCGACTGAATACTTGTGACATGGTCGGCTACGAGATATTGACAAGGTCGTTACTTCCAAGTTGGAACGTGCCAACTCCATAAAAGCGCGATGTGATGAGCAGCTGCATGAGACATGGCACATTGAACCCACGACCATGGATATTTTTCTGCAGAAACAGCATATCGAGCAGATTCTTCACGGCACTTTTTGTAAAACAGAGGCGGCACAAAATGTCCTGTTTGTCATAGGTTTCAACCAGGTCCCACCCATCAGTCAGGACTCGCTGTGTCAGTGACGTGTACGCGTACGCTGTGCCGTTCAATATTTACTATTTTCAGCCCATGTAGTAAACAAAATACGCAAGTTGTGGTCCCCCGCCATGTTGTTTCAGAAAGCCTTAAAGTAGGTCATAGGCTACCTTAACTGAACTTTACTTAGGTACGAGGAAAGTTCCGAGATGAGTACAAGGTAGGTTCTTGAAACACGCTAAGTGCAGACTTATGGCTAAGCTTGACTCAAGTCATAAGGATAAGGTTAAGTTAGGCTTGTGAATACGGAGATAAGGCTCTGGTTGTTGGCCTGCTTCCTTCAACAAATTTATCTGCTTGGGGGCACCGGCAGTATTGGCGCGTGTGGTTATAGGTTTTCAAAGTAATGGCATAGAAAATGTACGGCTTAGAAAATCTTGCAGCATTGCTTTTGCTGCTTGATAGCAACATCTTCAAGTGGGAGAGCTTGGTTTCTTGAAAGATGAAACTTCCACCAGCTGCCTTGTTCAAGTGGTGTTTGTTGTTTTTCAGTTGCGGATATGCAAGTACTGTTCTATGCCAGGGTAGGAGTTCAGTGGCTGCTTTGATCTAGCTGCCATTACAAATAAACACTGGGAAAACAATGTTATTTTTATCATTATCCTGCAACCTGAACTATCTTGGTATGACCCTTAGCATTGGCCCAGCCCAATATACGAACTAAGTAGAAAAATGACAGCATACCATATTTACTCACATAATGTGCGCACCCCTAATATTTAGTCAACTTTGCTAAAAAATATTTATTAAAAAAATGTTTTGCACTTCCTGACCCATCCTTCTGCGCGTTCTCGGCGCACGCATGAAGTGACTTTGGACCTTCTGATACTTTGGACGGGTGTGCCCCTCACCGAACAGGTTAAAGCAGTCATGCATACAACGGGCTGCAAGTGCGAAGTCTCTTCTTTCAGAGACTTCTCCCGAGCGACGGTCCCAAGAATACCATACCCTAACAGTGTGGCTTATCGAAACACCCACACCCTTTGATGGGTTTTCAGAAACTTGAGTTTCTGCCTTCATATATTGTGGCATCTTTCTGCCGTGAGAAGGCAGACTTGGGACACGGCACAGACTATTCTCTGCATCGAAAATATTTGATTTCTTTTTCTTTGTTTAAAGGGACTCAAACTCAAATAACAATTTACGTTAGAGTGTAAGCTCAATGTATGACAATTCCTAAAACGACAATAGTATCAACAGCAGTGCCCTACTTATCGAGAAATTAAGGTAAATGCACAAGAACACAAGGGTTTAAAAATGATCTTGATGACATCAGATGGACCGCCAACAATTAATTACCAGTGATCGATCCAACTGTACTAAATAAAGAACTTTCCGTGCATCAAGAGACTGACTAAAAGGCTGCTTGCTCGTTTATGTTTGATTCATGGAAAGGGGAACCGCTGGATGTTACTTTTTCGAATTGCGCGAGTGGTTAAAAAATTCAATTTTCGCGTGGGTACACGAGACAGGTGGTGCCATCTAGCGGGGCACAGTTGAAACAAAAGTGTCTGCAATCTCGGAGCTAATGGAGTGAAATTGATCAACGGCCGTTTTTGCTGCTGTTGCTCCCACTGCTTTCGGTCTGCTGCTACTAGCGCAGTAAAGCTGGGCAACGTTGTGCACGGCAACAGTGACGTGAGACGGACCGGTTGGTGCACATCTTGAGGCAGGTAGTTAAAGTGCGCTAACCCGATGCGGACCACTAAAACGTGGTTTTATTTCAAAATAGGCCCTTCCTCGGCAAAAAAGTAACACTACGAGGTTTCTTGGCCACCATTTCAACAACCAACGTCGACTTAATAGTTGACTTTAGTGTCCGTTTAGTGTCAAGAATGAAGATTCGCTCGCACCTTTTTGAACTAAATTCTTAGCTCTGATTTGAAACATAATAGTCTATTCTAGGCAAAAGGCGGATGTATGCAAAGGGACAAAGGAGGCAAATTAACTACCAATATGGATAGGATAGTTAAAATAGCGGAGGAGTTTTACAGAGATCTGTACAGTAGCCAAGACAACCACGACCTTAATACTATAAGAACTAGCAGTAACCCAGACGACACCCCACCGGTAATGATAGAAGAAGTCAGAAAAGCTTTGGAGAGCATGCACAGAGGCAAAGCTGCTGGTGAGGATCAAGTAACATCAGATCTGCTGAAAGATGGAGGACAGATTGCGTTAGAAAAACTAGCCACTCTATTTACGAGGTGTCTCCTGACGGGAAAAGTACCAGAGTCTTGGAAGAACGCTAACATCATCTTAATACATAAGAAAGGAGATGACAAGGACTTGAAGAATTACAGGCCGATCAGCTTGCTCTCTGTAGTATACAAGCTATTTACAAAGGTAATTGCTAGCAGAGTAAAGAAAACATTAGAATTCAATCAACCAAAGGAACAAGCAGGATTTAGAACAGGCTACTCAACAATTGACCACATTCATACTATCAATCAGGTAATAGAGAAATGCTCAGAGTATAACCAACCACTATACATAGCCTTCATAGATTACGAGAAGGCGTTTGATTCAGTAGAAATATCAGCCGTCATGCAGACACTGCGGAATCAGGGCGTAGATGAAATATATATAAACATTCTGGAAGAAATCTACAGGGGATCAACTGCTACCATAGTGCTTCATAAAAAAAGCAACAGAATACCAATAAAGAAGGGTGTAAGGCAGGGGGACACAATCTCCCCAATGCTATTCACTGCGAGCTTAGAGGACGTTTTCAGAAGTCTAGAATGGGAACAGTTAGGGATAAGAGTTAATGGAGAGTACCTCAGTAACCTGCGCTTCGCCGATGACATTGCATTGCTGAGTAACTCAGGGGACGAATTGCAACTCATGATTACGGAGTTAGACAGGGAGAGCAGAAAGGTGGGTCTTAAAATTAATCTGCAGAAAACGAAAGTAATGTACAACAACCTCGGAAAGGAGCAGCGCTTTGCGATAGGTAATAGTGCACTTGAAGTTGTAAAAGACTATGTCTACTTAGGGCAGGCAATAACCGCAGAGCCTAACCACGAGATTGAAGTAACTAGAAGAATAAGAATGGGGTGGAGCACATTCGGCAGGCACTCTCAAATTATGACAAGTAGATTGCCACTGTCCCTCAAGAGGAAGGTATATAACAGCTGTATCTTGCCGGTATTTAGCTACGGAGCAGAAACCTGGAGACTCACAAAGAGGGTTCAACTTAAATTGAGGACGACGCAGCGAGCAATGGAAAGAAAAATGGTAGGTGTAACCTTAAGAGACAAGAAGAGAGCAGAGTGGATTAGGGGACAAACGGGAGTTAAGGATATCATAGCTGCAATAAAGAAGAGGAAATGGACATGGGCCGGGCATGTAGCACGTAGACAGGATAACCGCTGGTCATTAAGGGTCACCAACTGGATTCCCAGAGAAGGGAAGCGGGGTAGGGGGAGACAGAAGGTTAGGTGGGCCGATGAGATTAAGAAGTTTGCGGGTATAAATTGGCAACAGCAAGCACAGGACCGGGTTAACTGGCGGAACATGGGAGAGGCCTTTGTCCTGCAGTGGACGTAGACAGGCTGCTGATGATGATGATGATTCTACCTTCCTTGGACTTGGGCAGGGTCATGCTGCAGGCTTAGTGATAATAATAATTGTTGGGGTTGAGGATCTCAAAGGTCAGGCTTATTGAGGGCAGCTTGTACCCATTTTTTGGCCACAGCTAAATGTCAGTTCCAATGTTCTTATGCATCGATTATACATCTGAATTAAAGAATGGTTTTGCATGGTCACCTCACATTCATATGCTTGTTGACCAAGGGCAGCAATTGATGCAGCCTGTACTTAATGCACTGCTAGTATAGACACTGATTACTGGCCGAGTTGCCGTTTAGTCTAGTTGACAAGAATCATCTTTGTATTTTGTTCGGCACCAGCGTTTCATTTAACAATTAGTATTTCGCTGAAATTGTGAGCTTGACATTTTTTTCACTGGCACTTACATTTACACGCTGACAGTGGCCTTTTTTGCTTTATCCAGAACATGATGGCTATTTGAAAAGTGCGGAAGCACTTGTCAACGAACTGACAAAATGCACATCTTGCCGAAGTCGCGGGGAAGCGGAGGAGGAGAACCGCGGTGCGCCCCCCCCCCAAAAAAATGGGCGCAATAGACCGGCCTGCCGTGCTGAAACAAATTGTTTCACTGCCAACATCAACAGACGCGCATGGACCTCAACGGACCTGCGACCCACACCACGAGTCACCGGACCTGCGAGTCACCCCACACCTGCTGGCTGAAAAATAGCAGGGGCCATGTTTGGCCTCGAGAACAAGCAGCTGTTCACCAGCCTGCCCTGCTGAAGAAGACAGGCCAGTTCATAGCTGCAGCCCTGTGGGCCCAAGCAGGGAACCTGGTTCTGGGACAGCCAAGCAGTTGCTGTTCTGTTGGAGTGACCCTGATGTAAGTCTATTTATATAAGGCTTTTATTGTGCACAGGTGTAGTTAAAGTGGAGAAAAAGGCTGCGCTGCAAAGTTGAGGACAAAAAACGGGACAGGCACAGCGAAAGTCCATCGAACAACTGAAGGTAATTGAAAGAAATAGCCAAAAAAAGAGGGCAGAGTAACATACAAGGGAGTGGCTACTGGAAGCAAACCACGCATGATCATACTGGTATGCTATCTATGTCGTAACACACATGCTTTTATCAAACTCCTATTTTTTGCTTATTTGTCATGATCTGTAAACATGCCACTTGTCTATCTGTAAGTGCTATCGGAGGTGTGCGTCAAAGTTCCCTTGTATGTTACTCCACCCCCTTTTTTGGCTATTTGTTTCAATAAACTTCAGTGGTTAGATGCGTTTTCCCTGTGGCACTCCAGTTTTTTATCATCAACTTTGCAGCGCAGCCTTTTCCTGCAGTATGTTCCAATTAGCCTTCACACAAGCTTTTCTAATTGAAGTGGAGACAGTCTCATCGACTTAATATGAAGGCCTCGATGACAGTATTTGTAGCCGCTGATTGATGAAAAATAAAGCCCTGTGATAGCTCTGGTATGAATTAAGTGGATAAAATAATATCTAAAAGGTAAGCATAGTTTTTTTCAAATTGACCTGTCTTTTTATCATGCTTGTTAATGTAGGCCTTGTGTGCCGGAGTTTTCAAATGCCACTGTGTAGCTCCAGAAAGTAGTATATTTGCTGCGAGACCAAGCAGAGTCATCGCCTGGCGACAACTGGCCGAAACGGTGAAGTGTGGATTGCTCCTTGGGTCGTCTGCTAGCCACATCGCGTTTCTATGTGCGCGTAGGTCATGCACATTCTTAAAGTGTGGTTTGTTTGGTCGTGTCAGCTCGAATGTAACTGTTTCTACGTATTCCTGAAACGATGTACAAAAGCATTTGATCCTGCTCGGCTGCTAATGTATTGTAATAAGATCGGCGAGTGCAACTTTCCAGAAAGCTGTTTATTGTCGTCAGGCCCTCCTCATTCAGCAGAATAATTTCAGAATGGGTGCCGCTTTCTGTGTCAAACATATCGCAAAATGCTCTTGGCATCCTCCCAAACATGAGGAGTATTAAATTCTGTGTGAACGCAGCGTTCTATAGCGGCTTGGCTGTAAAAAAACAAACAAACAAAAAAAAACGCCACAGGCTCTAGGCCAAGCGCTTGCGCGCTGTTGGTAGGTGTACAACTACGGAACTGTTGTTTATCGATCATGCAAGGGGGCTTAGTTCTGTTTATCTGGCCCTATAGAAATACAGTCGAACCCCGCTACAACAGAAATGACAGGACGCGGAAAAAATTTCGTTGTAGTGAAATCGAAAAAAATATCGCTGATCTGAGCTAGCTAAACGAAGAAACGTTTATTCTCAAAATTCAAAAAATGTCTGCTGCTTCCTATTCCCAGAAGCATCACGTCGTGATTCTCACCAATGCATAGCGAGACCATGGTGAAAAGCATGTTGAAACAACGCCTACAACCGCTTTCATGAACGAGCCAAGCAGTTGCATTAACACGTTAACACCCGCAGCTGTCCGCCATCAAAAGTGTCCGACAACGCCGACATGGAGGCAGGGTATCGTGGAGCGGCGACTTTTGCATTATTCTATGCCATTCTTATCATCCATCACTCGCAACTAGCTGATTTTGTTGATAATGCGGAGGAATAGCCACTGAATAGTTATCACACTGGCCAAGCGCGAAGGTAATGATAAGCATAGGAATCGGAAAAGGCATCGCCCCGAGGTTGCACTTAGCAGCTGCGAGAAGGACACCATAAGCTGAGTGACTGAGCTTCAGCATCGGACCGTCTGCGGCTCAAAAGCAAGCCAGTGGCAAAACAAAAGCAGGGCAGTCTCATTGCTATCACTATTGAGCAATCGCGGCGCCCATGCTTGCTGAACAGCGGCAGTTTCTGGTGGTGCCAACAAGTTTTTAGACTTTGTTGACGCATTTTAAGGCTCTGAAAATGCATCAAATTGTTAAAGATTGGGTTTATTACATAGCAATAAGTATCTGAGCCTGGAATTTCATCGTAAAATTTCGTTGAAGTAGACGATCAAAGTAAAAAATGTTCATTGTGGCGACAATATTTATGCATTGACTCCTATGGACTGCTGATGGGGAATCTTAAATTTTTTGTTGTAGTCGAAATTTCGCTGAATCGGCGTTCGTTGTAGCGGAGTTCGACTGTAGTACTATCACATACACTGCGACACATTGATACTTAAAGTGTACTTGAAATATAGTTACTGTGCTCAACTGTGTGCTTAAATTTCAGACCGCTTTAAAAAACCCAGACGTTGAAAATTAATTCAGATTGCATGGCCTATATATAATGTTGCATAATTTCGCTTGAAATTTCGTCTCTTTTACATTGTCTTTAGTGTTTATGTGGCATTGTTGGTGACTAACGGAAAGCAGGGGTCAATTGTTGTGTGAAAAAAAACAACAACAACATGCTTGTCCTATTAACCAGGCCTTTGTTGTAGCACTGTCATGCACGTAATCCGACGATGAAAGCTAGGTTTTTATATTTTTACTGGTGCAAGAACAAGTGCGTACGCGTGGTAAATGCTGTGTAGTGCAAAGTGCTGTCAGCCACTAAGCTTTTCTGTCTAGACTTGTCGACTGTCTCACATTTGATGACGAACAGAATGAGAGAAAAAAAAAATCAGGTGTATAAGGTGCGAATGGTGGTATTGAAGTAATCGCACAGATAGGCGGGCTTTCTAAGATGTTTCTTTCTTTCTCTTTTTTGTGGTATGCAGATGACAAAGATGTAAATAAGTGCAGCAGTGCGTGGTAGGTGGAACACAGACTAACCACGTACAAACAACACAGCAAAGACATAATTTAGTGCGAAAGCGTGAAGAGTCGCGCAGGGCGAGCATGAAAGGCAGAATGCGCTTTATTCTTGAGTAATGTTGAATGTTGCATAGGTGTCATGCACTGATTCAGTAGAGAAGAGTGTAAAATGAGTTACAATGCCTGTGGCTACGTTAATCTAACTGCGTGTAATTTCAAGATTATCGAACGAGCACATTCCCAGCTGCATGACAGAAAGAACCACATGACATGTGTTCTTTGGCTCAGCAACGTACCACTAGCATCTCGATTTGTCGATTTTGCGACAATAACTGGGGCAGTTTTATCTCAACCACTTTTTTTTGTGGAAGTTTATTTGTTTTGAATGATCGACCTACAATCGCTGAGGCCAGGTGGCTACCTGAACACGTATATTCATTGTGATTCTTCTTTAAATGAATTTTTTAAGAGCGAAAACCATTTTACTAAAAATGGGCACACTTTCGGCATATCGCCAATGGTGGCTCACTGCGCTGAAAGGAACTTACGCTATCATGCCGTGCTTCGAGATGTATAAGACGTTTATTTCCACTTTTTCTTTGTGTTGCTTCTACGTGGGATTTCGAGCTCATTCGTCATACACCCGTTCGTTATCCAGTGCAGTGATTAGACACAAGCTTGATGACACGAATCAACACACACATCAGCGTTCGTCCTTTCATCGTGTCATAAATTTTGTATTGCGACATTCTGAGCCGAACCAAATGATCTGCTAGCGATTGTAGAATTACATTAAAGTTAAGGAGTGAAGGGAAATAAGCAAAAGAGTTATTTTAAACACTAATGCACACCTCAAGTGCCGTTGGACAATGGTGTACGTATTCGCTCGCCTCGATTTACGTTTCACCCATTACTTCGACAGTTGTCCGTAAATTTGTTGCTAGTGCTTACTGTACGTACGATGTCCATGCATGTTAAAGAGCTCCAGGTGGTCCAATTTTCCAGGGCTAGACTTTCACTACGGTGTCATATTGGGGTTTCGGGGCGTAATCTCAAATATTAGTATTAATATTCTTTTTGTCATAAATGTGTGCACTATGGTAGGACTGCACTGCGATTCATGCATGTCACATTTTTGTTCCCCCTAGCGTTAGCAACATTAGTCAACCAGTCAGAGCTATATAGCTTGCGTTCTGGCCAGTAGATGGCATATACAAGTGTTCAACATGAGAAACAGTGCGACATGATGTATATATGCGTTAAATTTTAGTGATGCACTAGAAAATTATTGTTCTTGAAGAAACCAGCTGGCTGCCATACAGGTGGAGCTACTGATTAGTATGTGCATGTTTCCATAACTAAAACAAGTTACAAAAAATGGTGTCTCGATGCATGTGTTAGCAAGTCACCTTCCTAGAGTTTTTAAGTAAGGACCCCAATAGTTTGGATCCCAGAAGTGCTTTGCCTGCGTTGACTGTGGGCCTTGCAGGATCGTACAATATTGCCCTAAGGGCAAGCTATATATACAAGAATAATTATTAAAAGCTGACACTTGTCCCCATCATGAGTTTGGCCTAATTTTCAATTTTTTGTATGTGTCCACAAGTTGTGGAACTGCAGCCAGGGAGCTCAATCTTTGTTGAGCCGTGGGCACTGCATGCTGTGCTGAATTCAGCGAAAACACCAACTGCATTGGCCCGGGGGCTCCTCCCTGCGGTTTTCAACAGGCATGCCCTTTTGACTTGTTCAATGAAGGGCCAGAAGGCCAAAGGGACTCACAAACCAGTGGCCCAACGCCCTCCTTTTCACGCTGCTGCAATTGATGCCATTCTAGGTAAACATAAGTTTCTGCTAGTGAATATTGATTATCCGAACTTGCTATGTACTTTAAGGTATAATTTATGCTTGATTGAAGTAATGGCATTTAAGCTACATCACCAAGAATTTTTCGTTGTAGGGGGTTTGATCATGTGCACAGATTCGAAGTATAGTGCCAGAACCAATCAATAATTTGTTTTTATTCAGGCCTTGTATTCATTATTAGAGGTTATTGCAATAAATTTAATAGAGGTTATTGGGGGGCTTATCTAATGAGTTTGTGTACACATCATGGTACATGTTGATCTGATTTTATATTTACAGCGTAGACGAAAAGCAAGGCCACAGGGAAAAGCTGGCAGTGCTCAGAAAAACTCCTGGTGCCTTCAAATAGCACCAAGCTTGCCGAGCTGAGACCAGAAGAAAAAAAGTGCGGTCCTCCAATAAAAGTAGTCGTTTTTACAGCATTATGTGTTTGTGAGTTTTGTAAGTATAAAAAGAGAAACGTGCCTGTGCATGCATGGTGCTGCCATATGTGCATCGCCATGCAGCCCTCATGATCAATGCACACATAAGCCATTCAACTTAGCGTTACTGTACTAATTATTAAATCCTGCCTGCTGCTGTCCCCGCAGTGCTTGCCACTCACTGTTAAGTGCTGTGGCTGTTGTGTAACGTCTTACACTCACCAGATACTTTAGCAAATTCACCTGCTGTACAGGCAGATGTGTGTGTGTGTGTTTGTATATATATATATATATATATATATATATATATATATATATTATACAGCTGGCTCGATCATACCTGAAGCAATTTGATTTGTGTGTGCACGTATGTCACACAATTTTACTGTTCTGTTCCCCAGCTTTCTAGAGCAAATCTGGAGTGGATACTCTGGCCATGGCCCCTGCTCTTTTTCAGCCTGCAGGTCTGGGGTAACTCGCAGGTCCGGTGACTCGTGGTGTGGGTCGCAGGTCCGTTGAGGTCCATGCGCGTCTGCTGATGTTGGCAGCGTTGCTGAAACAATTTGTTTCAGCACGGCAGGCCGGTCTATTGCGCCCATTTTTTTTTGGCCGCACCGCGCTTCTCCTCCGCTTCCCCGCGACTTCGGCAAGATGTGCATTTTGTCAGTTCTTTGACAAGTGCTTCCGCACTTTTCAAATAGCCATCATGTTCTGGATAAAGCAAAAAAGGCCACTGTCAGCGTGTAAATGTAAGTGCCAGTGAAAAAAATGTCAAGCTCACAATTTCAGCGAAATACTAATTGGTAAATGAAACGCTGGTGCCGAACAAAATACAAAGATGATTCTTGTCAACTAGACTAAAAGGCAACTCGGCCAGTAATCAGTGTCTATACTAGCAGTGCATTAAGTACAGGCTGCATCAATTGCTGTCTTTGGTCAATAAGCAAACACAGTACAGCCCTGATTATGAATGAGGTGGCCATGCAAAACCATTCTATAATTCAGATGTATAATCGATGCATAAGAACATCGGAACTGACATTTAGCTGTGGCCAAAAAATGGTACAAGTTGCCTCAATAAGCCTGACCTTTGAGATCCTCAACCCCAGTAATTATTATTATCACTAAGCCTGCAGCATGACCCTGCCCAAGTCCAAGGAAGGTAGAATAGACTATTATTTTTCAAATCAGAGCTAAGAATTTATTTCAAGGAGGTGCGAGCGAATCTTCATTCTTGACATTAAACGGACACTAAAGTGAACTATTAAGTCGACGTTGGTTGTTGAAATGGTGGCCAAGAAACCTCGTAGTGTTACTTTTGTGCCGAGGAAGGGCCCATTTTGAAATAAAATCATGTTTTAGTGGTCCGCATTGGGTTAGCGCACTTTAACTACCCGCCTCAAGAAGTGCACCAACCGGTCCGTCTCACGTCACTGTTGCCGTGCACAACATTGCCCAGCTTTACTGCGCTAGTAGTGGCAGACCGAAAGCAGTGGGAGCAACAGCAGCAAAAACGGCCGTTGATCAATTTCACTCCATTAGCTCCGAGATTGCAGACACTTTTGTTTCAACTGTGCCCCGCTAGATGGCACCACCTGTCTCGTGTACCCACGCGAAAATTGAATTTTTTAACCACTCGCGCAATTCGAAAAAGTAACATCCAGCGGTTCTCCTCTCCATGAATCAAACATAAACGAGCAAGCAGCCTTTTAGTCAGTCTCTTGATGCACGGAAAGTTCTTTATTTAGTACAGTTTTATTTAGTACTTTATTTAGTATTTAGTACAAATATGTACTTCACCGAAAACTCTAGGCACCTAAACAAACACTTCTGCTCTTTGCATTTGGCTGCTTTTGTGCTTATTGTTGTTTGATTCTTGCAGTAAGACTAATTTATTACTGCTTTAGGTAATGATTTGGTAGCAAACATTTACCTACCCTCACGCCCAGGGCCTTAACGAGTTAAACGAGTTAATGACGCCTTTATAAGGTGCCCTTATGACAGGATAAGAGAGGTTCCTGAAATGCACCTTGTAGTTTTCTTACACTTACACTTTCCTCGTCTTTTCGTAAGTATCCTTCCGCCACAACTTAAGATCGGTTCATGAATACGGCGGTTAGGCGCCCATGCAGGCCCACCACGTATTTGAATGGTACGGAGTGTTTTCCAAAGAATAAACTTGTAAATAGGTATTTGTAAACAGGTGACCCACCCCCCCTTCTCAAAAATTGATATTGCTGGCTACGGGCTTGAAAGGGGGTATTCAGTTTCAGTTTATTTCAGTTATTAGTACAGAAAAAGGAACAGTATACAAAGTATATACAGGAGGAGGTCCAAAAGCACAAGGCTGCAGGGGGACCTCCTGTTCAAAATAGGATTACAAAATTTACTCAATTAGCAGTAACAGTGAAAACACAGAGATGAGTAAATTGATAAAACCAACACTAAGAAACAAGTAAAAAAAAAAAAAGAAGAGTGGACTAAACAATATAACAAATGGAGGCGGAAATGTTGTAGGCCCGTGTTCTCAGATTTGGGTGCACGTTAAAGAACCCCAGGTGGTCTAAATTTCCGGAGCCCTCCACTACGGCGTCTCTCATAATCATATAGTGGTTTTGGGACGTTAAACCCCACATATCAATCAAACAATATAACAAGATAAAAACATCTAGAAGTTTATCAAGTACGAATACAATTGTTTTTTAAATGTGCCAATATTCGAGCATTGCTTGATGTGAGATGGCAATGAATTCCATAATGATAATGCTGAGAAATATGCAGTGTGGCGACCAAAATTAGTGCAGATAGTAGGTAGTAGAAAATTTCTATTTGAAGCGAATCTAGTACGGTTTAAGTTAGACAAAGCATTAGGATAAAAGATGCTTGATGGGACAAGATAGTGCAATGACTCGAACAGCATGATAATGAGGTGATATTTAAATAAACTAACAGTAGAAAGTATTTCGAAGTTACGAAGTAATGATGATGCACTAGAACGATATGAACTGAAAGTCATTAGTCTGATGGCTTGGTTTTGAATGTGCTGAATGGGAGATAAGTGGCTGAGGTGTGTATTTCCCCAAGTGGTGATGCAATAATTAATATGGCTGTGAATAAAAGCATAATATAACTTGATTAGAGTTGAAATGTTAAAGTAGTATCGTGCTCTGATTAGAATCCTGACAACAAATGCTAGGTTTTTTGCGCAAATGAATAACATGATTAGAGTATTTTAGGTTGCTGTCGAGAACGATTCCTAAGAAAGAGCATTCATTGTCAGGGTTAATGAGTGAGCCATTTAGTTTAATAGAAATTTGAGAGGGAAGAACTTTGTTAGCTGAGTGGAATATCATGAACTTAGTTTTCTTACGATTAATACTGAGGGAACTCGTGAGACAACAGTTTAACGCTAAAATTACAAAAAGATCTAAATAACATCTTAAACTGTTGATAAGCCACTGATAAATCAATTGACTCTTTAACAATAAAATTACAAAAAGATCTAAATAACATCTTAAAGAGTCAATTGATTTATCAGTGGCTAGTATTTTAGTGTGATCGGCATAAAGAAAAGGCAGAGAGTTAGTAACTGAAAGGGGAAGGTCATTCATGTAAATTAAATATAAAAGCGGGCCAAGAATGGACCCTTGAGGAACACCCTGATTTGTAGTAAGAAAATCTAATAAGGTAGAGCGAACATAAACAGCCTACTGTCTGTTACAGAAGTAACTTTTAATGAGTGTAAGGGCAGGTCCAACAATACCAATGGCCGTGAGTTTGGTTTCCAGGATGCTGTGATTAAGTGAGTCGAAAGCTTTGGTTAGGTCAATGAACAATGCTCCAGCTAATTCACCAGAATCAATTGCTTTTTTAATGTTATCAGTGAAAGTTAACAATGCAAGATTAGTCGAGAAAGCAGGTCGAAAACCAAACTGACTAGGAGTTAAAATGGAAAACTTAGACAAGTAATTAGTTATACGTTTCTCAATACACTTTTCTATTATTTTACTAAAAGATGATAGGATAGCTATGGGGCGATATTTAGATATGAAAGTTCTCTCGCCTTTTTTGAACACTGGTATTATTTTGGCCTGTTTTAGTTGTGATGGGAATGTACCTGTCTTGAATATTAGATTGATAATGCGGGATAGAGGGACGGCAATATGGTTGGCAATTAGCTTGATGTTGGACGAGTGAATTCCGTCCAGTCCAGGAGAAGTTACTTAAGATTATGAATAATGCAGATAATTTCGTTAGGGTCTGTTGGGAAGGGGTAGAAAGATTGTGAAGAGCGGACCTGAGATTTATTGGACCATGGGGGTGTACTAGAAGCTTGTTTACAGTAAAATGAGTTGAATTCATTCGCAATGTCAATTGGCTAATCTAAGACACGGTCAGCAATTTGAAGCTCAGTGATAGTTAATTCGAACGTGTTCTTGTTTAGGAAGGAGTTAATAATTTTCCATTGTTTTTTAGAGTTGTTGCCAGCACGCGCTATTTTTTCTTCGTAATAACTTTTTCTAGCTGCTTTTAAGAGTCTATTGGGAGTATTAGAATATAGGGTGTAACGATGTTTTAGATTCATATTGAAAGGACGGCGTTTGACTTTGTTGTAGAGGTTTTTTTTTTATGCATGCACGTCAATAGACTGTTCGTTATCCAGGGATTATCGGGTGCTGAGTATATTCTTTTACATTTTACTACCGTGACGCTATCATGAATGCATTTGCATATGCGAGACGAAAGAAAATCAAAAGCTAAGTTGGCATCAGTGCATGTTTCATTAAAAGACCAGTCGACATTTGTTACGCGGTTCACCTACTCTTCTTTGTTTAGAATTGATTTAGAAAATCTTAAATCGCGATTATGCTTGAAGTTTTTACTTGAGAAGAAAACAGGGTAATGGTCAGTAATATTTACTTTAAGTACACCACTGTGTTCAGGTAAAAGAAAGTTAGACAGAACATGGTCAATGAGTGTGCTACTGCGGCCAGGAATGCATCTAGTTGGAAATGTGATTAAGCACTCATAACCAAAACCTTGGTAACAATTTGCATATTCAATGCGATTGGAAGTATCTTCAAGTAAATCAATGTTTAAGTCACCCACAATAACAACGTTTTTGAGTTCACATGATAATGTTTCAAGGACAGCATAGAGACTTGAAAAGAACTCAGAAATTGACGATCAAGGCGACCGATAGATAGTTCCAATGATAAGTTTACCAGTGGATGAAGGCTTGTCTAGTTCTATCCAAACAGATTCGCAGCTATCGATGACAATATGAAGGTAAAATTTGCGTTTATAGGGCAAAGTAGGTGAAATAAAGATGGCTGCGCCACCATGGCTACTTGATGTGCGATTGCACTATTCTGACAAGTAACCTTGTAAGCCAAACAAGTTTTGATCCTCTAGTGTAAGCCATGTTTCCGAGATGCAGACGAGGGAAAAGGAACTTTTGAAAGAATGTAAAAGAGCGTTTATTTCATCATGATTTTTTCTTAGACTACGCGCGTTAATGTGAATTCCTGATATTGCAGAGTTATTCAAGAAGGAATCTAAGTTATGTTTCCGAGATGCAGACGAGGGAAAAGGAACTTTTGAAAGAATGTAAAAGAGCGTTTATTTCATCATGATTTTTTCTTAGACTACGCGCGTTAATGTGAATTCCTGATATTGCAGAGTTATTCAAGAAGGAATCTAAGTTATTGATACTAAAATAAGAGAGAGAGAATAAACTTTATTGAAGAATTAAAATTACGTGACTAATCCCGGGTGGAGCCCTCTTGTTGAGCCCCACTGGCCACAGCGGCTCGCCGGGCCTGGTCTAGGGTCACCAGTTGGCTCCCCAGTGCCAGCTCGGAAAGCCGTGCCTCCCAAGACCACGTTGTGAGTGTTTGTAGTGAGCGCACCAACCTAGATACTGCATTAGCTGGCCGCTCGGTACATTGGTAGGTTATGTGTGTAAGTGTGGCTGTGTGGTTACTACACCATGGGCATACCCCTGTTGTGTATATCTGTGGAAAAATTGCGTGTAGTTTTGATATGGGGGGGTATGTGTTCGTTTGGAGGCGGCGCCAATCCCGGGCTTGTTGGCTCCTTAAGTTCGGATGTGGAGGGGCGTACGTGCGTCTTGTAAGGCGTTGATTTTCCAATATCTGTCTGCTTGTTACACTTTGCTCTTCATGATGCCCTGTGAGGTGTCCTGAGGAGAGTCCTGCGTCTCGGCCAGTAAGTCCGCGAGCTACGCAGTTTGCCTCCTCGTTCCCCCCCCAGGCCGTCATGCCCTGGGCACCAAGTGACGCCATGTGCCTCCATCAACATGGACCCCAAAATATCAGTGACGCACCATGGAAGTGTGCCTCTAAGGTATAAGCGACATGCAGCTTGCGAGTCTGTACTAAAATAAGACGACATGATGACGCGCAGTGTTTCCTAGATAGATAAGTGACCAGATCGATCGAAAGATTGAAAGGTCAGCTTCAGTGCGAATCCGATACACCCTACTTTCGTTTGATTGCCTCGCCTTAATATGGCAATTATCCGTCCAAAGGAACGCCCAACCCTTCCCTCTCTTGAGGAAAGGAGCTTTCCCGAACAACCTTTTGTTTTCTACGGTGAGATGGTCATTTACATACAGAGGATAATGATGAGGGCCTGGGAATCCGAGATAATTCGTGTGCAGTTTAGCCTTGCGAGCCTTGCTTAAAAATTCTTGCTTCTTATCGCGAGAACAGAAGCGCGGGCGATAATGTTTTTTTTAGTCATTCCTAGTGGGGACGCGATGAATGACGTCGACGTCAGAATCAAAAATAGTGCAGTTGATTTTAGTAGCCACAGCTTTTACTATGGCTGTGCAATCTTCCCATTGAGAGCACGGAATTCCCTTTAGTTCTACGTTGTTAAGTCTCGAGTATTGTTCCAGTTCTGACACACGGTTGGTTAAAGTTTCATTTTGTTTCTTTAGAGACTTATTAGAGGCAACTAACGTGGCGTTCTCGGAGCGTAGCTCCTCAACAAGCGCATTGAGACCACTGACGCCTGACACGAGGCTCTGTACTTCAGCCTTCAACTTTGACGTCTCTGGTATTAGTGCCAGAAGTTTGGGTTTGCATTCTTCAATTAGTTTAGAGGCTATTTCTCCCAGTTTATTCTCAGTCCAGGCCTCAAGCTGTTCATTGCGCTTCGCCAACTCGACATTTGAGGGCATGTTTGTAGGCAATCAAAACAATGAGCAAGGTTGTACAGTACGGTGGTAATTGCAGAACTAAATCACTCACAGCAGCAGTCACGGCAACGCACGATGCCCAAAACAACAAGAAGGCCACTGACCTGTGGAAGCGTTGAAAAACCTTTAGAATAGATGCCGATACGTAGAGCCGTAACTGCTGCTGCAAAGTGACGCTGGGTGAGACGGGCCTCCGCTTTATGCCGGAACACGAGCAGGTGATCAGCGCAGTAAATCCACGCAGATGATCCCTTATCCACCAAGGATAGCCGACGCTGATATTCGTGTAGAATGCACGAACACAGATGGCTCAGTCAGGTGGGGAAGCAGGCGACGAAAAGCTAAAATGGTCGGTAGCACAGGACCACCGAATCCGTGGCAACCGTCGTCCAACAGCACACTTGAATTCTTCGGAATCGTCCAAAAGCCTGCGGAAGCGTTGAAAAACCTTTATAATAGATGCCGATACGTAGAGCCGTAACTGCTGCTGCAAAGTGACGCTGGGTGAGACGGGCCTCCGCTTTATGCCGGAACACGAGCAGGTGATCAGCGCAGTAGATCCAAGCAGATGATCCCTTATCCACCAAGGATAGCCGACGCTGATATTCGTGTAGAATGCACGAACACAGATGGCTCAGTCAGGTGGGGAAGCAGGCGACGAAAAGTTAAAATGGTCGGTAGCACAGGACCACCGAATCCGTGGCAACCGTCGTCCAACAGCACACTTGAGTTCTTCGGAATCGTCCGCTGCTGCTGCAAAGTGGTCATGCTGGTCATGTCATGCTGCGTCCAAGTCTACTCCACAGATTTAGGTGGAGCAACTTTTCCTGCTTCACAGAGCGACACCAACCTTCTCTCATGATGACATTTGACTCCCATCTTTATAATTGTAATTATAAATTGTTATTTATATTGTATTGCAATAAACTTGCTCCCACTCTGCCATTGGAAATTATTGTCAAGTAAAACAAGCAGGTTCAGAAATCGAAGAGGGCCGTACCATTGCAGGTCAGCAGTGATTTCAACTTTAGATCTAAATAAACAAGTGTGTGAGTGAAACACTTCTGATGCACCAGGTGTCATCACTGCAAAGTATTTATGTTTTGTCCTGTCCTTAGTATGGGACAAGCAGAAGGTCAAAGGATGTCCGAAAAATTTTTGAAGGATCTTTTAGTATGCCTCAACAAACCAATACAGTGTTTCTTTTTCTGGCTAAACTATAATGCAATTTACTATTTTAACTAATAAGAATATTTAATCTCTAGTATGTAGCTGCAAACTATGGAGCCTAGCCTCATTGTTCCCATATAAAAAATAGGAGCTGTGAGTAAGTGCCGAGCTTTCTGACACATCTACAAAACGATAGAATACCGCTCACAATGACAAGCGCCCCATTACTTTACACTTGATTTCTCTCTACGGATGTCGCAAGGCTTCACGACTGAAAAAATTGTGCTACGATTGCTGCGGAAACAAACTATCAACGTGCGGCTCAAAAACCATCGCTGTGAATGCCAGCAGACAGCCATCACAGGCAACCTTTCGATGCACTGCAGAGAATGTGAGTGCCGCCCACTGCTTGAAAAAACTACAATTCTGGCCAAATTTAGGATACACATCAGACTAAAGAAGCGCATGCATCAGTTCCAGCTCCATTGTACCAACCCCCGTGGAAATCTAATTCATGATTGATTGATTGATGATTGATATATCGGGTTTAACGTCCCAAAACCACCATATGACTTTGAGAGACCCCGTAGTGGAGGGCTCTGGAAATTTCGACCACCTGGGATTCTTTAACGTTTGCCCAAATCTGAGCACACGGGAAAACGAATTAATCAGAAGCCATAAATAGCATTTTAATCAGCATACTTGGATAAGAACTTTGAATCAGCACCACATCTGGTAATTGTAATCACCCCAGGTGTAGCACCTGAAAACCGTGGAGCAAGATCGCCGAGCCCCACTATCTTCGTAAACTGATTTTTCTCTTTCCAGGAAGCCTTCATTCTTCAGAGTTTGTTAAATAAAGTTCAGTTGATAGTTTGCACTTGTACTGTCCACTTCTTTTTTTGTCTCCTCCCTAACTTCGTTTTCTGCAGCAATTGCATCGCAATTTTTTCCGGAAACCAAGTAGCACAACGCCTCAGTTTGTTAACGTAAGGCTTCACATATTTCTACACAAAAAGCCCAATCTAAAGCATTTATTTTTGCATCCTTACAGTAACTCGACTGAAATCTTGCTGAGAAATGGTGCCATTTTGCTAAGAAACTCAGAGAGCACTATCTGGAGCAAAAGGACAGCACTGTTTACATGCCCTCTCATGCACCACCGTGTCTCTAGTGGTATGTGGTGACTGTGTAGATTATGAAACTGAGGCAGCAGTTTCTTTTTAGAAAGTCATTGAACAACTGCTATCGGAAAAATGTCCCTCTGGGCAAAGCACCGCCATCAGTGCCACAAGAAAGAGTTAAGCTGCTACCATTACCTACTTCGCACTGGGAAATGGTCACACATTTGGTAGTGCCTTTGTCACGTTTTTTTAACTAACAATTCCAACATTAGTCTTGTGGTTTGTGGCAAATGACTCGAGATTTAGGTGATTATGATAGCCATAATGGAAAGTAATAATGCACACCACCAAACAAAGCAGCAAACAGTTGTTGAACTTCTGCAATGTTGCACTGAACACAATATATTAGCCCTGCTGACTCTACAGACAACATTGAATGTATTGCACATATTCAGTACAAATTAAGCTGTTGCAACTGAACCACATTGTAAACTTCCTTCCACCACTGCAATAAAAAAGTTCAGCACCTTTGAAATAAAGCAATGTTTCAAAATTTTTCGGGCTCATCTTACTGCAGCTGAAAATTACAAAAGAATGACTCGTAGCTATAGCTAGAATTCTTTTTAATGACCTCACATATAATGTGCTAAATAAGACGCTGTTTTAGGCAAGCTAATTTTTAGTAATTGACACTCACGACGTGAAATAGGCAAAGATGAAAAGGTAGGGGCACATGACACAAGTGCTTGTGTGCTATGCCCCAACATTGTGCCTACACTAGGTTTTTGCAGCAGATGTGAGGGACCGACAACAAACTTTTACAGAGCCTGTTTTGTTCAGTGCAACCTAATGATTACCGATCAGAGTGCCTTATCATAAAATGACACTGTGGAATATACCGTGATTCGTTTATAATAAATTTTTTTAATCTGCAGATTTTGTTGCACAACTGTAAGCTTTGGTTGAGGTCCTCATATGTACGTCCTCATGATGTCTTTATTTATTCAACAAGCCCAAGGGGTACTTCGTGACTGTTAAAGATATGATCCTGCTCAAATCGCAAAGAGGATCGTAAGACCTGTCAGCAATCTACGGTAGACTCCCAGTGAAGCGAAATCTGTTAAATGGAACTGCTGCTTACATAGAACAACTGCATCCAGCACAATTGGTTTCATACTTGGATTCTCCACCCTTGTTTATCTCCCAGTCAAAGAAACTCCCGTTAAATTGAACACATTTTTTGGTCATTCGAGGTTCCGCTTACTGTAGTTCTACTTTTATTTCTACCAAAGTCTAATGACATGCTCTGGCCAGTTGTCGGTCCCCTGAAGTAATTAAGCTTGTGTAAGTGACAAAAAAGCCTGTATAATGCTTACGTTTATATTTCTTGAGCTCCTCCCGAAGCTTTTCATTTTCCTTCCGCAAAGACGCATTTTCTTTGCAAACGCTGCTCACGTCGGTGTTTTGTATTTCTTGAAGCAGCTCCAAATCTTGGCTTCTTCTCTGTCTATCTTTCTATAGTAACGAAATGAGAGCAAACATTTAAACTGTAATGTAATTTTTTTGGTAGTGAAGTCATTATTTATATAGTTCCTCAAGCACAGGCTAGTATATTACTATGTCTAGGTAATCAGTGAACTTCTTATTTGGAGGAATTTTTCAAATGGCAGATTTTTTTAGAGATTTTAAGAGAAGGTACTAAGATATTTAGGTTTTCACAAAAAGCTAGAGAAACATTTTCATCTATTATAAATATCATGTACGTAATGCTCTCAGTATTATTTTGCTGAACAAAATAAAAACAGTCATACAGGTGTACGCTGTGAAATTAGTTCTTCGGTAATTAAGCTTCAATGCAAGCACAGTAAAGAAAAAATCCTCATAATGATAATAGTTACGGAATGAATATTTTAAAATAGTATGTGGTTATAACCTTATAGGGGCTCTGCCTAAACCTAGTCTTAACGTTCATATTTCCCATCAATTCTGCAGAATTGGCAGACAACCGCTGTGAAATGCAACAACGCCTCAATGCTAAGAAAATGCACAAAACTAAATGGGAGAGCCCAGCTGTGTGTATGCAACTGATAATATGGTGACCAGCTCCTCCGAAAATTAGCTTTCAGAAAAGAAATAATAGAAAAAAGAGAATGGTTGTAAACAGATAGCTGGGCGAGTTGGTATGCATGCACACTATAACTTTTTTAGCATGCACAAAATACAGAACAACAAAGAGAGAGACGAGCGCTAACCCTCAACTAATTTATAATTTACAGTTCTCTGACAAGTATGACAATGTTTATTTTGCTAGTAAGTGAGCGTGCTCTTTTAGTCGTGTATTGATGCAGCGGCCAGTCTGTTCTATTTATACATTTTCACTGGTTAGTGGAATCAGATATAACACACCTTCTCGGCACTTCACGAAGTTTGATTCTTATTTTGTCTTTGTGTAAAGCCGTTGGGAAAAAGTTGAAAATGGGGGAAGAGACGTAGCTATCTCCTGAAATAAGAATCAAAGTTAATGAAATGCCGAGAAGGGTGGTATATCTGATACCACTAACCTGTGGAAATGTGTAAATAGGACAGACTACCCGCTGCATCAATACACGAATTAAAGAGCACACTGACTCACTAGCAAAGAAAACTTTGTGATACTTGTCAGAGCATTGTAAATCATGCCATTGCATTCCTGTGTTTCACGATACAGATATATTGTTCACACATGAAGATAAAGTAACACATAAATTACGGGAGCCTTCCATAAATAGATGTACAAACAAATTCATCAGTAAAACTTCAGTGGCTCTAACAGATAGGGAGTACAGTTTTTAAAATTCGGCTTAGCCCTATCTTTTTATGTATGCCTGTCACATGACTTGCACATGCACTATGCTGGTTCCCAGGTACTTATATGTTTTGTTCCTTTTAAAAATAAATTAGTTGAGAGTTAGCGCTCGTCTCTCTCTTTGTTGTTTTGTATTTTGTGTGTGCTAAAAATTATATTGTGGAGAGAAGGGCTACTTTCACAATATTGACTAGTCCGCTTACAACTAGTTGTCGACCCAGACAGCGCGTCAACGCCTTGCAGCACTCGAGAACAAAAGCCACCGAATGCTCTGCGGAAGCCTGAAACTACAAAAGCCCATTCTTTCTAGTGCTCTTCCATGACCAACTGTACGATCATAGAACAAAACTTTGAAAAAAAAAAGACTAGAACAGCAATAAACATGGCTGTGGAGGTTGTTTAATTGCACTCTGACACTCTATATTTACAACATGCAAGGTTTAGACGCTTGAAATTGGGTCGCGAATGTAGAAGGCTGCTGAAACCTGAAACTCAAGCTCACCATAACAAGCCAACTTGGAGAAAGACACCCGTGCAAACACTCGCTTTCCAGAAGCATCACTGCGCATTGCAAAAGCGTGCCGTGAAAAAGTAAAGCATGTAAAATAAAGCTGCATACACACGTCCTGCTGCCACTCATCGCTGCAACTGCCGCCCCTCAGTAGCTGGCATATGAAACAGGCTTCAGGGACCAACATAAAATGATGTGCCTTGCCTGTGCTCAGTTATGCTGCTGCTCATTTCAGCTCTGCTTTCAATAAGCATTGTTTTCTTACTTTTTAATAAAGATTATTCTATAGTGTTTCCTAGCATAGTTTACTCACACTATGATGACCTTGATATGGCATAATGTATACGATTTAATATTGTGAGGGAAAAGAGGATGACGGTGCCTCGCAGAGTCACTCGCTAACGTATGGCTTAATGCGCACTTCGTGCTCATGTCGGTGCTGGAGACGCCTTGTACAGTTTGGGCTATCCGGGACGACTTCATAGGCAACGTCACTTAGTCGTCGCAGCACTCGATAAGGTCTGAAGTACCTTCAGAGAAACTTTTCGGATAGTCCCCATCTTCGTACAGGCGTCCACACCCTGTCCCTGGTTTCGTACGTTACAGGTGTATGACGTAGGTTATAGCGGTCTGCGTCGTACTCTTGCTGATGGTATTTTCGCAGACGTGCGAGCAGCCTGGCTTCCTCTGCGCGTTGAGTAAACGCGTCAGCACTCGTTTCGTTTTCATCGCATTCGTGTGGCAGCATCGCGTCCAACATGCTTCTATGTCAAGCATTCCGTGGTAAAAATTGCATTAAAAAATGCATGTACCTAAAGATCCTCTTCGCGCAATGGTAATTAAAATTTTAGAATGGATCAGATATAGTTTTTATTAATTCGTTTCTTCGTTAGTTTCATGACCGAATGAAATGGCTGACAAGGAGAACAAAGTTTGTTGTGTCAATGAAAGCATGTTTTTTTTGACATTGTAACTCATCTGCTGCAGCGCTTTCGGGTAAAATATGTGATGTGCACGCGGCTTTTGTTATGTTTGTAATTCACTCTTTAAGCGTCCTTCTCTAGGAGACATATTAAGTTAGACACTAGAAGTGCTTGCGTGCCCAATGAAAAGCATTTAGCATGGTGATTTTTCAAATTGGTTCAGTGCGAGCCACCAAAGCCTTATGTGAAGAAGCAAGCTCGAATCCCTTGTGTCTCGTCCCATGTAGCAATTGCGAGCCTCATACCTTCTCTGTTTTCTTCGATATCGGGGCTGGAGAATCACATGACGCATACGCACCAAGAACAACGTGCGTAAGTAAGGTCACGCGCGCATGACGTGCTCCAGCCTACTTGTGCACGCATGTCATCAATATTGTGTCGTTTTGGCGTTCTCTGTTGTGTATTACCAATTTCTGTGGGATGAATCAGTAAGTGCGTGTACTTTAGGAAAGGCTGGCAGGGATCATGTATTGTGACCGTGATACACCACGTCGTTCCGCTAAAACTGTGGTCAGATACGACACACCCAACAAGCTAAGCATGCAGGAACGACGAGAAAACAAACGCAAGCGAAATGGCGTAGTAGTATAGTAGTATAGTAGTAGTAGTAGTGGTAGTAGAAGTAGTAACAGCAGCAGTAGTAGCAGCAGCAGTGGTAGTATGTGTGATTTTACGTAAAAAAACACTAAATGAATACAACGGATGCCATAGTAGAGGTCTCCGCAATTTTAACCATCTGGTGCTTTGTAACGTGCACTGACATCACGTAGTACACTGGCATTACCTTTTTGCCTCCATCTAGGTGCGACCGCCGCGACCACAATCGAACCCGCGGCAGTCGGGTCAGCAGCGGAGCACCCTTTAGCGACTGATCTACCGAGGTGGATGCAAGACTAGGGCCGACTAGTGAATAGCATCTTTAGGCTATTCAAAATAAAAATAATAACAAATTGAGATTCCGTTTGTGTGATTTATTTTTTCAGATTTCATACATTATACTGAATTTGAAAGGGCAGTGCGAAGACACAAGGGAAAGAAAGACATGAAGAGAAAGAGCGCTGTCTCTCTTTTTCCTTTGTCTTTGCGCTTCTCTTTCAAAATTACGTGGAACAACTAGCCCAAACCAAAGTACTCCTCATTCAGTCTACAAACAGAATTTAAAATTGCACATGCCAAGTAAAGTAATGCCACGTGCAACGCTCTACGTAACGTAAGTGAGGTACCATTTAAAATGCAGTATATTACGTGACATTTTTCGTCTGTTTATCTAGGTAAAACTAGCATTTAACGAAGTTCTGATGAAAAGCGTAAAGAATAAAAAAAAGTGCAAGAATAAAAACGAACAGTGGATGACGCTTGCTCCGCAAAATATTTTACACAGGTTATAAACTACAATAAAACACTCTTAAAACAATAGAAGGGCACTACAAGCACATGGAATTCACGACTGCAAGAAAAGTTTAAATACTGCTCATATTTAGACTCAAGTTCAAGAGAATTGTTTTCTAATTCTTTTGTAAAGTTCTTCAATTGTAATACGTAAACAGGTAAGGAGTTCCTTTCTGTTATGGTGCGCAAAAAAAAAACTTCATGTGAGATTTCGTTTAAGCAAATATTGGCGTAAAAGAGAAGTTGTGTCTGTGTCTAGTTGACCGTGTTTTTAGGGGTACGAAAAACGAGGCAACTGTTGGCCAATTTCCCCTTTTATGATGCTGTGTAGGAACTGTAGGCGACTAAGTTCACGGGGATGTTCTAAACTCATCAACTAGCTATCACGAAGCGGACCTGCAGGGTACCTAACCTAAATTTCGAAAAACACAGGCCTGCTTAGGCACCACTGTGCGCGTTGATGATGATGATAATGATCCTTTGCTTTGCTGGTACTCGCCCACAAAGGGGGATCGGCCAAAACTGGGCGGCAGGATCATCAAGTGAGTTAGTTATGCATTTAAAATCGGTAAGTAGAATTTCAGTATAAAGCAAAAAGAAATCCTAAAATGTAGAAAATGCTACATGAGCGAGCAGTCAGGCATTCAGGTAGTCTCGGAGCCTAAAATATTAATAAAAATGGACTAACAAGGAAATCTTTTTGTTGCCAACATGTACGCACACACAGCAGAGCAAACCTCCCTGTGGCTATAACCTTATGTAATCCCTTCTAAGGATAAAACTATTGCGACGTTTATTTTTAAACCATGCTTCTCAATTGGTTCGACCAGGGATATTTCTTTTAATAAGAATATCGGTAACAGAATATAAAGAAATGATCTATTCATTTTAATTCCTTGCATAAGAGACATAATTGAGATGCTGTGAGTCCAGCTTTATGTAGGTAATAATTCAGGTGTGGGATTCTGCATCGTAATTTGGTGATTGTAATTTCTAACTGCCGAGATACACACCACTGTTTTTTCCAGCAAAATTTAACTGTGCACGTTTTGTGGTGAACTGGAAACAAAAGGTCACTTCTTTTTTTACATGCAGGCGGTTTATTACAGCACGAAAAACCCTTTTAGAAATATCTTTTCGTGGTTTTGGAAGAGATTCGCTTGTGCCTGGCATTTTGTCTTTTGGAGCCTGGAGCCTCTATTTCTGGGTTTACTAATGCCAGGTGTGGCACGGATGTCGGACACTAAGTATAAGTTAGGTAATAACACTAATAATAAGTATCATTATTCTAACTTGTCTACAACAATATGCACGTAATAATAAAGGCATTGCTCTAATTTTTTAAAAGGTTTTAATTTTTCATTAAAAATATATGCATCACATCTAGCACCATAATTTTCTGGTAATGTGTAACAGAGAGAGAGAGAGAGAAAGGAAAGGCCGGGAGGTTAACCAGATATTGGCCTCTGGTTTGCTACCCAGCGCTGGGGGCGGGGAAGTAGGGGCAAGAAAGAGGGGGTAGATAGAGAAAAAAAAAACGCACGCGCACTCATAAGAAAACGAAAACACACACAGGAAGGGCGTCCTAGCTACAACCGTTCAGTAAGGCTGGTCGATCGCAAAACGTGTAGTAGTGCTTTCAGGGCCCTCTTCTGTGAAGTCGCATCCTGTCGATACTGCAGAATTTTCTGCTCAAACAGAGGTTGATCATCTAATTTATCGAGTTCCTTGCGAAGGCATAGTCGTTGTTTACTATACGCTAGGCAGTCACAAAGAATATGTTGGATTGTTTCCTCTTTGCCACAGTGGCCACAGGCTGCGGTGTCGGCCATACCAATGCGGAAAGCTTAGGCGTTCGTAAACGCAACACCCAACCACAGCCTACATAACAGGGTCTGGTCTGCTCGGCAAAGCCTCGATGGGACTTGAAGACTTAGCGTAGGATCAAGCGAGTACAGTCGGGCATGCTTGAAGTGTGGCCGATTCCATTGTGATGTGGTTTGCTGGCGAGCAACCCTGCGGAGCTTTCGTGCAGCATTTGTCCTAGAAAGTGGTAGTCGTAGTTTATGATCTTATGTGTGGGCTGAGCGGGCAGCTTGATCGGCCCGTTCATTGCCGATGATTCCGCAGTGACTGGGCAACCACTGAAATGTAATTTGGTGCCCTTTCTCAGTCAGGTGGTGTATAACCTCTGCTATCTCTGGTACCAGCTGCTCGTGTGGTCCACGGCGTAAGGCTGATGGTAGAGACTGCAGTGCCGCCTTCGAGTCGCAGAAAATAGTCCACTTGCGTTATGTTGATCAACTACAAATTGCAACGCGGCACGAAGTGCTGCCAATTCTGCTGCCGTTGATGTTGTTGCGTGAGATGTCTTGAATTTAATTGTCGTGGCCAACCTTGGTATCACTACTGCTCCTGTAGAACTGTTCGGCTGAACCGATCCATCAGTGTATATATGTGTGGAGTCTTGGTATTTCTCATACAAGAGAAGTAGTGTGAGCTTTTTAAGAGCCGGTGATGACAAATTGGCCTTTTTCTGGACGCCAGGTATGTTAATATTAATCATTGGTTGAGCGAGGCACCATGGCGGAGTCACAGGTCTAGCGGCAGGAGAGAACGAAGTTGGGATCGACTCAACATGTGCGGTCGCTGTTTTGCAGTAAGATGTGCATGGTCGGACCACTGGTAGAGAGGCTAGCTGATGTTGAGGAGTTCGAGCAAGGTGTCGTATATGTTTCCTCAGCACTTCCACATTAATGTGGGTCTTGATGAGGTTGTCCCTTGTGATGGCGATAGTTGCTGCTGTTGACGCACTTTGGGGCAAGCCTAAACATATCCGGAGTGCTTGAGCCTGGACACTTTGAAGCATTCGTATGCTTGTTTTACTTGCGTTGGTTAACACAGGTTGGCTTTACCGAAGGAATCCAAGGAAAAGAATCCTGTATTGTCGCAACATAGCAGTTGTGGACATTCCCCAGTTCTTTCCAGCGAAGAACTTCAACAAATGACAGATGTCTGTCAATGGCCTTTTCATGTATGATACATGTGAGCTCCATGAGAGGTCTCTGTCAATTATAACACCAAGGAACTTGTATGATCGGAGGTGACGTATCCTTTCGCTGTTTATAAGAACGCTGTAGTTCTGCATTGGTTTGCGCGTAAATGCCACAAGTGCACATTTCTCAGAGGAAATTTCCAGACCTCGTTGACGGAGGTAAATAGCAACTTGAGTGGCAGCTCTCTGAATTCGCGCTCGCAGATGTAGTCGTGTTACTGCAGACGTCCAAACGCAGACGTCGTCCGCATACATTGAGAATCTGACAGTACTTGGCAGATGCTCATTGAGAGCTATTAGCCTCAGGTTGAATAGTACAGGGGTAAGTATGCCACCCTGGGGAACACCACGGTGGCTGTAATGTAGCGAAGTGTCACCATCCTCGGTTCTCACAAAAAAGGATCGCTCAGAGAGAAAGCTGCGTAGCCACTGAAACATCCGACCACCCACTCCTACCTCCTTGAGAGCGGTAAGGACAGACGCATGTGTGATGTTACCGTACGCCCCTTTAACTGCTGTGTTGGGGGCTGGCTGGTCCCGACGAAGCAGAAGAAGACGGCCGACGGAGACGTACGCGGACGGCGGGAACGCCGACCAGCCCGAACACGCGGGTTCGCGCGAAACGCCGAAGGAAAGAACAACAACCGCACTCCACGGTTACCCAACACACACTGACTTTATTTTACAGTCGCCTTGAAACCCTGGATTAAGGCCGCGTTCACACTGAGCATTCCGGCCGCTGAAAGCGCTCCGAATCCGGTTCGGCGGCGGCGAGATCCGCCGAAAGGGCCCTCTACGCGCCGATCGCTCTCGCACCGATTTTTGCGGTGTCTGCCGCTGAATCGGACACCGCGGACCAATAGGAGCACTAGTCAAGGAATTTCGAAAAATGGCGGCCAAACCCTACTCACTTGTTATGCCGCAGTGCACGTAACTGAGTGTTGAAACCAACGGGAGTTTAACCTACTCTGTGCCTACTTCGCCTCCGTATTTCGTGAAAGAGGTCACCGCGCTTGCTGTTGGCGTGACCGAGCTTGTTACGGTCTTGTAGAGCAAAACGAACCCACCAACGCCGCCGGTGTCGGTGGTTTTTCTGCTCTTCGTGCATAACAAAACAGCCGCTTGCCAGCAAAGTAAGCAGTACTGTCTTTTCTTGCTTCTTGCGTACGAGAATCGTCGAAGTATACACCACCGGATAGGGTAGTAGCGTTTGCGAGCCGCGACAACAACCGGGTGACAGCGCATCCATCCCGCGTTCGCCCCGTAGTAGATGGCATATTCGGCGGCGCGGGGCGCGTCCAGTGCGAACGACGCTGCGTTTCGGCGGCAGGGAAATTTCGGCCGCTGTAGAAAGCGGATGTTTCAGTGTGAACTAGGCGTAAGGCCCCTGTATTAGATGCGGAAGCATCTTATACTCGCGCCTTGTAGTGCGCCGTCCGCACCGCTTCTCAAACATTCGACAGCTGACGCGCGCGCATGCGCCGTCGCACCGTCGCCCACCATCTGTGCCGCGCGCGCTTCTCCTTCGAGAACATTCGACAGCTGACAGCGCATGCGCCGTCGCGCCGTCGCCATCTGTGCCGCGCGCGCGCTTCTCCTTCGAGAACATTCGACAGCTGACAGCGCATGCGCCGTCGCGCTGTATATATACTCAAGGTCGGCGCTCGCTCGCTCAGTTGTCGCTCGTCCGTTGGTTTTTACGGCGCGTCGACGTCCGAAGTCGCCGTGAAATGAATGCCAACGAATCCACAAACACAATGATCGACGTCCCTTCGACCAGCGCCGCCCTTTCGCATACGTGTGTACGTGTTCACTCATTTAACACCCCCTCCTACAACCACGTTAACCAATTTAGCCATCGACCCAAGTAAGTCGCAATTTAACACCCCATTCCACAACCACGTTAACCAATTTAGCCATCGACCCAAGTAAGTCGCACTTTAACACCCCGTTAACCAATTATATGCTCCGCATCCTCCTCAGTGTTCCCCGAGGGAAGCTGCGGGCAATTTTTTTTTCAAAGGTAGCGCAAACTCTCTTCCCCGCACCGTTTCCTCCTCGCCCGCTACTCTCAGCCGCCATGAAGGAGCGATTCACGCGGAGCGCGCTGCCGGACGCTTTCGTTTTGTCGTGCGGCGCGTTCAAGTAAGGCCCCTAGGGGCCTTACGTTGAAGTGCTTGCTTAAAACGCGCCAATTCTTGGCGTAAATGCACAACGGTGCTCGCAAATACTGTGTAAGAACCACAGTGTGCGATCAGCCAGTGCCTTAGCCATCGTCTCGCGTTTTGAGGGGAACCAAGTGTACCAAATGCCGCCCTATCGCAATCTGTCTTTGCAGTACTCATCGTCAATTTAATCTGGGGCCTGCTTCACAAGATAGAAAAATCTGGGCTTTGTGTAATTTTTCTTGGGTTTATAAGTGTGGAACAGCCCCTCAAAAGTTAATATGAGTGCTCTTAGAGCTCAAGTTTGTACAGGAACAACAGAGCCCTACTGAAATTTGGGATATGCATGCCTGCTTTCATAATGGGACGTGTGTAAACGATTCATCCATAAAATACCACAAACGTTTAGTGGGATGAAGGTAGATTTTATTGAGTGCGCAAATAAAATGCGGAAAGCATCGAATGATCACGAACGCTGCAAAAAATTCCAGTAGAGAGACGACAGGGCGAAACAATTTCGCCATCAAATCAGATAGCCTCTGATTTGATGCTTCTGATCAGAGATAACCTCTGATTTGATGCATGATGCAATTCATGCTTACAGCTGCCAGGAGGCAGCTGTAAGCATGAACTGTAAATACAGAGGCTAAAGGCGTGAACATTTGCCATCACAGTGCAGTTAACTCACAAAATGGGCTGCCACTGGTTCAGGGTCGTGGTCTATTGACGTTGCTGTGTTGTCCGAGGAGGCAGCTGTAAGCATGAATTGCGTAAGTACACAGTCTGAAGGCGCGAACATTTGTCATCACAGCGCAGTCCACTCACAAAATAAACTGCCCACCGGTTCAGCGTCCGGGGCCCTCCCCACTGATGTTTCTGGCTCATCCAAGGATACAGCTGTAAGCAAGAGTTGAGCAAGTACAGTGTAGGGGTGAGGATGTTTGCTGCCACAGTAAGACAGAATTGGATGCCGAATTAATCAGGTTCACAGGTCATAAAGATAAATGCAGCAACTATGCTATCTGCCAGCGATCCAAACACACTGTATTGTCATATAAACCCCCAAAATAACCGCATTCACAACACAAGAGAGGAATAGAAACTACAAAGGGGCCTCACCAGGAACCGTTTCATTCCCCCTTTTGCGAAGTGGCTTGCGCGCTTTTGGAAGAGGCCGATGCGCAAATATAGAAGGAACCGCATTTGGCTTGAGTTTCTTGATCCCAGTTTGTGCGAGAATTGCTGGCTCATACTGATCCATCGTGAAGTGTTTCTGAAAAATACCGACATCCTCTATCGCATTTTTGCAGTTTGGCTGATGTGATATTGCCGAAGCAAAATATTTTGCTTTTTACGTTAAAAATGCAAACAGCCACAAAAACCACATGATTTTCTTGCATTTAGTAGGTGCCTTTCTCTTTGTTAATCGAAAGTGTACAACTTCGCAAGTATGTTCGAAATTTGAACGAAAGTATCTATGCATTTCACAAATAAACAACTATACAACATTATATTTACCATACACTCTCTTATAATAGCTGTACACGCATTCACAAAATTCGGTCATGGAAGTGCGCAAAAGTGAGATAAATATGAAAGAATACAAACTGAGAACACAATAAACCACAATGAAACAATAAACGCCGAAATTTTGCCTACAGGTAATCAAAGTTCGAGCGAAAAAAAAGGAAAAACGATCAAAGACGTGGTTGATCTCTGGAGAAGCATAATTGCTTCCGCTGCAAATGGTTCCATGTATAAAGCAAAAAGCTTGTCGCCTTTTGCAATGCTGCTGGAGCAGCCAACGGCACAGCAGGTCGGCATTGCGCTGCATCCGAGGCCGACTTGCTAAAGGCAACACACGTGGGAGCGAGATGCAGTGCGCTCACTCATGGCGTCGCTGCCCGGTGGAGCCGAGGGGTCAACAAGGTTCATTGGTCACGTGTCGCGCCTGGTCCAATAGGGTAGCAGAAACGCGCGCCGGTGTGAGGAGAGACGTAGAGGGCGGGGAGGAAATTCTCCTCCGCTTTTTGTACAATGGTTTGCGCTACCTTTGAAAAATACAGGGGCCTTACCCTAGATGCCAGAGCGGCGCCCCCTGGCATCCTCACATGTCATTCCTAAACCGAAACCCAGAACACAACAACCACCCCCTCCTCGAAAAAAGTTCACTTTTTTTCAAACTGTTTATATTTATACATGATCGATACAAAAGTATATACAAGGTATCTACGGTAAAACACAAGAAAATTCGGAGCACGGCACACTGAACTCACACACTACGAGTCCTGAAAATGCACTGCCAAACAAAAAAATGTACACAACTGTTCGGAACAAGAGTTCTACATCAGTCTTCGAACCGACGCGGCTTCTGCCGCTTCCGCTTAGGGCGGGCACTTTTGGGCGTAGAATCAGGTGTGTCTGCACCTTGGTCACTTCTGCTCTGATGTGACACATCAAGAGCAGTGGAAGATTGTAAAGCCTCTGAACGAGGGTTAAAATTTCCGGTCTCATCAGAGCTCGCAGCATGAGCTTCGGAAGAATTTTGCGGACCGGAGTCCGGTTCAACGGTCTCAGCCAAATTTGAAGGTTCGAAGTGAACCGTATGACTTGGTGTACTTGAACCAGCGACACCGACTGGTAACTGCTCCCCCTTGAAGAAATGCCTGTACATGCAGGCCACATGTAATAATCTGATGGATAGTTGAAAGGCGCGGACGGAACATGATGGGGAAGACTTTTAGGTGTTGAAGGCGAATCCGTATGAAAATTAACAAGGCGCGAAGCATTCCAGATATTACCATCACTTAAGCAAAACGAAGAGGGGCTAACCTGGCCCAAGACTATGTAAGGACCCCGATACTTGGGGTGCTTGCCTGGCACACGAACCTTGACTAGATCGCCAGTGCAAACTTTGGACTGCTTTGCACCTCGACGGGTGTCGACATACTTTTTCAGTGCTTGTTGATGAGAAAAAAACCCTCGTACGGATTTGATCAGGAGGAGACACTGATATGTTACGAGACAAAGAGACTATGTTGAGAGCAACTCGCGGTTGCCTACCAAGGAGAAGTTGAGCAGGAGACATTCCCGTAATGCCTTGTGGTGTGAACCTGTACGAAGCTAAACATTCAGTCAAGATTTGCTTGAGGGGACGGTGCTCTAATTGGGCGATCTGGATATGTTCCTTCAGAACGCGATTAAAGCGCTCGATTTGCCCATTTCATTGGGGATAGAAAACTGATGACTTCAAGTGCTGAATTCCTCGTTGTGAAAGAAAAGCCTCGAAACGTTGGGATTGAAACTGTGGACCATTGTCCGTAACTATGGCATCAGGAAAACCTTCCCGGCTGAAGATTGAAGACAGAAACTCAATGACGACCTCAGAAGTAACCGTATGTGTGGAACAAATTTCTGGCCATTTGGAATGGTAGTCGATGAGAGAAACAATGAACCGGGCATTTTGCGGAACATTATGCAAAGGACCGATGATGTCCATGCCGAGTTTCTGCCAAGGCCGATCAGGCCACTGGACTGGCTGCAACGGAGAAAATGCAGGTTTGGCAGACTTGTCAGCTGCCTGACATATGTGGCAGTTGTAAACTGCATGCTCGACCTGCTTGTCTAAGGCCGGCCACCAGTACCTGTCTGGGAGATTCTGTTTGGTGCGGACAATGCCTGGATGGGCCTCATGGGCAAGCTTTATTAGCTTGTTACGAAAAGAAGCAGGGGGAATCACGCGTTCATCGCGGAAAAGCAAGTCCTCGACACAAGACAGTTCCTGTCGGACTGCGAAGTAAGGCAGGAATTCAGAAGCAAGAGCACATTTGGAAGGCCATCCTTCACGTAAATATTTGAAAACTTGAGACAAAGTAGAATCTGCAGTTGTAGCTGCCTGCAGCTCAGTTTTAGTAATGCATGAAGTAACTAATGAAACAACTTCCTCATCCCGCTCTTCAGTAACCGGTATGTGAAGAGGAAGGCGCGACAGTGCGTCAGCAGCCACGTTATTAGAACCCTTACAATATTGAAGACTCAAATTTTAATACATGAGTTTGGCACACCAACGGGAATTGCGAATGGGGCGGCGGCCTTCGGATCCGGCAGAAAGAAGAGCAACTAGTGCTTGGTGATCTGTACGTAATGTAAAGTGCCGGCCCCACAAGTAAACGTGCCATTTCTCACAGGCAAAAAGACACGCGAGAGCTTCACGCTCTCCTACTGAATATCTGCGTTCAGCAGGGGTCAATGTACGAGATGCAAAAGCGATAGTGATCAGCTGATCACCTCTGAGTTGTTGAAACACTGCTGCCAGTCCAACATCGGACGCATCCGTCGTGATTACGATGGGAAGCTTCTCATTGAAAATACTAACAGCTGGCTTTGAGGCCAGTATTGACTTAACTCGAATGAAGCTCTGCTCAGATTCAGCTGACCAGTTAAAAGGCTTGTCTTGACGAAGTAGAGTACGCAGTGGTTCGACAACATCAGCATAGTGAGGAACAAACTTGGCATAATAACCAACAAGACCTAAAAAAGATTGCAAGGTTTTGGCATCAGTAGGCCGTGGGGCATTGACAATGGCCTGAACTTTGGATTCAACAGGTGTCAAGCCGCGGGAACTGATATTATTTCCTAGAAATTGTAACTCATTCACAGAAAAATGCACTTGTTATTAAGTTTCTTACCACATTCACTGATGCGGTTGAGAACAGTGTGCAAGTTAGCATCATTCTCTTTGCGAGTACGTCCCTACACCAAAATGTCATCCAAGTAACAAAGGGCGCCATTACAAACCTTAAGAATAATTGACATCATTTTATGAAACACTGCAGGGGCAGATGCAAGCCCGAAACACACGCGGCGAAACCGAAACAAGCCTTCGTGCGATACAAATGTGGTTAAGTCTCTACTGCACTCAGAAAGTTCAACTTGGTGATAAGCGGACGCGATGTCCAGCTTGGAGAAACATACCGCTCCGGAGAGCTGATGACGCAGTTCTTCAATGTGAGGAAGTGGAAACCCGTCTACGACGATCGCCTTGTTCGGTTCTTGTAAGTCGACGCAAAGTCGAAGGGATCCATCTTTTTTCTTGATGACGACCAGTGGAGAAACCCAGTCGGAAGCAGAGACAGGCTCGATGATTCCGCTGGCTTGAAGGCGAATCAGTTCCGCAGAGACTTGCTCACGGAAAAGAAGAGGAATGCGGCGCAGCTTGGCACGCACAGGGCACACACCTGGTCGACGCATCACTTTATGCACAAAACCGCGCACACAACCCAGTTCACGGGTGAACAGGTGGTGGAATTCAGAAGGCGCGTTGGCCGGAAGATCATCTTGAACGTCGACTTGAGCACACGTCATAGACGCACCGACGATGTTGATGGACAAAGCCCTGATGGAATCACGTCCCAAAAGCGAGCTGCCATTGGCAGTTACATAAAAAGTAATGGAAGCAGTGCGACTGTGATAGGAGACCTGAGCTGTAAAATGACCTAAATTATCAATCGTTTCCTTGGAATATGTTTGTAGAACGACGTGTGAAGGCAAAAGCCGAATGTTGAAAAAATGACTATGAAAGTCAGCGGCACTGATTAAAGAGACTGAGGCACCAGTGTCCACGAGAAATGACAAGGGCACATGGCCCACTGAAGCTACGATGCTGGGCTCAGACGTAGTGTGGAGGCCATCCACATTTAAAACAGTGACCGTATTGGTCTGTGCAGTGCTCGAAGGAGCGGACGAAGAACTGGTTCAGGAAGATTTGCTGGAAGGGAATTGCATACGGACTGAAAATGTCCGATTTTTCCGCACGCAAGACAAGTGCGGTTTCTCGCGGGACACTGCGCAAAATTGGCTAAATGCTGAGCCGATCCGCAACGAAAGCAATGCGCAGTTGCGCTTGGAGAAGAAAATTGCGAACGCGAGGTAGGAGCTCGGTGCTGTTCCTGAAAACCAGAATTTGGCGGAATGGGGTCACCATATTGCCAGCTTCCTCGCCCCCGCGACGCAGAGAGGCCGCCATGTTGGCTGCCACGGAAGAACTGTGCAGGCGGGCGTCCATGTTGGCCGCCGCGCCGAGACGAAGATGAAGGGCCGCCATGTTGACGCGTCCCGTGAAACAAAGAGCCGCCGCCTTGGCCCCCCGCAGCAGAAAGTTGCTGCACTCAATGCGGAGCGAATTGCTCCAACTCGGAGCGAAATAAGCTCGTCCTCTCGCGCAATCGAGAGGGCTTCGGATAATGAAACCGAGGAGCCCTTTTGAAGCATGCGGCAGCGGACGTTTTGCGAGGCTACCCCGGTGAAAAGCTGATGGCGTATCATATCGTCCTCGAGCGCGCCGAAGCCGCACAACGCGGCGAGCGTCCGAAGAGAAGTAATGAACTCGGCGACTGGCTCGCCAGGCAATTGTCGCCTTTCTTGGAATTTTACGCGTGCGAGATAATCGCACGAGACATCTTTAAAATGCGCATCGAAAAAAGCAACAGCATTCTTGAAGACATCGCCCGACGCTGGCGTCGGCGACGCGTTGGTGGCTTCCAAAGTATAGAAGAGCTTTAACCTGGCAGGGCCCAACGCGTTGAGCAGCAGGGCCTTGCGACGCTCGGGCTTGCTGGCGTCCTCCCCAACCGCGTCTGCGTAGGCCTGAAACACCAATTCCACCCGGAGATCCGCCCACAGAAGTGGCGGATCTCCAGGCGAATGAAGAAATAGGGGAGGTGGAATAGGAGACGCCATTTCAAGCAAGAAGAATGGAGAGGTGCAGACGAGAAGAAAATTACGCCTGTATACTGTTTGAAGACGAAGGCAGAGGCAGCGTAGCAGAATGAAGAAGGAATGAAGCGACGCAGCACGCAGGAGCCACCTTGCTGGGAACAAAGAGCGTCTAGGGTTATTAGGGTAGGTCCGTTACTAGCAAGAAAAAGACGAACACGGAGAACGAAATGCGTTCTTACAGGTCCTCGTCGCCATTGCTGTGGTGGGGGCTAGCTGGTCCTAACGAAGCAGAAGAAGACGGCTGACGGAGACGTACGCGGTCGGCGGGGACGCCGACTAGCCCGAACACGCGGGTTGGCGCGAAACGCCGAAGGAAAGAACAACAACCGCACTCCACGGTTACCCAACACACACTGATTTTATTTTACAGTCACCTTGAAACCCTGGATGCCAGAGCGGCGCCCCCTGGCATCCTCATATGTCATTCCGAAACCGAAACTCAGAACACAACATTAATATTAAAAAATATTGAAGCCCAGAGACGGTTACGGCCTTTTTCGGGTTGCACTTAGCTGACCAGGTCTATGAAGCTAACAATTGATGACCGCCCACGGTGAAATCCTGTCATAGCGTCCGGGTAGATATTGTGATGCTCCAGGAACCATTAATGTGTAACAATTACTTTATATAACTTCCGTTATTCTGAAGCTTCTTACAATTTTTGAAAACAACTCAATTCTTAGTCAACACCTCGCTGTGGGTATGTGCCACAGTCAATTGTTTAACAAAAACAAGATGACGTGTGCATTGAGACTTCGGTGTGTTCGAACGTCTCTTCATGAGCTGGGCACAAGCGTCACCGGCCTGTGTACTGGGTGCTCCGACTCTTCTACTTTGTAGGACACCGTACCGTAGCAACTGCAGGATGCCTCCGCGAACCGTAACCTGGGACCACCAGTAACGCTCAAGAAGCGCCATCGGCTGTTAACCTGAATCCACCGACCCACGACAGCGCTCTGTAGGTTTCGACTGTGAGGACTTGGCGACGAATAGACAAGGTGATGATATGGTGAAAACTACTTTTTAAACAGAGCTACGGCATCAATACATTCGTGGTGCATGCGCACTTAGAAACAACACTATGATACCGCGTCTCGACTGGCTCAACTTGGAGCACAAGGCTGCCAGATCACGTGAGGTCTCACATGACAAAGCCAGTTTGTCTTCCGGGAGAATCTCGCTATCTCAAGAACCTCCGACGCCCTTAACCGAGCCTCCCTACCTCACCACCCAAGCTTCCCTGCCAAGACTGCTGTCACTATCTGTAATTTTTCAAAGTTTTTCTGCGACTCTGTGGAAGACACCGTTCCAGTGACTGCGGCGATGGACGTGGATTCGCCTAGGCTTCCACCGCAACCATCGACGTCATCCGCAGCTACCACGAGAAAGCGTACAGGCCACCCCAGTGATGCCGACAGTGAAGACACGCTGATTTACTCTACGGCCAGTGACGAAAGCTCCGATGAAGGCGACTTCGTGCCTGTGACAAGGCGGCAGCGAAAAAGAAGACTAGTGATGCCGTCTCCAACAACAAGTAAGAATGTGACGACGTCGCGAGAGCCCACGACATACACAACTCTGTGCCGGTCGATGCGGCTCATAGTCTCAGTAGGGTTGAGAGCTGGGCTAGTTGGTGAGACATCATTTACCCATATGGTGTAGTAGCGCAAATTCACGGGGACGAAGAGGACAAGAAAACACGACACTCGCTACACTCGCAACTAATTTTTATTTCAGAAGCAGCACTTGCGAGTTGCGAGTGTAGCGAGTGTCGTGTTTTCTTGTCCTCTTCGTCCCCGTGAATTTGCGCTACTACACCATATGGTCATAGTCTCAACCGGCTCAATCGTCAAGTCACGTCTAGGTTTCTTGAGAAAGTCGCCCAGGCAGAGAGCGCGGACGTGCGGATCAATGGCTTTAAGAATATCCTCGCCGTAGACGTCACTCAACGAAGCACATTGGAAGTGCTGAGCAACGTCAAGATGTTGGATAACATCAGTGTTCGCTCATACATACCTGATGGCCACGACTCTACGGCAGGCGTCATTTACGACGTCGACATTTCCATCAGCGAAAGTGACTTTGCTGCTCTCATCAAACCGGTGTCTGCAGAACTTACTATACTGCAAGCTCGTCGCCTTGGCAAATCACGCTGCGTGAAGCTCGTGTTTAAGGGTGACAGCCTTCTATCGCAAGTCAAGTTCGGCCATTTTCGACACACAGTGCGACCCTTTGTACCGAAGCCCCTTCAATGCCGGAAATGTTATAGATTGGGACATGTCAGTGCTGTTTGTACAAACCTGGCTGTATGCTCGCTATGCTCAGAATCACATAGCGCAGATGCTTGCCAGGCAGAACTTCGAAAATGTCGAAACTGTCATGGCCCTCACGAAGCATCGTCAAAAGATTGCCCAATTATGAAAAAGGAACTGCAAGTGTTGAGGCAAATGGTCCGGGATGGCTCAACTCACAGGAAGGCCGCTGCCCAAGTACGACGCCGGTGGTCTCGTCGCCGGAGGCCCCTGAGGAGACCCAGTGCTGAAGCAAGGACTGAACCTCACCAAACGACCGCCGGCATACCACCTCAAGCGTCCAGACACGCCGACAACAAATCCTCCAAGCAAGACAAGAGCATCACCGGCTCGCCTGAAGCATGACCAGCGCTGCCAATGATAAACCCACCGTTTGAGCCACCGCATCGCTCGTCTAAAATCACTTCGGAACGAGAATGCGGTGATAGTCGCGACAAAGAAATCGTAGCCATGGTAAAGGCCCTTATGAATACCATTCGTATGTTCCTCACCAGCATTGACAGTCCGGCTGCAAAGAGTGTACTTCAGTTAGTGGATGCGCTGAAGCCGGTGCTATCAAGTTTGGAAAGGCACCATGGCTCCGCCTTTGCAAGCCTTTCGTAAAGAGGTCAAAGGAGCTTCGATATTTCAGTGGAATGCCCGAGGCCTCAAGCCCCGCATTTCTGATATCCGACGATTTGTGTTTAAAAACCAGTTTCCAATTATTGTTATCTGTGAGCCAAGGCGACACAATGCAACACGACTATTCAGGTACGAAGCCTTCAAGTCCGCTACCTGCAACAAACAGAGTAAAGTCATTGTATATATCAGATGCGACCTTACGTATATCGAGCACCGAGTAGCACCTTACGATGACAACCAGTATGTCTGCTTGACAGTTAAATGCAGAGCCCTCAATTTCACGGTTGTAGGCGCATATATATCACCTTCAAACCGTTTTGAACCTGAAAGACTACGTGCACTGTTAACAGCCACACCTGGACCATGGATCATCACCGGAGAATTCAACGCTCACCACCCACTATGTGGAAGTCAGAAGACAGACAGTCGCGGAAGGCAAGTATTCTCCTTTGCTCTGGAGCAGCAGCTGCTTTGTGTAAACGACGGAAGCCCAACGTTTCTACGGGGAACGGCATACAGCAGCTGCCTTGACTTGAGATTTGTGTCACGAAGCCTAAATGGAAAGGTCAAGTGGTTCGCAGACTATGAAACTCATGGAAGCGACCACATACCAACATATTTGAAGATCAAGGGCCTGGAAAAATCGCCAAACTACGACACTTCGACTCGCATCGACTGGACAAAGTTCAGGTCACTGACGGAAAGAAGAAAATAAAGCACCTCCTCTTGTCACCCTCGAGGATATGATTAGAGGTGCTACTCAAGAAGCGACCTATCATATTCGACATACTTCAGAATATTGTCAACCTCAAGCGGAATTGGAACGGCTCAGAGCGATCCGTTGTCGCGCAGAAAGAAGATATAGGCGCACTAAGTCCATTCACGACTTGAGGGAGGCAAGGTGCCTACAGAAAAAAATTCAGCGGCGAATCATTTCACTTCAATCCTTTCGCTGGAAGTATCTGTGCGAATCTTTGGATCCACACAAGCCTTTGACGCAGACACGGAGGATTGTCCGTGGCCTACGAACATCGCCACATCAACATCGACAATTCAAGTATCTTTCTCTCCACCAAGGCCGCACCGAAATTGAAGTAGCAGAAGATTTCTGCATGAAAGTTGCCGGCCATGCGTCCGCGTGCACCACGCGCCACCTAGAAAACGATCCAGTTCCCAGAGATTCAAGAATGGATACCTTTTTCTCTCTAGAGGAACTACAAGCGGCCTTGATGGCATGCAAACGATCTTCATCGCCTGGTCCGGATGGTATCACGTACATGGCTCTTTGCAATCTCGGAGAAGCAGCTCGGCGGGCCCTTCTATCCGTGTACAATGACTCGTGAAGCAGCGGATTTATCCCTCATTCATGGAAATCCAGCCGCCTCGTCCCTGTGCTTAAACCAGGTAAATCTCGTCTGCACGTGACCTCTTATCGCCCCATCGCGCTTACCAGCTGTTTCAAGAAAGTGATGGAGAGGATGATTTTGACTCGCCTAGAGTGGTACCTGGAGCGCCACGAGGTATACCCTCATGCTATGACGGGCTTTCGGCGTGGGCGGTCCGCAATTGATAACGTTTTAGACCTGGTCTCATCTGTTCAGCATCAAAAAAGACTGAAACGTTTATCTGCGGCGTTGTTCTTGGACGTGAAAGGTGCGTACTATAACGTATCACATGAAGCTATTCTGGATGTCATGGAAAATGTTGGATTAGGGGGTCGGGTTAACCAATGGATCCACAGCTATCTGAAAGGCAGAACTTTCTTTGTACAGACGGAGAATGGCACAACAACGCACCATTGCAACCGTCGAGGTGTGCCTCAAGGCGGTGTTCTTAGCCCCACACTTTTCAATCTAGCGCTACTCGGCCTGGTTGACGCACTTCCAGAATCTGTCCATCTATCAATATATGCAGATGACATCTGCATCTGGGCGTCAGGCGTAACACGCCTTCATTTGCGTGCCCGGCTTCAGAGAGCGGCTACAATAGCGACAAAGTACCTGGAAGAACGGGGACTAGAGCTGTCATCAGAGAAATGCTCGCTTATAGCATTCACGCATTAGGCTATGAGCCCATATGTTATTAAAATCAACGGACACACGATCAACTACGTGAAGACCCACCGATTCCTCGGAGTCATAGTTGATCGCGACCTCTCCTGGAGCCCTCACATCGCCCTCATGAAAACTAAACTCACCATGATCACCCACGTACTGAGGTTTTTTGCTGGAAAAACGTGGGGTGCATCGGTACGAGCAATGCTCCATCTCTACACTGTTCTGTTCCTCGGTTATAGGCGATACAGCTTACCCGCGCTTTGCGGAATCTGAAGAACAAACTTGCGCGTCCTCCAGTCGATCCTAGCCCAAGCCCTGAGAATATGCCTAGGTCTCCCGAGATGCGCGTCTACAGCAGCGACAGTCATCATTGCGCGTGATTATCCAGTCAACGCATACATCCGCGTAGACGCTTTGAGAATGCACATAAGACATTTCGCTCGGCTTCCATCTCATCACCTCGCCTCAGTTCGAACTTCCAGGCCCCACTCAGCGTTCAGCGCAAGTGTAGCTCAGCATTGCGCAGTGCTTCCATTACAATTCACGCATGCAGCACAGCCGCCGATACCATTATGGTGCCTACACCCACTCAAAGCCCTTCTTACAATTCCTGGCATCCAAAATAAGAAAAAGTCGTCGCATCTAGCCCTGAAACAGGCCACAATACTTCTCCTGCAAGAGAAGCACAACGGACGCCTTCACATTTGCACGGATGGCTCGGTGTCTTCAGTAAGCTCTGCAGGGGCGGTGGTTATTCCCGCGAGGCACATCACAGTTAAATTCATGACATCGCATTTGTCGTCGTCGACAGCTGCAGAACTTGCAGCCAAACGTGCAGCTCTGGAGTTTATAGTGAAAGAACCTTCGGGAATTTGGTCTATCTTCTCGGACTCGAAGGCATCTCTTCAATGTCTTATGTCACCCTTTCTCCATGGACCTAATGAACAGTTAGTAGCTGAAATAAGGCTTCTCCATCACCAAGCAATCGAAAAACAGCACTGTATAGTGTATCTGTGGATACCAGGTCATTGCGGTATATATGGCAATGACCGCGCAGATGATGCCGCTAGATCTGCACACGATGGTACCCAATACACAGCCATCCTGTTCTCAAGAACCGACGCAGCTACAAGACTTCGTTCGCTTGCACGTGACCTCACACTGGTACAGTGGAACTCAGCAGACCCCACAAACGCGCGCCTGCATAACTTGGATCCCGATATGCAGCTTCGTCTTCTCCCAAGGATATCTCGAGCTGAGGAGACCCTTCTATGCGGCCTGTGGCTTGGAGTGGCCTTCACGAACGCATACTCTTATCTCATTGGGATGGCCAGCTCTCCTACATGCACTTACTGCAGTTGCGAAGAAACCATCACGCACCTTCTGTGTTAGTGCACCCATTTCAATGCGCAACGACAAGAACTTACTGCAGCTTTGGATAGACTAGACGATCGGCCTTTGTCGGAACAAAGGATTCTGGGTCATCGGCTGAGCCCATCCTCAGCCCAGAAGGCTTTGAAAGTTTTGCTGAGCTTTTTGCGGACAACTGGCCTCGGAGACAGACTTTAGTGTCTTATACTCTTTGATGTTGCCTTTCCTCTGTCGCATTTTTTTTGTAATTTCTCCCTCTCTTCGCAACATTTCTTTTTAACATGTTTCATTCCCCTCACCCCTTTCCCCAGCACAGGGTAGCCAGCCGGTCTAAAAACTGGCTAACCTCCCTGTCTCTCCGCTTAAACTTTCTTCCTCCTTCTTCCCTGCCAATCCACTCGGCCGCGGGGGACCATGCCAGTACCCTCGCAAAGCCCCTTCACCTCATAGTGCGTTGGCATTGAACGCTTAAGTTGTCAAAGTGATAATTGCTTTGTTCTGTATGAAGATTTTTGTTATAGCCAATTTTATTTTTAATGCTCCTTTTTATGATAGCGGTGGATTTGCGCATAACGTAGGTGTGTTATTAGCGTGTAAATGAAATTAACTTGAATATACATGTTACACTGTAAATGTAGAAAGACGATAGTCTTGCGTCTGGAGAGAGTGAAAAAAAAACGTTGATTTGATGTTTTGTGCAAGAATATCGGTGAATGGTATTCTGAAGGCGCTGTGTTAGAGTACCTCGAGCGTGTAACAGAGGCGAACAAGCGCATCTAGGATGGATGGATGGATGGATGGATGGATGGATATGGCTGTACCCTTTAGATCGGGCGGTGGCTAGCGCCACCAAGCCGTAAAACTTAATGAACGAAAAACTAGATTTCTTTTTTTTTCTTTAAAAAGTGAGTTTGAGGATTCGTACCTTGCAGTGGAGAGTTTAATTTTCACTCACGCCTTGACTTTAGCCACCAATCAGATAACCTCCTTCTAGTTAAGTCTACCTGCTTAAAGTCTATTTTGCCCTCTCGGTCCCTAAACCCCTGTGCTTTGAAAAACTCTGTGCCATCATCCTGAACTATAGGGTGAAGCCCTTTACAGAACATTATCAAGTGTTCGGCAGTTTCTTCTTCCTCTCCACATCCACTGCATACTGTGTCTACCCCTTCGTATTTGGCACGATATGTCTTGGTTCGCAGTACTCCCGTCCTGGCCTCAAACAGTAGAGAACTACCGCGAGTATTATCATAGATCCTTTCCTTGGCAATTTACTGCTTAAAAGTTCGATAGATCTCAAGTGCGGACTTCTTAATCATGCCCATTCTCCACATGTTAGTCTCCGTTTCCTTCACTTTCTTCTTAACCGATAGTTCTTTTTGGTTTGGCCACCTGCTGTTTTCTAAGTATTTACCAGTCAATTTCCTGGTTCGCTTCCTCCATTTTGTATCGACATTCTTCATGTCGATACAAACTTCATGTCGTGCAGGCACGTTAAGCACGAGCGCCATCTGGAAGTTATCTTCGAAAACGAAGGCATGCGCGACCGCGGAGAAAGTTGCGCGCCAGTCATGGAGGTGATAAGGTGTAGAATGGAAAGCGACGGGCAGGTGCCACCACCATGCCGTCGTAGCAAAGCATTGGAAATACCTTCTTGAGCATCGTGTTGCACTGTCAGCGCAGCGCGTTGAACGCTACAGCCCTTAGAGTGTTTTGTGTGTGTCCTCTTGTAGTATAAATGCAGACATACAAAACCTAGACATGTTGTTATGGTGCCTCAGATATGCGCAATATTTGCTTTTTTAATTGACAATCACACAACTATGAACGCAAAACCTTGATCAATATTGGTGGGTGCTGCGAATGGGGTTGACCGTTCGCTGCCATTTGAGGTGCCGTTAGGGCGGATAAACAGGCCAATGTACAGACAGACAGACAGACAGACAGACAGACAGACAGACAGACAGACAGACAGACAGACAGACAGACAGACAGACCAAAATTTTTCCGTCAAAGGTCCCCAAGAAAGACTATTGTCTTTGAAAGCTGGTTGTCTAACATTCTTTTTTTTGCCCATTCATTCAGGCCAGCTGTTGTCCTGAGATCCGTGGCACTCCTATCATGACACCATCATACACCATGCTTCCATCACGTACCGTCATCTAGCCTGTTCATCAAGCCATCCACAAAAACGTTTGGCTCACCACCACCAGCAACCATTTTCCTCTATTACCATCATTGGCTCACTTCTACCAAAAGAAGCTCGCCCCCACCAGCAGCACTGTCACTTTTAAATGTGAAGCATTTCTTAGCGAACTTCGGCGACTTTATCTATCTATCTATCTATCTATCTATCTATCTATCTATCTATCTATCTATCTATCTATCTATCTATCTATCTATCTATCTATCTATCTATCTATCTATCTATCTATCTATCTATCTATCTATCTATCTATCTATCTATCTATCTATCTATCTATCTATCTATCTATCTATCTATCTATCTATCTATCTATCTATCTATCTATCTATCTATCCGCATATGAGTTTTAGTTCTCCTGGCCGTTTCAGTATTGGTATCGATACCAAACTTGGTATACATAACATGACTGAATGAAGAACATATTTAACTAGTCGTAACATAGAAACCATGATATGAATGTCATGAATGTCATGATTTAAAATTCATGGTCCTGCAGCTCTTTCGGTGGTTTTGTTCACATTTCATGTTTCAAAACTGGTATGGTATGGCATGATTGCATGGCGAACACAAGCGACACACCCTAACATGAAATCATGACATGCGTGTCATGTAACAACATGAATACATGCCACACTCATGATGCGCTCGCGGCCGTTTCGCTTGCGTCACATATACCAAATCTGGTATTATGGGAAGTGAATGGATGACGAAGGTATGATCCTGGTGCAAACATGATAAACATGAAACACGAGTCATGTAACAACATGGCTACATGCAACGCTCATGATGTGCTCGTGGCCGTTTCGTTAGCTTTACATGTACCAAACTCGGTATTACGTGACGCGAACGGACGGCATGGTAAATGGCACATCCGAATGTGATAATGACGACATGTGTGTCACGTAAAAACATGACTACATGCCACACTGATGATGCGGTCGTGGCCGTTTCGCTAGCTTCACACATGCCAAATTTGGTATTATGTGACACCAATGGCCGACGAAGGTATGTCACTGGTTCAAACATGATAATCATGAGATGCGTGTCATGTGAGAACATGACTACATGCAACGGTCAAGGCGCCAATACATTTTGACGTAACGCAGTGAGCGCGCTTGCCGGCGTTCATTTTGTCGCACAATGCCGGCGTCATGCCGTCTGACTGGTGTAAACAATATAACACTGACACGCGTGTTCTTCAAGAACATGACAATATACTACGCGCATAGCGTGCTCGCGGCCGTTTCTCTAGCTTCATACATACTAAATTTGCTATCACGTGACGTGAACAGACGACGAAGGTAAACGACACATCCAAACATGATAACCATGACACGGAAGCCATGTACGGCATCATTTACCTCCACCTTCTATTGCTGTGTTTATTTTAAAGTGACATATCAACAGTTCTCACTCGTGCTTCGCATATCATCGATTCGCACGGGAAGTGAGATCTGCCAATTTTTTCTTCCCTTCTTGCCAACTTCAGTCATTAGGACCAGTGCAACTTACAGCTTAACCACTATTATTTCTACCATGTTGAATAATTTCCGCAACCATCAACACAGGGTCTTCAACGGTACAGCTGTTTATGCCAGCCGTAATATCAGCCCCGCCTCTAAACATCTATCTTAAGAGGCCACAGAATTTGGGCATATCCCTCAACTGACCCCTAGAGCGCAGCTTTTAATGACATCGTTCACTGAGAGAGAAAGGAAGTGAGAGAGAGTACAGAAAGAAATATATGGCGATACTGGAAAATGGTATAAATAAAGAGAAACCTTTTTGCCGAAAGCAAGATGATATATCCACGAAGTGAGTGGTGACGAGTGAGTAAAGCAGTGCGATCACTCGGTCTTACTTTAATTCAACCGTGACATAACCACTCCCGCTTTCAAATGAGTGTCAAGCAGTTTAGAGTTACATACAATGTTTATTGGTCATAACAGTTTTGCGTTAAGTTGTGAATTTGTTTTACCACCATTAGTACGACTCTGTGGCATCGTATAGCCTGAAGTTCACAAAAAACGAGGTATGGACACCTTCCCCTGCCTGTAGTTGGTTTTTTTCAGTGATACAAGACACCTGATAGAGCATCTCTAGACGTCATATACTGCACAAGCCAGTCGTATTCTATTATCATTATAGTCATAATTTTCATTGTCATCATTAGTTTTGCCATGGCGTAGACTGGGTACCTTTCATGTGTTGTGCAATAATGGTATAATGAAAATATGTGGTCTGGAAAGCACTTGTTTTTATTCGTCATCATCACCAATGTACCCCTGTGCGGCTACGGCGAACACCAATGCCACCAACAGACAAGTCCTCACCCTAAAGAGCTTGGCGCCTAAAATATTCTGCACGAGGCGGGATAAAAAACCCATGTACTCTTGAATGCAAGGCCAGCGTCCTAACCGCTCGGCTATCAACGTCCACTAATAAGGGCGACCTTAGCCTTGTATGGTAAAGTGTAGCAAGGGGAAGGGAAATGAAATGAGGACAAATTAGTGCGTGTCGATGCTGCATTTGTCGGCTGAAATGAGTATTAGCGGTGATGGGCTATGATTTGTGGCCTGTACTAAAGAAAAAAAAATTACAACAAAAGCGGTTATAAGATCACAAAAAAGGTCACCTGCGCCATAGTTGTCTTCTGCCTCCGCTGCCGCCGCTGCCCGTAACCAGTATTATGTGAAATACAAGGAAACTTAGTATATAAAAACACCAAGGACACAACGAATCAAATCAGCATGCCCTGCGTGCTAGTCATGTATTTTACCACTGAGCCGCGCCAGTGCCTGAAACTCCGACGCAAACTGGCCTTAGGCAGGCTTGATGTTCGGAAAAGATTGCGTTAATATGAGTAATAAAGCAGTTTGGAACTGCAAAAAAACTAGGCATCACACAATGCGAATTGCTTAACGAGTGGTTCATCGAATGTTCCACCTCGCAGCGGCACATGCGTATGCAGACGTTTGGTGTGTAGTGACACCATGGACCCGAGCTAACAGGGGGGTGGTCTTCTCTCCAACACATAGCAGTGCGTGGCTGAACCGTGTCCGGGAAAAAGAGGGTTCTGGGGGCTCAGCTGATGCTGGGTGCTTGCACCTTGAAGGCCTCACGGCAGAAGCAACACACCACTTCAGCACTGACTTCACGTAGATGGCACCCCTGGGCTGACCCACCCTGAGGAAATTGGCATTCGCCTTTTCCTATCTCTCTCTCCCTACATCCTCGTCTTTATTCCTCTCTTTTTATCTGTTCAGTTATCTTCTCTTTTCCATTTACTTCCAAATTTCCTGGAAGCGAGGATAGTTACCCAACCTTGGGTAGTTATACTCCGTTACAGCGGCAACCTCAGCGGTTGCCGCTGTAATGCATGGCCAGCGGCAATGCATGGCCAGGGGCAATGCATAGCTGGCATCTTCAAGTGTTTACTATTCAACCTTGTAGCGTCCCTTTGTCTGGCTCGGTGGTGGGTGGCCAACATCACCGCCGAACTTTACACAATCTGTGTGGCCAACTCCCCCTCCCTAATCGCCACCCGAAAAGGTGGCGCACCGAAGAACCGTTCCTGTTTTCAAAACCAAAGCAGCCTTTCCCCATGTTTCATGTCGCGCGCAGCCAAAAGAAAAAAGTGCCCAATCAATCTCACCTTTTCTCGTCTCGGAAACACTCACCGAAGCAGTAGGCCCAGGATATCGTGTAACCAAGTTGGGATGTGGCGACCTCTTTTTGGAGGTTCGCGACAAGCTGCAATATTACTTACCGAAACTGGTAGCGTTTGGGGCTGTCCCAGCTTCCGTAGGCCCCCACAGATCCTTGAACATAGTACGCGGTGTTATCTCTGATGACGACCTTCTTGGATTATCAGAGAGTGAATAATTGGCAGGTTGGAAGACCAGAATGTAGTGAAGGTTTAAAGAATAGTCATACGACGAGAGAAAAAAGAAAAACCAATGGAACATATAATTATCACCTTTCGTACTAGCGAGAATGCGATTCAATCTAAACCGGCTACTGCAAGCTTCGAGTCAGGCTCTACATAACAAATGCTCGTAGGTGTTTCAGATGTTCGCACTTTAGACACAGATCGCAAAGCTGTAGAGGGCGCGCGACTTGCGCAAAGTCGGGCTCCAAGGAACACCTATCGAACAATTATGCTGCAACAACCCTCTTTGCGAATTGCGAAGTAGACCATCCCGCCTACTCGCGATTGTGCCCATCCTTAAAAAAGAAAAACAAATTCTTCAACTCAAAGTTAATCTGTCTTTTCAAGAGTGGCACCAGCGATGCTCCCTCCATAATAACCACTCTCCTTGCTTTGCAGATGTGACGCGCCAGGGCGCCTCGCCATATCTTTCCGCGTCTGCGAGTGTCACACGAAGTGTGACCGCAGGCGCGTCATTTGTGCCCAAGGCTGGAGTAGCCTGTGCTGCTCCGCCTCCTGCCAAACAGGTTCAGCAGACTTCAGAGTCTGCCGGACCCCGGACCGCTGCACCGCACCTGCAGTTACTTCTAAAACGTCTGTGAATGTGCCTGCTCACCAGGCACCATTCGCAACCTTGCAGGAGGTGATGGATTTAAGTCCCACTCTCTGGCGCCTCAGACGCCGAAGGATAGGCGCAATTCTTTGGAACGCGCCGAGAAAGAAAAACGTCGAATTACGGAGTCCCCAAAAGGCCCTGTAGCCTGAAGTAGCACTTCTTGTACACAAATCAGCACACATCTTTAAATTGACACACATAATAAAATGGAACGTCATAGGCTTGCTGAGGAACCTTGACGATATCCAAGAACTTTTACACATACGCCAAAACAGGCCCGTAACTAGGGGGGTTTGAGGGGGTTCTGACCCCCCCGAAATTTTTTTGATGCTTTATCTTTTCGGGTGATACTAAAATATTTACACGCCTTCACAGCGACCACCAGCTGCCAAAGTTACACTGCAACTTTCCTGGCATTGCTTCCCTCTTCTTCCTTTCTTCAAACCTCCCTTTTACCAGAACACCTCAACGCTCCCTCCCCCGCACGCGCACCTGCCCTATTCGTACAGCTTTGCACTTCGCCCACGCGTTCCTTCGAGTCTTTTTTTTTTCGTCTTTCACACCATAGCAGCTCCTTTATTGATTCCAGATGCTTTCCTTGTGCATTGCCGCTGGAGAAGTTATCCGTCTGTGCGGACCGCACGTGTCGGCTTTGGGTTCCTACGAAAAGCGCGTCTACTTCTGTGAAGGTAAACAGTTCGACAGCAACAGCAACACCAACACGACGTGCGCAAATTTGCCAGGGAACGAAACCCCTAAGTGGAAAAACTCAGCGGCGCATTCCGAGGACGCAGGCTGCAGGGCAAACTTTTCTGAAACTGTAGTCCTCGCCACCTAAACGAATCATCGAAGAAGACATCTACTGACAGACTAGCATATCCGAGCAACTTCGAACAACCTTAACCACACGCAAGGAAATGTACCTCTTCTGTACGCAGAAGGTATATGCGCCTCCCTACAAAGCGCACAAAGCGAGGATACAGTCGGCACACAATCCGGCACCAGCAGTCAACTTTAACAGGAGAAAAAAAAAACGCCGCCAAGCTGGGCTGCGCGCGGGAGTACAGAGGCTGACGTCACAGCCTACAAAGTGCATTTTCGGGGGGTCACGGCTATTTAATTAGCGCAGCCCAGAGAGAATTATGCAGGCACCCAGGGAACCATCTGTGAAAAGGTGACTTTTTCAGAGGAACGGAGCAACACCTCCTTTCTGGACTGTACCGCGGGAGTGCAAATGTCTCGGCAGTGCATTCTTGGGGGTTCACGTATATTAAGGGAAGTATGCAGTGCCCATGGAGTCTTCTGTGAAAAGGTCTTTAAGTAGCGTTAATCCAGTTTGCTGCAGCTGGAGTACAATAATGGGCCTGCATGCACACCAGCTGTAGCGGCGTTCAGAAAACACATGCGCCACGCGGGAGCCGGTGCGTTCATCACACTTCTACATTCTAGCCACTGTAAAGCGGATAAGAGAGGAAGAAATTATCACCCGCCGTTCACGCCAGGCAGTCGAAGCAGTCGCAAACGTCTTTTTGGAGCCACTGGCCACTTCTGTGTGCGTGCACAGGATTGCGGCAGCAAAATGAAAAGACACTCTGCAACAACGAAGCAAAGGAGTCTTGCGTCTTACTTCAAGAAAGTTCTAACCGATGAAGCGGACGGAGAAGAACCGCCTCCTTCGAAGGATAAAACTTCGCCCTCCTCAGCACTGGTGGAAAGCCAAGCGCGTCCGAACTTCTGTAGCGACTCAGGAGAATGCACCGGTTTATATGAACCACCTGAGAACGAACACAAGCAGGACACCCATGCGCCGCCGGGAAATGATGGTGGCCGCAGTGCAACTCCAAGTGATCTTTGTTCTACAGTCAACGCTGGGCAAAGTGACGCCTTTACCACTGGGCAATGCCCAAGGAAGGTGAGTGGCATGGCACCTACACATTCTGGTTCGCCTCCCCTCTGTGCGACGAGTGCGAATATTTTCGACTTGGGACTGTTTGTCTCGAAAAGCAATAATGTAAATGATCTAGAGACGACGGAGAAGCAGCTGCTCAATCCGTGGACCCCTCCGGCTAACTATGATTATCCAGCCACAGGGAAAAGAATCTGAAGTTCCAACCTCACTGGGTAGATCGTTACCCATGGCTTGTTTATTCAGAGAAGCTTCAAGGAGCATTATGCAAATATTGCGTAGTCTTCGCATGCGAGTGTGCAGGAAAAGGGGAGCACCAGCGCTTGGGCTGTTTTGTAACTAAGGAGTTGACCAATTACAAGAAAGCCATGGACGCCTTTAAGAGCCACGAATCCAGCAGTTATCACGCCATGTCAACAATGCTATCGGAGAACTTTTTAGCAGTCCGGTCCCGCTCACAGCATGACATCCTAACACAACTTGACCACGGCCTTAAAAAGCAGGCGGAAGAAAACCGCAAGAACTTGCTGCCAATATTAGAAACAATCCTTTTCTGTGGCAGGCAAGAAGTACCGCTTCGCGGCACAGACGTCTCTGGTCCGATAAATATGTCTGAAGTGCTGCCATTCATAAATGATGGAAATTTCCGCGCACTGCTTAGGATGAGAGCAAAATGTGGAGATGCCGCCTTGAGAGCTCACATGGAAACATCTCCGGCGAATGCGCTGTACTAGAGCCCAAAAATTCAAAATGAGTTGATCACCCTCTGTGGTAAAATCATACAAAGAAAGATAGTGGAAAACGTCAACTCAGGTTTGTGTTTTTCAGTTCTAGCTGACGAGGCCACTGATATATCTTGCACCGCCCACATTTCCCTATTTGTAAGGTACGTTGGACACGACACGTCGGGAGTGCCCATTCTTAAAGATTTTGTAGATTTCGTTCCCGTGTACGATCTCACTGACATGGCGCTGGCGAGCACAATCCTGAACAGCCTTAGAGGTCATGGCGTTGACCTGAACCTACTTTGCGGGCAAGGATACGACGGCGCGGCATCAATGAGCGGCCAACTTAACGGTGTTCAAGCCTTCATTCGTCAAACAGCGCTCAAAGCGTTGTACGTGCATTGTAACGCCCACTCGTTGAACCTTGCTCTGCTTCACGGATGCAAACTCCCAGCATCCGCAACTGTTTGGGAACTGTATCCTCAACCTGTACGTTTGTGAGAGCTTGCCACAGAGGACGAACCAACTGCGAGACAAAGTAGAAGATTTAACACACGAAAAAAGAAAATCAGTTCTCTTTTTTTGCCAAACAAGGTGGGTAGAGGGTCACGATGCACTTCATCCTTGAACTGTACGTTCATCCTTGAACTGTTTCCTTGAACTGTACGTGCCTATTGTACAATTCCTCGAATATTTGGAAGAAGAGGCCGCGTCATCTGATACTTCATCAAAAGCTTCTCAACTGCTCAATGCCATTACGAAACCCGAGTTTGTCGTTTCGCTTCAGATCTGTAGCGACCTCTTCTCTTTGACACTACCACTTTGCAAGTTTCTTCAAAAAATTGACTGTGACTTGGTTCAAGCGTGCGATCACGTAAAGAATGTTATAGACGTTCTTTCCACAAAAAGGGCTAGTGCGGAAACGGAATTTAATAAGATTTTTCTGAAGTCGCTCTCTTTGCTGAAGATCACAAATGTTGAGATGGCCTTACCACGCATCACTGGAAGGCAGATGCAAAGAAGCAACGTACCTTCTGCTACTCCCGAAGAGTACTACCAGAGGAATGTGTATTTGCCTTTGCTGGCTGACTTCGAAAATCAATTAAGAGATTGGCTCGATGCCCATAAGAAGATTGTGGGTGGCCTTAACATGCCGAAATTATGCGCATCGGCTAGCCTTTATGACATGGATGATACAGTGCAGTTTTACCTTGGCGACATTCCTTCGGCTAATGTCATCTAAGCAGAGTTCACACTGTGGGTGAACAAATGCTGCCAGATCGAAGAAACGAATCGCCCAGCTTGTGCTTTACAGGCCTTAGAGATGTGCAACCGCGACTTTTTTCCGAACATCCACAGCCTACTTTCTATCCTGGCAACTTTACCCGCGTCGACGTCGACCCCGGAACGGACTTTTTCCCCACTGAGAAGGCTGAAGAGCTACCTTCGAAATCATATGAACAACGACAGATTGACCGGACTAGCACTGCTCAGCATCCATCGAGAACTTCAAGTGACCCCCAGAACAAGTCCTCACAGAATTTCGCAAGTTGCCGAGAAGGAAAAACTTCCTGGTTTAAACTTCCCTCTTTGTTTCAAGAGTCGAATTAAAGCTAAACCCAGCTATCCCAAGCTTCAACCCTTATATCCTTTCGCAATTACGAGAAAACTATCCAGCAAGCAGAATGTGCGAACGGTAACAAGAAGATCGGAATGTCGGGCGACTTGTTTGTTTGCTTGCATACATGCTGTCACGGACTGCCATTTTTGCGACCCGGCGTAACGGCAATTTAACGGGCACCGCACTCCCCCGCTGACCGGTGGAACCGTTCGCTCATGAAAAGACTGGCCTTTAGTGCAGGAAAGTACTGAATGGGGTGTTCTTCTTCAAACGTTAGTCACCGATGTTTAATCCTTTGTACCTACGGCGGCGTCGGCAGGGTCGTCAAAGGCTGCGATGCACCCCGAACTAGCTGTAGACTGCAAGACGCACCGGCTGAAACCAAGGAAACTGACTATTCCCACGGGCAAAACTGCTTGTGGACAAGCCGTATGAGAGAACCCGAACAGGTTGTCACTCTCGCTCAGTTGAGGACACTCTCCTTATTAAAAAGGGACGTGGTCAATATATTTTTAGGGTGGAGTTTCTAACAATGAAACGTGCATGATTGCACCCATGTAGAGGTCTCTTTTCCCCCAGGAGGAGAATCAGGGGACACGGAGGTCGATTTAAGAGCAGGATTTCGCCTTGCTAAGCAGTCTAGTTGCTGACCAACATGGTGTAGAAGGAGATCAAGAAGCATCCCTTAAGTGGTTGTGGCTCCGTGTCGGCTGGCCACCTAAACTTAGCCATTCGTCTAGTTGTGACGCGAAATTAACGTCTGTAACGTAGGCATCGGTACTTGAATCTCGAGTAAGCTCAACCTGTCCGAGATCGGCTTCAAGCACTAGCCTCCCGGAAACACCAGCGCTGCAACACCGCCGACATCGCAGTTGTGCCAGAACTCTCTCTGACTTCTCGCATCCGATCGTCGTGGACTCAACGCTGCCGTTCATCACAGGTATCCCTTCACCTGTTTATACCTTCGGACTTTCTTATCTGTAGTTTTATTGTTGGTTAGTTTTGTGTAGTTTGTAATACTTCTCTCTTGTAAGGTAATTTATTGAATTTATATGTATTTTGTTAGTTGGTATTAATTGTTGTACTAGATTCCTCTGCAATATTCCTAGATTCCTCTGCAGTGCTGCAATATCACTAGAGTTTTGTTTTTCCCCACATACGTCTCTGATCTCTTCACTGTCTCTGCTTACGTACAGAACGACCTCACCTGCTGCCATTCCCGTCGCCGACTTCGCGCTGGCGACGCTAGAGTGGCAGCTTGTAACACATACATACCGTTTTTGTACCGCGGTTACATTGTGCTACTTCATCAGGAGCCATTGGTCGCGGTGTCCCCGGCTTTGGTAGTGCTATTGTCCAAACTTATTTCTTGTTTTAACCAGAATTTGAGGTTGACATAGCAATTTCTTTATTTAGGTACAAATAATTGAAAAGTACCATTGAATTATTACAAGTAAGCGATGTACTTGTTTTATTCAAGAAAATAAGCCAGTATCAATCTTAAAAAGTGGCAGCCGTTCTACACGGAAACACCCCCCCCCTCCCCCCCGAAAAAATTTTTGGGTACGGCCCTGCACCAAAAGTGCTGTGTGTGCAAGGAACACACTTAAAAGGAAGACACACTAACTTTCTATGCAATTACGTTTTCTTTAGAAAGGACCGAGATGAGGCTGTCGCCTCATCCGGTGGTGTTGCCATAGTTAATCAAGGAACAGCCTGTACACATTTACCCCATCAGACATCAATGGAAGCAGTAGCTGTCCGAGCTGTCATATTCAACAAATTTATACCAATTTGCAGTATTTACATATCTGCACACCATCAACTGAATAAACTCAAGTTTCAGTCGCTGATAGAGGAATTTCCATAACTGTATCTCGTCTTAGGGGACTTTAATGCTCATAGTAGCCTATGGGGTGACTTTTGCTGCGATGCACGAGGCCGCCTTATTGAACAGTTTCTTTTCTATTCTGGTGCGTGTCTACTCAATCGAAAATAGTCAACATACTGTAGCCTGGCTAATAATACCTACTCATTGATAGACCTCGGCATTGTCTCTCCATCGTTCCTACCGATACTCACATGGAAAGTCATAAACAATCTTAACGGAAGTGACCATGTTCCGGTAATTCTGAATACACTAATATATTCTGAATGTCCTGCACATGTTTCCAAATGGCTCATAAGAAGCCGATTGGGACCAATTTTGTAAGATAGCTAGCTTAAGCTGGACTGGCATATGCAGTTCTAGCATAAATGCAGCTGTAGAATTCTTAACTCCTTTTTTTTATTGAAGCTAAAGCTAAGTGCATTCCGCAAACATCTGGGCTACCCAGAAAACGGCGCGTTTCTTGGTAGAACAGTAAGTGTCTCAATGCACGCAAACAAAACAAAGAATGGCAGCGTCTTTGAGACTCCCCAACCACCAAGAACCTTGTCAATTTTAAAAACACCAAGTCACAAGGCAGGAGAACGCGTCGGCAGGCTAGAAGGGAGGGCTGGCAGAAGTTTCTATCTGACATCAACTCATATGCACATGAGGCAACAGTCTGGAGCATGGTCAGAAGAGTAGTAGGGCGAGAAGCCCATCCTCGTCCTCTAGTAAACACACAAGGTAATACTTTGAAAGACCAAGCTAACTCCCTCGGTGCACACTTCGAACAGGTCTCCAGCTTAACCCATTACAGTCCGGCGTTCTAACGTTACAAATAAAGACCAGAAAAACAAAAAAATAGAACAGAAATCCACAACTAATGACGCATACAATGAACCTTTCATCTTAGCAGAGCTAGAAGCATCGCTAAAGTGCTGTAACAGGACTGATCCAGGCTCCCACCATATAGTGTACAAAATGCTGAAACGTCTGCCCCCTTGAACCCAAAAAAACCTTCTTTCCTTATATAATGCTGCTTGGTCATCCAGATAGATGCCTTCCGCCGGGAAAGAAGCCATCATTATTTCAATCCTTAAACAGCGTAAAGACCCATCTTCAGCATCAAGTTACCTGCCCTGTGCATTGACGAGTTGCCTGCGCAAGGTCTTTGAGAAAATGAGAAACAGGTGACTGATGCACTTTCTTGAAACAAATAGCCTACTTGACCCATACCAGTGCGGGTTTCGGGAGGATAAATCCACTACTGAATACCTTGTCCGTATCGAGGCACAAACTCGTGATGCTTTCATTCACATTTTTTTTCTTCCTGCATTCCTAGATATGGAGAAGGCCTATCACACAACGTGGCGCTTTGGCATACTCCGAGACTTGTCACACCTAGGTGTGCGGGGCAGAATGTTGGCAATAATCGAAAGCTACCTGTCTAATCGGACATTCCGTGTTCGAGTGGGCACTGTGTTGTCCCGTACATTTGTTCAAGAAACAGGAGTGACGCAAGGAGGGGTATTGAGTTTTCACTTTTATAGTGAAAATGAACTCCTTGCGCCTCGTTGTGTTATGGAATATGCTTTATTGTACATATGTTGATGACGTGCAGGTTAGTTTCAAGTGGAGTGGGCACGGCGAGGCTGCACGGGGCAAGATGTTCACCGCGCCTCCCGTTTTATTGTTGCAGGCCCTTTTGCTGCCTTTCGCCGGGTTTATTCCATCGTCACATCAAGTGGTCTTCTGGGCTGGAAAAGTTTCAACAGGCATCGGCCCCGTCTCTGCATCGGCAAGCTTCGTTTCCAATGTGCTTCCTGCGCCTGTGCGGATGCATATCAAAGGCCTGACGTCATCACCCTGGGCATCTATAAAACCAACAGTGCACGACGGATCGGCTAGTGGGCACGGCGAGGCTGCACGGGGCAAGATGTTCACCGCGCCTCCCGTTTTATTGTTGCAGGCCCATTTGCTGCCTTTCGCCGGGTTTATTCCATCGTCCCATCAAGTGGTCTTCTGGGCTGGAAAAGTTTCAACAGGCATCGGCCCCGTCTCTGCATTGGCAAGCTTCGTTTCCAATGTGCTTCCTGCGCCTGTGCGGATGCATATCAAAGGCCTGGCGTCATCACCCTGGGCATCTATAAAACCAACAGTGCACGACGGATCGGCTAGTGGGCACGGCGAGGCTGCACGGGGCAAGATGTTCACCGCGCCTCCCGTTTTATTGTTGCAGGCCCTTTTGCTGCCTTTCGCCGGGTTTATTCCATCGTCCCATCAAGTGGTCTTCTGGGCTGGAAAAGTTTCAACAGGCATCGGCCCCGTCTCTGCATCGGCAAGCTTCGTTTCCAATGTGCTTTCTGCGCCTGTGCGGATGCATATCAAAGGCCTGACGTCATCACCCTGGGCATCTATAAAACCAACAGTGCACGACGGATCGGCTAGTGGGCACAGCGAGGCTGCACGGGGCAAGATGTTCACCGCGCCTCCCGTTTTATTGTTGCAGGCCCTTTTGCTGCCTTTCGCCGGGTTTATTCCATCGTCCCATCAAGTGGTCTTCTGGGCTGGAAAAGTTTCAACAGGCATCGGCCCCGTCTCTGCATCGGCAAGCTTCATTTCCAATGTGCTTCCTGCGCCTGTGCGGATGCATATCAAAGGCCTGGCGTCATCACCCTGGGTATCTATAAAACCAACAGTGCACGACGGATCGGCTAGTGGGCACGGCGAGGCTGTATGGGGCAAGATGTTCACCGCGCCTCCCGTTTTATTGTTGCAGGCCCTTTTGCTGCCTTTCGCCGGGTTTATTCCATCGTCCCATCAAGTGGTCTTCTGGGCTGGAAAAGTTTCAACAGGCATCGGCCCCGTCTCTGCATCGGCAAGCTTCGTTTCCAATGTGCTTCCTGCGCCTGTGCGGATGCATATCAAAGGCCTGGCGTCATCACCCTGGGCATCTATAAAACCAACAGTGCACGACGGATCGGCTAGTGGGCACGGCGAGGCTGCACGGGGCAAGATGTTCACCGCGCCTCCCGTTTTATTGTTGCAGGTTAGTTATACTTATTCGTACCGATCTGACGAAAGATGCCTTCTTGTTGTGCCGTGCCCACGGACGATGCTTTGTATACTATGTGATTGTGCGCATGCATGTAAGCTATTGTTGTGTGGGGACATTGAAGAAAATCCAGGACCTACTGTTGAAGAGATGCTAGAGTCACTTCTTAAAGGCCAACAAACAATCCGAAATGATTTGCTAGTAGTAAAACAAAGAGTTGAGCAAACAGAACAAATGGTGATGTCTCTGGGAGGACGATTAAGCCACTTGGAGAGCGAAATGAAGGGAATGGCTGCGAGAATGGATTCTTTTGATGGTGTTAGAAAGGTTGTCATGACTTTACAGGAGACAATACGTCTGCAACATGCGAAGATAGTCGACCTTGAAGACAAGGGTAGGCGTAATAATTTGGTTGTATTTGGCGTTGAGGAGGCCTCGAAGGAAAGTGAACTCGACTTAAGACGACTAATTCTCGACGACATCTTCAAAGAAACTCTAGAAGTAACTTGTTCGTCTGTTGATAGAATTCATAGAATAGGTAAGCCGTCTTCAAATCGCCCTGTGATCCTTCACTTCAGTAATTTCACTGAAAAACAAGCCGTCATGCTCAACGCTAAAAAACTTAAGGGAACAACTGTCTTCATTGCAAAATGATTATTCGCAAGAAACACTAAGAATAAGACGATCGCTTTGGCAGAGTGCCAAATCTGAAAAAGACAAGGGGAAGAAGGTTACGCTTGTGCACGACAAACTTTACATTGACAAAAAGTTGTACGCATGGAACGATTCCGCAAACCGGCGCGTTCCTGTCGAGGCAAATGAATTGCCGACACGAGCGAACATATAGCCACTCCGGCGCCCTGTTGATGAGCTGATTGTAATTTAGTTTAATGCAAGAAGTATTGTAAATAAAATTGACACTTTAGAACTGCTTCTTTCGAATTATGACCCCCATCTAGTTGTAATCACCGAAACCTGGCTGAGTGATAGGATTAGTGACGGGAGAAGTTGTTCCACGTGGCTATCAGATATTTCGGTGTGATCGTGGCTCCCGTGGCGGGGGCGTTGTCGTTGTAGCTGAAACCAATATCGAGATCTCGGTTTTGCCTGGGATCTCTAATCATGAAAGCTTGTTTTTAAACGTATCTTTTTGTGACTTAAAATTCTTGCTTTGTGCTGCTTATCGATCGCCTGATGCAACCGACTCGTTTCTTTGCAAATTGTACGATTATCTTTTGCCCTACCGTGGTCGCCCGGTTATTGTAACAGGCGATTTTAATCTGCCGAGTTTTGACTGGAATCGGCCTACTTATGGAGAGAGTGACCCATGTGATACTCTCTTAGACATGATGTTGGCTATAAGTCTAAAACAGTTAGTATTGGAACCTACCCGTGTTGACGCCATTCTAGATTTATTTTTTGTTAGCGACGAATTGTCCAGTGGTGTAGTAAATGTAGATCCTGGTATTTCCGACCACCGGCTCTTATTGTTTTATTGCCCCGCCGCGGTAGTCTAGTGGCTAAGGTACTCGGCTGCTGACCCGCAGGGCGCGGGTTCGAATCCCGGCTGCGGCGGCTGCATTTACCTTAGTCAATGAGTACCTGAGTACCTTAGCCACTAGACCACCGGCTCTTATTGTTTTATTGCCCCGCCGCGGTGGTCTAGTAGCTAAGGTACTCGGCTGCTGACCCGCAGGGCGCGGGTTCGAATCCCGGCTGCGGCGGCTGCATTTCCGATGGAGGCGGAAATGTTGTAGGCCCGTGTGCTCAGATTTGGGTGCACGTTAAAGAACCCCAGGTGGTCTAAATTTCCGGAGCCCTCCACTACGGCGTCTCTCATAATCATATAGTGGTTTTGGGACGTTAAACCCCACATATCAATCAAATCAATCAATCTTATCGTTTTATTGTTCTTCTACCGGGTTTGGCAGTGTTGAACAGCAACCGGTCAACCATGTCAAAAATTTTGACCGTGCCGATGACGCTTCTATCATTGATTACTTAAAGTTGAAATTTGATATCCAAACTAGCAATGATGTGCACACGTTGTGGACGCACTTCAAGGAAACAATAAAATACTGCATCGAGCATTTTGTACCCTTAAGGAAGGTTAGAAACAAGCGTTACAATGAATGGATTACCCGAGATATCATTCAGACCAAGCGTAAGAATAAACGTCTTAGGAGAAAGAGGCGTCTAGGGGAGCAACATTTACAAAGCCTGAAGCAGTCTTTGGAATGAATGGCTAAATCGGCGAAAGCTCATTATTTTACGGTAACACTTCCTGAGTTCATCAAAAATGACCCCTCTAAGTTTTGGCGGTTGCTGGGTGAACGGAAAAATATTCTGAAAGAAATAGCTGTAAATGGTAAAATTGTATGAGATGGCAACGAAATAGCTCAATCATTCAATCATTACTTTCAATCAGTCTTTTCCCCAGGCAGATCAGTTTCTAAACGCCCAACAGATAATTCAAATATACCTGTTATTTCGGATCTCGGAATACTGGCATTGTTAAGAAAGCTTGATCCGAGAAAAAGCCCCGGCCCCGATGATCTTCCTAATGGATTCCTGAAACGGTATGCTGATCAGCTATCTGCCTTTTTAACTAACATTTTTCAGATCTCTCTCACATCAGGTGAAGTCCCGCATGATTTTTTGGTTGCTAGGGTAAAACCACTGTTTGAAACAGGAGAGAAACTTTCAATTTCTAACTACAGACTCATTTCCATAACAAGTAGCTGTTGTAAAATGTTGGAGCATGTTATTGTAGGGTTCATTCATGAATTCCTGGCTGAAAGGAACATTTTGTCGCCCTATCAACACGGTTTTAGAAAAAATATGTCAACTGTTACGCAATTGGTCACTACTGTTCATCACTTCTCTGCGGTATTGGACGAGTCTGGACAAGTTGATGTGGTTTTCCTCGACTTTAGCAAGGCCTTTGACAAAGTGCCACACGATAAGCTTTTGTATAAACTTGAACACATTGGCCTTCCTAATTGTCTTTTAATAAGAGCTTATTTAAATAACAGAAAACAGTATGTTGATATTAATGGTTGTTTCTCTAATTTTCTTGCTGTTACCTCTGGGGTACCTCAGGACAGCGTGCTGGGACCGCTGTTGTTTCTTCTTTATATAAATGATTTAGCCCACGTAGTTCCTAAAACTGTCTCCATCAGGCTGTTTGCCGATGATTGTGTTGTTTTTAGAGAAATTCGCTCACCTGATGACTGTGAAGTTTTGCAGGAATCCCTGGTTGCAATAGAGAGTTGGTGTGAGCAGTGGGGAATGATGTTGAATGCCGGAAAATGTGCATTTCTACGAATAACGCGCAAAAAACATTTCTTCAACTCCCAGTACTTCTTGCAGAACACTTGTATTGCAGATGTTGGGGAGGACAAGTACTTGGGCCTCACTTTGAACTCTAATTTATCTTGGTCATCCCACGTGAAACGTATTTGTTCTGCTGCATTCACTTAGTTGTGTTTTTTGAGATGAAAGTTAAGACGTTCTCCAAGTCACGTTAAGCTTTTAGCCTATGAAACTTTTGTTAGATCTAAACTTGAATATGCTTCCGTGATATGGGATCCGCTCTTGAAAAAAGATATTTACATGCTTGAGCTCGTTCAGAGAAAAGCGGTGCGTTTTATTTGTAACAAATATGGGGGTTACGATTCTCCGTCGAAGCTCATGACTGATAATGGCATTCAAACTCTAGCAGTTCGTAGACGCTTGGCCCGTTTAATCTTCCTCAACAATATTGCTACTTCTAAGGTGAAAATAACTCCGTCAACTATGATTAAACCGCTAAGCACAAGAAGGACCCGTCACATGCATGCTCATTCCTTTCAGCCTATCTTCGCCAAAACTAATCAGTTTAAGCACAGCTTCTTCCCACGTACAATTTCTGAATGGAATGCGCTCCCGGAAGCCGTGATACAAGCCAAAAATTTTTCCCAAGCGCTCCAGGAAAGCATCTGTCGCTAAGTATATGCATTGTATGGTGTGCTATGCCTTGACCAATCTGCATTGTACTCCTTTTTTGTTATTATTTTTATTCTTTGTATGTATGTGTAACAGTGTTATGTGTATTGCCAATTGCCCCTCCTGCTTGGGCCACAAACTGGCCTGCAGTATTCGCAATAAATAAGTCCTGTAACCTCTCAGTGTGTGAACGACAGGTTAGATTGGGTTTGAACAAGGTTTCTCAATGGGCAGATGAGAATGTTTTTAAACTGAACGCGCAAAAAAGTACCTGCATCCTGTTCTGCCGAAAAAAGGGACGTTCATCTCTATCCTGAGCCTGACCTGCATGGTTAACGTCTGTCTGTAAAGTCTGACCATAAGTTTCTTGGCCTAATATTGGACGCAAAACTAACATTCATACCATATACAAATTATTTAGAGGACAGGTGCTTAAAGACAATGAATATATTGAAAGTGCTGCCGCGCACTACGTGGGAAAGTGACAGGAAATTCCTGCTAAATTTGTACAGGAGCCTCGTACGCACGCGCCTAGATTACGGTGCTATCACCTATGCTCGACCCCATCCAGCATCTAGGCATTCGTCTTTCTACGGGTGCGTTTCGAACTAGCACCGTAGAAAGCATGTATGTAGAATCAAATGAATGGTCACTCTATCTGCAGAGATGTTACATGTCCTTTACATACAATCACAAGGTTAACGCAGACGAGGAACATAATTATTGATGTGTCCAATGCTGCCTTGTTCAACAACCGTCCTTCACAGAGGCAGCTCTACTCGCTCCGTATTAAGAGCCTCGATGAGGAAATAGGCGTTCCACTTCTAGAGCACTGGTTGATAGCTCCCGCAGCATATCCACTGCCGTGGCAGTGGCAGACAATTGTGACGTATCCTTCGCGGAGGTTACTAAACACGCACCTACTGCACACACCCGCACACTTTCTCGAACTTCAACTTAAATATACTTGCCCAGAAATCTTTACAGATGTGTCAAAGACTCGTACTGGTCTGTTTTATGCAGCTGTTGGCTCATCATTTTCAAAATCCGGTATTCTACACCTGCAAACAAGTATCTACACTGCAGAAGCCCATGCGGTATATGTGGCCGTCAAGCATATCAAGAAATCACAACTGCAACGTGCGATAGCTATAGCGCAAGAACAAAACGATGACACAGAGACAAGAAGGACACGAAGGACGAAGGTCTCTGTGTCATTGCTTTGTTCTCGCGCTATAACTATCGTCATGCCATACCAACTAGCCCGAGCTGCCACACTTCTATGCAACGTGAGGTTGTATACACAGATTCACTGAGTGTCGTAGCAGTTTTAAAAATGCTGAAATAACATGGAATTCTTGTCCTTATATCACTTTACACTCTTTTATGGGCAATGTACGCCCTCAAACGACAGGTTGTGGTGTGCTGGGTGCGAGGGCACCGCGAGATCACTGGAAACACAGTGGCGGGCCAGCTGGCTGGGTCTGCATACAACCACGCACCCGCCAATACATCCCTGGCCGTCCCTGCAGTTGACATGAAACCCTTCCTACGACGGGAGCTCAGAGCATGTGGACAACGCCTTTCGGATAGGCAAACGGATAATAAATTGCACGTTATCAAACCGAGGCTTGAAAATTTGCCAACAGTATCCAGATCCCGCTACACACAAGTAACACAGACAAGGTTACAAATAGGACACAGTCACTCAACACATTCACACTTTTTGTCTGGTGGCAATCTACCATTGTGTGAAAGATGTGGAGAACACTTACGGTTATCCGCATCCTTGTGCAGTGCTATGACCTAGATTCCCTGAGAAAGAAGTACGTTTTGCTTCCCTCCCAACAGCATCTGCCACTACATCCGGTCATGCTCATCGCTAGGGATCCGTTTTTTAATGTCGAATCACTGTTGGCATTTTTAAATGATATACATAGCTTTCAACTCATATACTGAGCTGATTCGTAGCACGACCTCACACATTTCATGCCATTCTCATGCCTTTATTACTTCTATGTTTTTACCCGCGTAAGCGCGAGTAATTTTAATTCCCCTATGCAGTCACATACCATATCATCTCCTGTCTAATGAATGGCGCTTTTTAGCCATCAATTGGTCCTTGCGCCATTAAGCCCCACACATCATCATAATCATAGATTGCTGCAACTCATTACAAAAGGTTCAGGCATAATTCTTCAGTGTCGTCAGCCACAGCATCAAAATATTGCACAATATTCCTTGCAAGGGAGCAGTGGGTACCATGTTTCTCCGAAAAATGACGAAAGATGCCTCCCTACTGCACAAAAGGTATGATGATTTATGATGTAGTGGGTACTCTGCAGACCTGCATGTAGCAGGTACTCAAAGATAGTTCACTGAAGGCTCCAAAAGGCCTCTATTCAAGCTTACGATGTGACTGCTGCGCGTTACGCGCAGGCCTGGTGGTACACAGTAAAAAATTTTACACCCAGAAGGGTGTAAATGAGCTTGTCCTGTGGACGACACCCTAAGGGTGTTAATTCAACACCTTTCAAAAAGGGTCCTTTACCATGCACCCTTAGAATAGGGTGTACATGTGAAAAACTGTAGGGTGTTACAAAAACACCCTTAAGGAAGGGTGCCTTCGATGTCCTTCACTTTTTTAGCACCCTCTGAGGAAAGTGTGAGAAGGGTGCACAAGGGTGTTGAGTGCCCATGGCAGGGGTTGCAGTATTCTTTTAGACTGCACTAATAGATATCAGCATGCACTGATTACACACTACTTGAAGAAAGTGGTCCTGATTATCGATGGTGCGCCACCTGTCGAGCTCCATTCATTGCGTGTGGGCAAAAATATAAACGCGTACAATCGTGTATGAACTTGTGCTGGATCTATATATATTTCACAGTATATGCATAATGTGCGTTACAGAAAATGAAGCCTTGCTGCCCTTGCATATTGCGTTTATTTAATAGGCAAATAAAACATAAACTTTTCTTCTGCCAAACAACTTTTTCACCAGATATACGTTCACGTATACGTACTCTACACATGCAACACCTCAAATGTTTATTATGTTTTTTCAGTTTCACTTTATTGACAATTCTTTGCAACATACAATTACACTGGTTTCGGTTTAGTATACTGCTTCAAGTACATAGAGACTACAAATGAAATACACGCTAATATATCCTTATAATTCTTTCAAGTATCTACAATCCCAGTGGTTTCCAGTGTAATACTCCTTCATGGACACAATCGGTTAATAGGAATGAACTACAGGCAAATATATACTTATGATTCACAAATATATACAATCACCATGATTTCACCATATACGCCTTTATGTACACAATCGTTCCCAAGAAGTGATGCACACAAAAATATATATAGATAGTGTTTTCAAATTTATACAATCACAGTGGTTTAAGCTCTGTATTCCTGGATGTATAACAATTGGTTATGAGAAATGATGTACATGCAAACATATACGGGTTTTCGCACATATAACTTTAGCGAATACTTAAGAAACCAATACAATAACATTAACGGATGGAATTGTTTGACATCTGAGCAAGTGTGCAGTGTTAATGAAGATGTATTTTTTTCAACTTTGTAACCCCCCCTGCTGTAACGCCTCTGGCAAAGCGGGGATATGTATGAATAAAGAAAAAAAAATAATCAGAAACACAATAAGCTAAAAACGAACACAAAACTGAGTCAGGACACACAAAAAACGAAAGAGGTAATGCATAATTATGGCTAATGACACAGCTGGGTCACTTTATGCCAAATGTTCCAGCTATTTTGGCAACCATCTCAAATGTATTTGAAAAACTCGTGCTGCATTGAAAATAGTGAACTTCTGGAATATTTAGGAGAGGAAAAATATTTGGTTACGTGGCTGCCTTTTGAACTTCCTGGAATGCCATCTAGGTGTTGTATGTGAAAAATTTTATTTTAAAAGCACCGCTCCTTCTTTCCATACGAAACTCGGTCTACGTGTTACGTAACAAGAGCTTAATTTGGGAGAGTTGGTTCATCGTGGATGTGTGCTACTAACAGCGCGACAACTTTAGGAAGAGACAGAAAGGACAGGAAAGAGCACCGACTGTCAACTGAATTTAATGAATGTGCTACGAGCGCTTTTATACGGAGTACAAGAACCGTGTTCATGCGCGACGACACGTGTGAGCACTACAAAATAATCTTAACTGTGAAAAGAATACTCCCTGTCGGAAAAGCTAAGTGAACGTGTAGTGATGCACTGATCATTGGTTTACCTGATAAAAACTACTTCTACAAACGTTAAATTGGCATTAAGTAAACCTTTTCTCGTGACGAATGGGGCGAGATTGACTATTACTGTTGCTGTTTAGTACACACACTTTTGAAAGCTTGCAAGGGGTGGAAAACAACACGCTAATATCATATGTGCTGGCTATTTTTTTAATTGTGAGACAAGTGATGTGGTATAACATGCAAAGGTTTTGGTCATTGTTTTTTGTTGGTCCTGTCTTCTTTAACTTTACTTTCTGCAGGAGGGTTTAGCAAACGGGTGTGAGGATTCTGTGTGGATACCCAGCATCTTTTAGTCTTTTAATCTGGTTTTTAAGCCTGACCTCACCCTTGTGCTAACATGACTTCTGAAGGGTGACTTGAATACATGTGGTATCAATTCCTCTTTCTACTAATTTTGAATGCCCACTATCAAAAGGCAGAACATTCTTAGCACTCCTGGGCTGATAGCACCAGCCAATACCCCAACAGCATCATCACACTTGTTTGCGAAACCCTCCTGCAGAAAGTAGAGTTAAAGGAAACAGGACCAAAAGAAAAAGAGAATGACCAATCACCTTTGCATGTCACACGGTACTACGTACATAAGGTGTCTCACAATTTTAGGAAAAGAGCCAGCAGATATGACATTGTTGTTTTCCACCCCTTGCAAGCTTTCAAAAGTGCATGTACTTACAGCAACAGGAATAGTCAATGTTGCACCATTCATCACTAGAATAGGTTTACTGAATGCCAATCTAATGTGTATGAGATACCGCTAACACGTGGAAAAGTAAACATAGGACAAACTGGGCAATGCTTAAATGATCAAGCAAGACAGCATGCTTTAAATGTTAAGAAGGGCTATAGTAGTCTCATGGCCGGACACCGTAAATAATGTAAGTGTAGTCCTAGGTTTCATAAAACACGGTTTTTGAAAAAAAAGCAAGCAGAAAAAATGAGAGATTTTAGAACTCTTTATCAGGAAGGCCAAGGATCAATGCATCAGTACACCTTCACTTATCTTTTCCGAAAAAGAGTATTCTTTTCTCGATTAAAATTATTTTGTCATGGTCACAGATGTGTTGTTGATGAGCCCGGGTCTTGACTTGTGCTCAGTATAAAAACGCTCGTAGCACCTTCAATAAAATTCAGTTGATAGCGCTCTTTCCTGTCCTTTTTGCGATAAGATTTTTATTACAGAAAGAATTTCATTTTCTTACAATTTAGGTATAATGATGAGTTTTCATTGTATGACAACATAGAGCAAATTGCATCTCAATAGGTACAAAAATCAGGGTTTTGTGAAATTCGTGATATTTTCTCGTATATTTCAGCAGCTTGAGAGGTCTAAAGATATTTTTTCCTCAAAACATACCTTCTATGGAGTAAGTATTCACTGCTCAGATATTCATACAAAGTGCAATATTGCAATAAAAAATGCAAACATAACACATTTTTGCTTTATTCTTGAAAGTGAATGTGTCGAAAAATTGCACTATTATTATTGAGCTTGAAATACCTTACAGAAGCACATTTACTTAACAGGTAGACCGAATTGGCTCTAGAAAAAATAAGCGGTAGTTTTAAAACGAAATTTTCCGCAAACAGCACACAGACGGCATTATGCCAGGAAGTTATAAGCCAGCCACATGAAAAAAACTTTTTTTCTCGCTGAAATATTCTAGCAGTTCACTGTTTTCAACAGAGTAAGCAGCACATTTTTTTTTTTTCAAATACAATTCAGATGGTCGCCAAAGTGGCTGGGACGTTAAGCATGGAGTGGTCCAGCTATATATACTTAAGCAACATAACTTACACAAATAACAATATTTGTTCATCTACCATGACCACACAAGAAAAAGTTGTTCAGGCACTGGACACTAAAATTTTCAACGTCGTACTGCCTGAACAACTTCTTTGATAAACTCCATACTCAAGCCGAGAAAAAGCCGCTCAATCACGGTGGTTGTTTAAGGCCTAGCGACCGTAGACAATGTTGAAAATAAAAAAATCAACTCATCAGTGCTGTCACTCCTTCTTCGTCATTACTGACAAGGAAGATTTTTCGGTTATCCATGTGGAGGTTCAGGAAGTAGGCTTGCTCTAGGCTGGGGCCGGGGTAGACTACGCAGGACGTCAGCGACACCCTCTCATCCTGTAATAAGAGCAAATATGACTTCTCATAAAAGGATGTTCGTGCTGTTCTGGCAGCACCATATATAAAGAATGTGTAGTGTGTATCCTTCGAAATGGCGTGTGATTGACATTACACTGAACTCGAAGCATACAACCCATACATTCCAATAATTTCGTATGATAAAGATAAGAGTTTTCCAGCATACAGCGAATTCCCGAAATGAGGTGAAGTGTAAGACTACAGCTCAAAAATGGTACTTACGAAAGCCTGAACTCACCTAAGAATCAAATTCTTTCTAGGGTAGTGAGCCAGTGTGAAAAACAATTCTTAAAGTACAACGTTCAGAACATGTAGCATTAATCAAAACGCACAAGAAACTTACCTCTTCATGTACAAACAGTGAAGACATCTCTGCTTTCTCTTTTACATGAGAACAAAAGATCTTGGGCGTGGTACTAGCGAAGAGGTCTGCAAAAAAAGTAAAAGATTTACTGACTTTAATCACGCCTCTAACAATCTGAGGAATTGTTACAAGTCACCAATCAGAGATATTGTGACTGCCTCTATAAGGGCATCAAAAATGAACAATTTTCTCGCTCTTTCTACCCTCACAAGACGCTCCCTCAATGGAATCTAATCCAAATTTGACGCTGTGCTTCCTATTTGCCCGCTTTCTAGACGTAGGGCTGCGAACATGTGTTTGTGCACCTAATCTAGCACAGAAATTCGTCATCTATAATTCAATCATCTTAATTCATTGTAATTTTATAAAAGATGTGATAGCTCGTCCAGTTTTTAAAGAGTTGCGGGCCTGCAATAGGCACTGCCTAGCACGTATGAAAGTATTTCTTAAAAAAATTTTTTTCAAAGCTTGCTTTCAGAAAAAGCGTCTGGCATATTTCGACAACCAAGCCCATCCTCTGATGACAATCAGGGGCACGCTATTAGTGATTATTGACCACGGGATTTACAAACGTAACCCGTGCCTAAATACTCAGTTGAACACAATCAAGCAAGTAGGAGCGCTCGTACGACACCAACGCGCGCGGACGCCGTCTATGTTGCAGCAGCCATGGCTTATGCTAGAGCTACCGCACATAGCGCCCACAGTCACGTATACTCTCCCGATTTTGTTATAACGCCGAACGTTATCGCAGATGAAGGCAAAGCACGAAAACAGCAAACAGAAATGAGAGAAAACAACGCACGGCGATGGCCACAACAACGTGCCTTTGGAAGTCTGCTAGATCTTTCCCTGTTGCTGGTGACACTTGTCCTAAATAGCTTAAAAGACCGAGACGCATGTGCTGGGAGCATCGCAGCATATCAGCACCTCCAACTATATCGTCTTTAAGCAAAAAAAAAAAAACATTTCGCACAGTGCGCCTCTGTACATAATTTTTTCTTTTTCTTTCTTTTTTACGCTTACACCCACAGAAGCACGTTGCACATTTGAGTATTAATAGAAATGCTATTACGATGTAGCCCAAAGCACATCTTAAAACAATATCAATTACTTTGTGCAGTGTAGAGACAATGTGCGATCAGCAACTAATCCCACCCTTGTTAAGTGATCACATCACTCACTGTATGAGTGATGCAGGCACTTACACAACATCGCGTATAGCAGTGTGAACTTGGTAAGTCGCACGTTTAATCGGGCATCTGCAACAGGCCCACGAACGCATGCTGTTGTAAATGGCTGGCAGCCTACTTCGGCAGAGCTGCTGCAGGCGCCCAGCTAGCGCTGTATGATTACTACCTACGAAAACAGTACACTCACCGTTAACAGGCCCACGTTGTCCGCGTACGCCGCTCCATGGATATTCCTTAATCCGAGCGTCACTTCGAACACGGTGTCATGCGTGACCACCATTGAAGATGCGCCTGTTAACTGGAACTCACAGAGCGACCAAGACCCCAGACCAACGCAACGCATTTGAAAGACGGATCAGACAGAGAGAGAGCAACGTTGAGAGAGAGGAGGAGGAGGCACTGGCGGCGGCGCCGCAGCTGTCGACGCAGGTGTTCGGTGACGCAACTATTCGCTTATCTACACCGCCGTTGGGGGGGCAACGCTGGCCGGGATGAGCGGGGGGGGGAGGAACGGGAAACCCGCCAAGACGGCGCCAAAAGGCAAACGCTATGGCGCGTATGGCGGACGGCCATTCGACGCGGAATGGCTCCTTGTAAACGGCAACTCTCCTTCCAGCCAGTCGCACAGCGAGGCAGGTTATTTGCCAGCCTCGGGTTCTTTGAGTATTTTGACGGAATGAGATTGCAGTGGGCGAAAAATAGTGAAGAAAAACTTGCGGAAAACAAAGTGCACCATGGAATGGCCAGAAACAATAACTATTTCGTCCTCGGTGGCATTAGTGGGAGAGCATCACTACACCTTTTTCCAGAAGAATTTCTTTTCGCATTGTCTGTGTCTGGCAATTCCGCGTACGGTGCCGCAAACACCGAATGCGTAGTCGAAGCTGGAACAAATTAATCCACAGTCGCGGATGTTTAGAAGGCTTGTCACGCACCACGAAACGTGCCGAGGTTGTTATAACAAACTTTTTGCTGACAACATGATCAGCACATAATTTCATATGGTTGCCCATTGAGCTAGCTAAGCACCTGTAGCAAAGGCAGGGCACGTTCTTGTTAAACGTTGTTAATATAAACGATGGTTGTGCATAAGTGCAGTGACAGCTTTCCGTGTGAATTGGTCATAACCCACGTTTTCGAGCGTAGAAGCGCCTCAGCGGACCTAATCAGCTACCACAGCAAGTTCGTAAGCAATAATGAGGTACGAAATGTGCAGCTGTTTTCCATGTACTGAATAGTCCGTGTACAGTGCGTTCACTACCGCCGTTTCTTAAGCCACCTCCCATATAGACTTCGAGTCTGAACAGGTATGGGACCTTAAACACTAAGAAGCAATGCCCCCCCCCCCCCCCCCCCCGCACACACACACGAAATTCGAGGGCGCACGGGCTGATACACACGCATACTTATTCACAGGCGCACACACATACACATATACACACATACGGCAACACACACACGCGACCGTTAACGCACGCATGCATAGGCGTACACATGTGCACAGGCACGCTTAACACAAGCATGGAGTCGCACATACACGCGCACGCACACATGCACGGGTGTACACACAATCGCGCTTACACGCGAACACATGCGCAGGCTCACGCACACACACCCATACTCGGGCGAACATTATGTTCCTGTATATAATTCACAGCAAACATGTAGCTTATAACCAACGCTAAGGTGAGTTTTTGTAACGTGGATTGCAGTTGATTACCATTATAGATAAAACGCGATTTGCTTCTGCTGACATTCTGCTGTATTCGGAGAGCACCTTCACACATTCTAAGTCTAGGCCGTCATTTAACGCAAGGTCCATATATTTAACGCAAGGTCCGCAGTAGCTACGCTGCTCGGCCGCCAATCCGAAGGTCGCGGGTTCGATACCGGCCGTGGCAGTCGAATTCAAATGGAGGCGAAAAGGTAAAAGCCTGTGCACTGTGCGATATCAGCGCCCATTAAAGAACACCAAATGGTCAAAATTACTAGAGCTTTCCACTACGACAACCCTCATATTCATATCGAGGTTTTTGAGACGTAAAATCCCAAATATTATAATTATGTGTTCTTCTTATGCTGCATATTCCATCTGATGAATCGTCACCTACACCCTTCTCAGGCACAAAAGCACCCTTAGAGCCTAGTTTAGGGTGCTATCGAGGCAAGCACCCTAACAAATGGGTGCTTTTTTTCAATCGACCATTTATGGGTGTTAAAGGGTGTTGCAAAAAGTGCCTTCTCGTAAAGGCACCCTTTTACACCCTTTTGGGTGTAAAAAATTTTACTGTGTATTTCTAGAAGCGAAGCTCTTTATTGCATCCTCTGGTGGGATGTCCTGTCCTTCCACTCGGCGTTGCCAGTAGCGTGCTCTTATTATACGATAGCTGGCGCTGTCCAATAGAGACAGACAGATAGACAGCCAGACTGACAAAAGAATGGACGGACGAGTGAACGAATGGTTGGATGGACGTATGAATGGACGCAAGAAACATGCACGGAGCGACGGATGCACGCACGGACGCTTCGCCCCACTCTTCAATACTGATGATTGATATGTGGGGTTCAACGTCCCAAAACCATTATATGATTACGAGAGACGCCTTAGTGGAGGGCTCCGGGAATTTAGACCACCTGGGGTTCTTAAACGTGCACCCAAATCTGAGCACACGGGCCTACAACATTTCCACCTCCATCGGAAATGCAGCCGCCGCAGCCGGGATTCATTCCTCATTAGTCACTTCGTCGATAAGATGTGTTTTTAGACGGGAAGCAGCTTTGAGTCACGTGTGTAAAGCCGTACGTACTTGAATCCGTACGAACGCGCCGCAACGCGTTGCCCTCGCCGCAGTTGTGGGAGTGGTGCTAAATATAAGTCACACTGCAGGTGCGTGTTCGCGTCGTGCTGCGTTCGCATGCTTCTCTCACAAGTGTGCGATGACGTCACACTCTCAATGAACCGCAGCATCCACAGCTGCGGGCCCCTCAACCCATTCGCAACACTTCTCTCTCGCTTCACCCTCACCACTCAACCACACGTCCAGTGGAAACAGTCTTTTGGCTCGTTTATCCGCAAACGCTCTACAGAGCTTCGCTTCAAACCGTTTTTTCAGCACCCGCGTCGATTAACGTTTCAACCGAGTCAGCGCAGTGCGCACCACTGCTGCTTCGCATCTCATCAGGGCCTCCTACTCGAAAATGGTCCAAATTTTTTCTACCAATTTAATAGGGCAGTTTTCCATCTTCATGCAGCATTCTGCTGTCACTGCCAAGGCCACATGCAGAAATATACTCCTCGCAGAATGTGCCAAATCTTCTTTGCCTACAGGTCTGACCCAAATTTGAATGACACAACTATTTTCGCATACAGCGAGCACAAAATGAAAGCAATTCCACAAGTATACGCCATGTCATGTGGAAAGTGTGGCACATGTATGATTCATTGCATTTTCAGACCACCAGTGGGCATTTTCAGAGATACAAAAATAACATTTATCGTCGCACTTGTTGGATCTACGATTACAATATGGCATTTTGTCAACAGAAGTTTTCATGAAGATAAGCCATAAGTAATTACCACTGTACAGGTTTATGTTTGCCTGTGATAACTTTGGCAACAATTCCTATCCATTGACGTCGTTGTACACTGCTGTAGGCCCATCATTTTCCATAGGTCTGCCTCCTAATATCCTAGCACCACACGGTACATGTGGAAAAGCTCACACGGTCCCCTATGTTTTGCATTACGGGAAAGCGAAACGCATTTTCTTTATTTTTTAGTTTTTGTATCTATTCTCCTCTTCCACCTCGTGAAAAATTCTCTACATCTGGCGCGGTTTCGCACTTACTTCATAATAAAACGAGCTCAGGTGAAGCGCCTCATGTCACAAATTTGAATAAGTGGAACCACGAGACGTCACGATGTAACAATGATTTTCGTATTACTCGTGTTGATGCTACTGATCTCGCTGACGGCAAATTTCTTGTTATTATTTTTCCGGAACTAGTCGTCACAATTGCGAGCTCGACTACACCGTGAAGTGACGACCACATCCAAATATCTACGACGTCAGGGGCTCTCTCTTTCAATCTACAATTGCGCAATGCTTGCGTTCACGCGCAAGCATATGTCGCAATATGCAATATTTATAATGGGACAGCGATACCTGCTGTAACGCGCCACAATTTTTGGGGGGTTGTCGTACACAGGAATTTATCATGGACAAGACACGTCACAGTAGTTATGTCTAAATTGAAGTGCTTTGCTTTCGTTCTTTGCAACGTGGAAGGAGCAAGATAGGGCCGATCAGAATCATCGCTATTTCAATTGTACAGTGCTCAATGTTTGAGATACATACGATGCAGCATGCTGGTGCTCTCCAATATGAGACCTAGTGTAAAGACGCTAGAGAGTGTTCAAGCTCAATGCTTACGAAGATGCTTGGGTCTACCGCGCTGTACTTTAACAAATGAGACCATCACAGAGGCTCAGGCTTGTCCCATCAGTGTGTACATGCTCTGAGAGCCACTTATAGTTCACCTTTGATTGCTGAGCTGACACAGATATCACCGACTATAACCCAGAGTGCAGTTTCCGCCCCTCACCCAGAGTGCAGCTTCTCAAGAGTGATATCACAGCATGAGAATATTCTACCATCAAGGTTTTCTCCGCCGAATGTTTCTGCAGTGCCTCCATGGGTCCTCCATAAACCACCTGTTTGTTTACGATACCTGAAATCACAAAGAAGTCACTCGTTCCTTCTGTTAGCCTGAGACAACTGACCCTACATCACATTTATACAACGTACGGTGATTCTCTACACGTGTACACCAAGGGGTTCTGCACACTAAACAGCTCCGCTGCAGCTTTTGTCATCGCAGACATGAATATCGTTTGACGATTCAAAGTGGGCCATAAAACCACATTGACTGTCGCAGATCTTGTCGCTGTCCGGGAGGCAATATGATTTATTTTGGAGAGCAGCCTCGAGCTTTGCTTCATGAGGGAAAATCCGTATCACATCTGGGCAATAAAAATCACCGAACTTATTCAGGTTGCTTCAACAAATGGCCATCTTATCACTTTCCAGTGGATTCCCGCGCATTGCGGCGTGATGGGAAAGAAAGAGGAAGACGCTGAAGCTAAGAAGGCCCTAAGCAGTGCCCCTAAAGTACGCATTGCTTTTCCACGAGCTCACACTAACGCCCTGCTTCGCTGCGTGATGCGCAGCTACACACTTCAGCACTGGACCAAACCGGAACGTCGACACCGGCAACTTCACAAATGGGACTCAGAAATGAGGTTCTGCATGCTCCCTAAGTTGAAGCGGCACATCGCGAGTACGATCCACCGCATTCGTCTTGGTGTGGCGTACACAAGACGTTACGCACATATCATTGGTCGCGGTGATACCGGTCCTTATTTTGAACACTGTGATGTGCCAGAAACACTGGAGCACATATTTTGTGATTGCCCAGCATACGCACGTGAATTAAAAACACTAATTTCTTCTACCGAACGATATCGCAGTGGGTCATTAACTTATGAGACCGTGTTGGGCCCTTGCCCACACAAACAGTGCAACTGTGGTCATAAGAGTGGTTATAGCTTTTTTCGGAAGCAACTGGACTATATGCGTGGCTATAACATTTTTCTCAGCTAGAAGGAATTTGATACACTCACCTTTCTATCTCACCATCGTCATCCATTAGTGTCTATTGTCCCCTTTGCCCTCCCACAGTGTAGAGTAGCAGACAAAAGCAAGCTATCACTCAGGCTGACATCTCTGCCTTTCTGTAAATAAACCTGTCTCTCTCTCTGTTATTTTAACGAATCAGCTAATGCTTTCTCCCCAAAAATGAAGGTTGTATTCGTTGGGCGGAGTTTAATGACATCGCCTTGAAATTGAAATTGCAATAGAGCCATCGATCTCAACCCTTTCGACCCTGATGTCGTCAATTGACACTACACAAAATTTATGCTAGAAGCTTGAAAACCAAAAACACGCTCATTCTTAGAGAGGAGTTTCTTCAACTATCTCCACTGCCATTGACACCACTGTTATTTCATTTTTGCGGAGCATGGAGCCGTAAAGAAGAAGAATGCGAATAGATGTCATTGGTGACGATGACGCGGGCAAGCAGAGGCGGGAAGGCGGGAAGGCGGCACTTTCAGGTTGATGTGCTAAAGTTGTTTCAAGAGCTCCAACACCATGTTTGTTCAGATTTTGTGCACTGTAAGGCACCGCAGTAATAAATTTGACATTTTTCTCATTTCATGACTATAAGGCCAGGATGATCTAATTTGATGTGGCGGTTGTAAATCCATGAATACTTAAACCATTTACATCATTTTTCGTTTGTGGTCTTCTGAGACCTTACCTATTATTAAAATACGTATTAAGGATGTGTCTGAGAAAAACAAAATTCTAAGGCTGTAATGGTTAATATTATGGTCATTAAGGTGAAATACACTGAAAAACAAGCATTGAGACGACGACCATATGAGGGCGTATCTATTGAAATACTTTCTACTAACAACTACAAGAAAAGTACAAAAATAAGAGCCTCGTCTTCTAGGACACATCATTGCCTAGAAGTGCAACCAGTGCATCCGCACGTGACGCAGGGCAGTGTCCTCTTCTCAGGAAAGTATATGTTTTCTGTCTGTATTCTGTAGCGCTTGACAGATAGGGTCACAGGCTAGTGCAGCACTGGCCTTCTTCGCCATCTTCTTCTTGGATGACTTCCGCTGCTCGATCTGACATGACTACGTCCGGGCGCGAGGGCATAAACCATGGCGGTATTTCTTCGATGTATTCCATATCATGACGCGTAACTTCGTGATGGGAGTGTGACCACCTCTGTGCATAAGCTTCGCGAGCCATATTCCATAGTTGGCGGGCCATAGAAGGGCCTGTGTTCTGAACCATGCTAGTAAATTGGCTACATTCGGACTTCATGAGTTTGTAAGGCTCATCAAACTCCACGATACGACCGGCATCAAGGACCTGCAATGCAGAAATAACGTATGAAATAAGGGAGAAAGTAACCTGCCAATCTCTAAATCGTCAAATGTTGAAACATCAATTGCCTTAAGACGTAAATATTCAATCGATAAATTACAGTCAGTCAATAGGTAATAGTTTTCTAAGTAGAAAAAGTGTCTTGTTCAGCATACATCGCAAAAGAGTTAATGCAACTTTGTAATGTCAGCTTTACTACACAGAGAGAAAAGGGAACTTTATCTGCACTGCCACCACAGCCACGACTCTTTTCCGAAGCCTGTGGGTGAAGTACTGATCACGAGCATATTTGCCTTTTTACGAGCTGCAGCTTCATTAAACTACTAGCTGGGAGCTCTAGCTGACTATGTTCTGAGACTGCCTGTTAGATGTTGTGAGTTAGTATGGAATGACGATAGTTATAGTGCTAGAGCAAAACGATGACACAGAGACAAGAAGGACACGAAGGACACGAATATGGAAGTTAACCGCAGGTGTTCTCGTCGTCATCTGTATATATTGCTCTTTATAATCCTTGGAGGACACAATGTGAAGAAGAAGAGGACACAGGAGAGAGAGAGAGCAAACGCAGGCACTGATCTACTCTCTTTGTCCTGCTTTGTACTCCATTTTCCAAGCAGGTGTGAACGTACAAACATAAGCGCGCACTGTTTCATATTTGGATTGGTGAGTGTTCTTTTTGTGAATGACGTGGCTGCAGCCAGTAAGCGGAACTGAGTGAGTTGTGAATTGTGTTATTTCGCGAATATCTTGAAAAATATTGAAACACACTTGTAAACGAATATTTCAAGATAAAATTAGGAAAGTTGCACTTTGCACACCAAGAGTGCCACGGCTGTGAACTAATATGTCTTTGCGAGATTTTCTCGACTCTTATTCACCAGAATGGCAACTGCTGCTAGATGTCCCTGCTGTGTTGATACGGCGCAGCTGACAATTGTTTCTTGTGTAGTGACCCTTCCTCACAAATAACATCATAATATATTTCGGCGAGAGGAAGACAAGCGTAAAGCGATGATGTCTAAGCGTCACTGTGTGTCAAATGCTGTTACCAGGTCACCACTACCAACATTAACTGATAGCTGCCGTGCGCATCGGCGACTTCAACAGCGGCTACTTTTTGCCGCTTCCACACAATATTTTATGGGGCACGGAACATCAATCTCAATCACGAGAATGTTTCACTGAATCCGTGTACCATAGCATTCTGGAAAGCCTACACCGTACAAACGGCAAATTCTGGCAAGACTGCGCTGAGTAATGGGTCACCTACTGCGTGCTGCAATTTCTGCGAAAACAAAACGACTGCTGCTTGTGCGGCGATGCCTAATCACAATTATATCACGTTTATATTCGTAACGTCCCCCTTCTGCAAGCGTTCCACTCGTGCTGGCGTGTGCACCACCAGCCTATCACCTTAACCAGTAAGTGAACTCTATTTGTCAGAAATTGCAATGTGGCAATGGTCATAATTTTTTTCGTCACTCACAATGACACGATCCGAGTCCATGATTGTATGCAGCCTGTGGGCTATTGTGAAAACCGTGCAGCTTGCGAAGTTCTCTCGTATTGTTGTCTGGATAAGGGCATCAGTCCTGCAATAAGTAGTGCCAGAGATGAAAAGAGTAAAAGGCAAGTTAGACATTTCTCTAATCTGTCCGTCGGGTAAAAAGATAAAACTAGGCAACCACAGTGAAATATTTCAAAAGACAAAGATATTTCAGACAAGTTCCTGCACATTAAAATGCAAGGGCACAAAATAATCCAACTTCTTGAGCTGTCGGCTAAAGTTGACAATTTGGAAAATTGAACCCGACGAAACAATCTAGTAAATTAGAGCATCGAGGAAGATCCACGTGAGGATTAGAAATCACTGGAAACCAAAACTAAACAAAACGTTTTTGAACAATTGTTAGGCATAAAAATGAAATCGGGCGGGGAAATACCATCGGGTGGGGAAATACCAAAAAGAACGCCCTCGTCCAGTTATCCGTCGGTTGTATGACTTTGCAGAAAAAACAAGAATTCTATCTGAATGCAGCAAACTGAAAAGAACAAAAACCACTATTTCAGAAAATTTTTCAAAGAAAGTGCATGACACAAGAAAAAAACTTTGGCACTCTGCTGAACAAGAGAGGGTGCAATGCTTAAATGTGTCACTAAATTATGACAAAATGAAACTAGGTGGGGAACTGTTTGTCGGGGACACGATTCAAAACAAAAGGGTGAAAATACCAAAAGCAGTTGCGCCTGCACAAAAAGCAGCTGAAAAGCCGAGGCAAGCAATGTCAGCCTTCTACCAAAACCTTGCGAGTTGTGCCACTTAATGCCCGTAGTGTTTAAGCAAGCTATGTCTACTTGAAAGAATAATAGTAAACCATAATCCACACATTTTAGTGATTACTGAAACATGGTTGGATGATGACATACTCGATTCTGAAGTTGTGCCCTCTTCATACAAATTATTCCTCAAAGATCGAACAACACCGGGTGGTGGGGTCACTATAGCTATTAAAAAAAACCTGAAGTCTTCTCGCTTAGAAGACATTAACGACCAGTAACGTGCGTGGTGCAGGGTCAATCACCATGGGAGAAGCATATTTCTTGGTGCAGTGTACCGGCCACCAAACTCTTCCTCTGAATATTTAGAAATTATGCACGAATATTTTGCACAGCATAGGAACTCACGTTCGAAGATATTGCTGTGTGGTGACTTTAGTTTGCCCAGAATAAACTGGCCAAACCTATGCCTCGACTAACGAGCGAAAAGTAGTTCAGAATCGTTGCTACTGACAGCATTCAGTTTTTCATTGTCCCAACTACTAACTTGTTCCCCACGTGTTGGATTTTTGTTCGTCAATACGTAATTGTTAGTAGTTCAATCGAGGACTGTGGTATCAGTGGTGAAGAAAGAATTTCTAATCACAAGATTATTATCCTTTCTAGTCCTATAGAGCTATCTCTAACAACAAGAACAAGTCACGCCATTCATTTCAGAGACTATGTGCATGCAGACGACGATGCCATTTTTGGCCATTTAGCGTCATTATTTACCAATTTTGAAAAATTATTGACAACGTAAGCGAATTGTGGTCATGCTTTAAAGATATCGTGAGTTATTGTGAAACATATTACGTTTCTCTGAAAAGAAAACACGTTGACCGAAAGTATCCGTAGATAACGTGCGGGATTATACATCTAAAGATAAAGATTAAACGACAACGGAAACGCGGAATAACTATCAAACTACAGAGCCTTATCGTAACGTTAAACAACGAGATCTTCATTGCTAAGTCTCACTTTTTCTCAGAAGCACTACCGTCTTTCATGTGATCAGATCCAAAAAGTTTTTGCGCTATTTGTCAAGTAAGCATTCCGATATCTCTCAGCTTTTATTATGCCCCGCCACGGTGGTCTAGTGGCTAAGGTACTCGGCTGCTGACCCGCAGGTCGCGTGATTGAATCCTGGTGGCGGCGGCTGCATTTCCGATTCAGGTGGCAATATTGTAGGCCCGTGTACTTCGATTTGGGTCGACGTTAAAGAACCCCAGTTGGTCAAAATTTCCGGAGCCCTCCACTAGGGCGTCTCTCATAATCATGTGGTGGTTTTCGGACGTTAAATTCCCCAATAATTTCAATCAGCTTTCATCGTGCCATCAAATAATCACCGAAGGAACGAAATAGCAGATAAATGGTTGTTCGTTTTTCATTCCGTCTTCACGTATGGGTCTTCTGGTGGAATTATGCCAGCATATTCTTTATTTGAACCTATATCATAAATAAATGTAAATCTCAAATCTCAAATCTTTATTTGTCGCAAAAAATATACACGCCTTGGGGTAGTATATACAGAAGGAGGTCCCATAGCACAAGGCTGAAAGGGGACCTCCTGTTAGAAAATGACATGTTGATAAGTACAACAAAATGGCAACAAAGAAGCGATTAAGTAATTATTGATAGTAACAAAAACAACGAAAACATGCAATAAAACATGCCAGTAAAAATGGTAACAAAACAATGTTCAGTAAATGTGAATAACTATGAAAACAACAAAACATACAATAAAAATGGCAGTAGAATCGGGAACGAAATGACGTTAATTAATGATATACAGCTAATAAAAGAACTCCAATGTGCATGGGTAATAAATGTGAAAATAACGCACACAGTAATAGCTGTAAATGTAAGAGAACGCCGATATAAAAATGAAGATGAGTTATGATTGCGAGATGAGATGTTTAAGTTCTTTTTTAAAAGCAGCTAATGACAATTGTTTAGTGCTTAGTTGTACTGAATTCCAAAATTGGATAGCTGCAAATATGTTAGTATGCTTGCCGTAGTAAGTGCGTGCATGTGGTAGTAAAAAGTTGTTGTTTGAGGCAAACCTGGTAGGATTAGAGTTTAACAATTGAAATTTCTCTAAAACGTTGACTGTTATGGTACCGTTAAGACACTTAAATACAAGAATCCCCAATTTATATTTGAATAAATTACACACTGTTAGTACATTATGTTGCTGAAAAAGTGGGGATGCGCAGGAGATCGGTGAACTGAATGTTAGGATGCGAATGGCTTCGTTTTGGATACGAATGGCTTGGTTTTGTTAGGATGCGAATGGCTTGGTTTTGGAAATCTAGGAGGTGTCCACTGCTTACTACAAAAACTTGATGCGAAGAAGTTCCCAGGCCCAGATAACATTTCAAACACTTTTCTTAAAAGTATGCTGAGTGGGTGAGTCAGTATTTGTATAAAATATACATTAGCTTCCTATCTACACACACCATCTCAGATCATGGGCGCACGGCTAAGGCCATCCCCTACATAAATCCCGATCTAAAGATGTAGCTAGCAATTACCGCCTGGTCTCCTTAACAAGCACGAGCTGCAAAGTATTAGAGCATATAATTATTTAAAGGTATCAAAGCTCACTTAGAGGCTAACAACTTGCTGTACTCTAGACAACACTGATTTGGATCTGACCTGTCAACAATTACACAGCTAACTGAGATGACCAACTACATTCCAAATACACTCAACATTACAGGACAAACAGATGCCATTTTTCTGGACTTTTCAAAGCCTTTTATGTCGTTCCCCACCATGACCTCAAAATAAAAATGTAAGCAATTGGTATTGAACATAAAGTTATTCAGTGGGAAATGTACTTAAAACATGGCAAACAAATAGTTTCCGTGAGCAACAATATTGTCACGGAGTCGTGACGTGGCCGAAGACAGGAAACTTCGTGTTGGGATTTAACTGTTTATTTGGGCGAACCTGCGCCCGGTAAAGGGAAAGTCTAAATACAGCAGCAGTCTTGCACAGATAGCAGTCTCGGACTGATAGCGGCGAACGCAGCGTCGGCCTTCGATCAACAACTGACAAGCGGCGAAGCGCGTCAGCATTTATACCCTTGCCGCCGTCGAATGTTCTAGCGTTATCGCTGGCGGTGGCGTAGGTTCCAGAACAATCTGTACCGTTCGCACAGTGGGCGTGATCTTATCGAAATGATCTACTACAGTCCGGAACCTTCTCGAAACCTGCAGGCGCGGTTTGCGCCGAGAATTGGAACGATAACAAAAACTTGGGAAATAAAACGTGGCATTGCCCCCCTCTGAAAAAAAGGCATCGTCCCGATGCTTTAACTAAAGGTGAAGGTACAATAATAATGCAAGAAAGTACAATGAATAAATTACAATACAACAATAATACAAAAAACACTGTTTCAGTTTGTTAACGTGCATGAAACGGCTTGAGGCGCGCGACATGGACGACTTCAGGTCGCGATCGGCGTCGTTAAGAGTTCGTGATGCCGTCGGGGACAACCTCGTAATCAAGTGGGCCGAGACGTCGAACCACCTTGTACGGTCCGAAGTACCGTCGCAGAAGCTTTTCACTTAGTCCACGTCAGCGTATCGGCGTCCACACCCAAACACGTTCACCGGGCTGGTATTCCATGAAGCGTCGTCGAAGGTTGTAACGGTGGCTGTCGGTCGTCTGTTGATTCTTGATACGGAGACGCGCAAGTTGTCGGGCTTCTTCGGCGCGTTGAAGGTACTCGCTAACATCGAGGTTTTCTTCGTCGGTGACGTTGGGTAACATGGCATCGAGCGTCGTTGCCGGGCTCCTTCCGTAGACCAATTTGTATGGAGATATCTGCGTCGTCTCCTGCACCGCCGTGTTGTATGCGAAGGTCACATACGGAAGAATGGCGTCCCACGTCTTGTATTCGACATCGACGTACATTGACAGCATGTCGGCGATCGTCTTGTTAAGCCGCTCGGTGAGGCCGTTGGTCTGTGGGTGGTACGCTGTCGTCCGGCGGTGGTTTGTTTGGCTGTATGCCAAGATCGCTTGAGTTAAATCGGCAGTGAAGGCCGTTCCTCTGTCGGTGATAAGGACCTCCGGGGCGCCATGACGTAGGATGATATTTTCGTCGAAGAACTTAGCTACCTCGGATGCACTGCCTTTTGGCAGGGCTTTTGTCTCGACGTAGCGGGTGAGGTAGTCGGTAGCTACCACGATCCACTTGTTTCCGAAAGTCGACGTCGGGAACGGCCCAAGTAGGTCCATACCAATCTGCTGGAAAGGTCGGCAAGGTGGATCAATTGGCTGCAGAAGTCCCGCTGGCCTTGTCGGCGGTGTCTTGCGTCGCTGACAGTCCCGGCATGTCCTCACATAACGAGTGACGTCGGCGGTAAGACGTGGCCAGTAGTACCTTTCTTGTATCCTCGCGAGCGTGCGAGAAACACCGAGGTGCCCTGCCGTCGAATCGTCGTGATGAGCCTGCAGGAGTTCTGGACGCCCCCGTCAAGCCGTGAACCCAGCCCCCGTTGCGGAGAAGACACCGACGCCAACAAAGAGCAGCGAACGAGCCGCCGACAGCAAGGTCTCCAACCGGAGTACGGCCTTCTACAAGACAAGGCGCGGAAGCACAAGACCATGACCTCGACTGCAGCGACAATGACAACCGGAGCGTCCCAGCCCGCGATCGTCATTCATCAACCCAGGGAACCACCAACGTTCTATGGGTCATCGTTTGAAGACCCGGAAACCTGGCTAGAAACATACGACCGTGTGGCCGCCCTCAACCACTGGGACAACGATTGATTGATTGATTTGTGGGGTTTAACGTCCCAAAACCACTTCTGATTATGAGAGACGCCGTAGTGGAGGGCTCCGGAAGTTTTGACCACCTGGGGTTCTTTAACGTGCACCCAAATCTGAGTACACGGGCCTACAACATTTCCGCCTCCATCGGAAATGCAGCCGCCGCAGCCGGGAATCGAACCCGCGACCTGCGGGTCAGCAGCCGAGTACCTTAGCCACTAGACCACCGCGGCGGGGCCCACTGGGACAACGAAGAAAAGCTCCGTCGTGTGTACTTCTACCTGGAAGACACCGCAAGGACCTGGCTAGAGAATCGGGAGTCCACGCTCCGAACGTGGGATGTCTTCTGCGGCGCATTTCTGCAAACGTTCGCGAGCATCGCTCGCAAAGAGAGGGCCGCTGCTCTACTCGAGACCCGGGTTCAGCTACCAAATGAAAAGGTTGGAATTTTCACAGAGGAGATGACCCGCCTATTTCGTCACGCTGACCCAGACATGCCTGAGGAAAAAAAAGTTCGTTTCCTCATGCGAGGGGTCAAACAGTAGCTCTTCGCGGGACTAATGAGGAACCCACCGAACACCGTCCAAGAATTTGTATCCGAGGCGACCACCATCGAAAAAACGCTGGATATGCGCACCAGACAGTATAATCGTCGCCTGACTCCAGAATGCGCTGCTGCTCAAACCAGTGACTCCGACGACCTGCGTGAAACGATCCGAGCGATCGTGCGGGAAGAGCTGCGCAAACTGTTGCCTTCGGCGCAGCCTTAAGTGGATTAGATCGCCGACATTGTGCGAGAAGAAGTCCGGCAATCGCTTCGAATTCCCAAAACACCGCCGCCCGAGCCAGAAACTATGAGCTACGCCGCTGCAGTGCGCCACAACGCTCCTCCCCGTCCACGCCAAAACGCCGCCCCGTCGCACTTCCGTCGCCAGACGCCACCGCCGCCACCACCCCCACCGACGTCCTACCGTTCCCTAGCGGGCCAGCGCAGTGCACCGAGGAAAACGGACGTTTGGCGTGCACCTGACAACCGCCCGCTCTGCTACCACTGCGACGAGGCCGGGCACACATACCGCCGTTGCCAGTACCGACAGATGGGACTGCGTGGCTTCGCCGTCAACGCACCGCGTCCGCAGCCAGGAGATCGGCCACGTGACATCGCCGACTACCTGGCAGGAACTCAATGGACACCACGAAGTCCTTCCCGTTCGCCGTCGCCCAGCCGCCGATTGTCACCGCACCTCCGGCAGTACTCTGGCCCAACGCGGGGCCGGTCTCCTAGCCCGTATCCGGGAAACTAAGGGCAGCAACTGGTGGAGGTGCGGTTGCTGTGCGACGAACTACTGAAGATCCTCCGATGACGACGATGCCGCAACGGAGCTTTCCGAACACAATGCCAACCAGGCAAAGCCCTGGCGGCGAAAGCTCACTTACCGGAGGTGGCCTGACGACGCAACATGGAAGCAGCGGAACAAGCCGACGCAGCCGTGACCCGACGCCACGCCCTAACTGTAATGCGAGACGGCGAACTAGCGACCTCGACGTTCTTATTGACGGCCACAGTGTGACCGCTCTCGTCGATACTGGAGCCGGCTATTCAGTCATCAGTGGGTCGTTCGCCACAAAGTTAAAGAAAGTTAGGACAGCTTGGAAAGGCCCTGAAATCCGCACAGCCGGAGGTCATCTCGTAACGCCTGCAGGAATCTGCACAGCGAGAGTCACCATTAACGGCCGTATTTATTTTACAGACTTCGTAGTCCTACAGCGTTGCTCGAGAGATGTCATCATTGGAATGGACTTCTTATGCCTCCATGGTGCTGTCATCAACCTAAAAACAAGGTCGATAACGTTATCCACAGAAGAAGCACTACCGCCGCGCACGCCGTCAGGACGCCATGCCTTGAATGTGCTAGAAGAACAAGTCACCATTCCGCCTCGCTCAAGCGTCATCATTTCAGTCGGCGCTCCTAAATCACCTGACTTGGAAAGCGTCGTTGAAGGCAGTCAGCATCTGTTGGTCACCCGAAATATTTGCGTCGCAAGAGGAATTGCAGAGCTGCGGGGAGGCAAAGCAACGGTTATGCTCACGAATTTCAGCAATGAGTACAAACATGTGGACAAAGGAACAACGGTCGCATACATCGAAGAAATTGTCGAAGCCACCAGTGCTTTCGCCCTTGCCGATTCTGCGGAACCTGCTCAGAGGAACCAAGCCCCTCCCATAGCTTTCGACGTCAGTCCCAGACTTCCGAACGATAGGCAAGAACAGCTCAAGGCCCTGCTCCTGCAATACGAAGATTGCTTTTCGTCGTCATCGAAAATTCGGCAGACCCCAATCACGAAACATCGAATCATAACCGAAGAAAATGCCAGACCACTCCGTCAGAGTCCGTACAGGGTTTCGACGCGAGAACGTGAGGCCATCAAGAGACAAGTTGATGAAATGCTGCGAGATGACATTATCCAGCCGTCCAAGAGTCCGTGGGCATCCCCCGTGGTGTTAGTGAAGAAAAAGGATGGGACCCTACGTTTCTGCGTCGATTATCGCCGCCTGAACAAAATCACAAGAAAGGACGTGTATCCTCTCCCACGAATAGACGACGCACTTGATCGGCTCCATAACGCCAAGTACTTCTCGTCAATGGACCTCAAGACTGGCTATTGGCAAATCGAAGTCGACGAAAGAGACCGAGAGAAGACGGCGTTTATAACACCGGACGGCCTCTTCGAGTTTAAGGTGATGCCCTTCGGCGTTTGCTCAGCGCTGCAACTTTTCAACGCGTTATGGATACAGTACTGGCAGGATTGAAGTGGCAGACTTGCCTTGTGTACTTGGACGACGTCGTCGTGTTTTCCTCGAGTTTTGACGAGCATCTTCGGCGCCTTGAAGCTGTACTTCAAGCCATGAAGACGTCCGGACTCACACTGAAGCCAGAAAAGTGCAGATTTGCGTATGAGGAGCTCTTCTTTCTGGGGCACGTTATCAGCAAGTCTGGAGTTCGTCCCGATCCACGGAAAACAGCCGCCATCGCCGACTTCCCACCGCCCACTGACAAGAAGGCCGTGCGCCGATTCCTGGGCCTGTGCGCCTATTATCGGCGGTTCGTGAAAAACTTCGCCCGCATCGCCGATCCTCTCACTAACCTTACCAAGGCCGACGCGGAGTTCAGGTGGGAAACGCCACAGGAACACGCTTTCCAGGAGCTTAAACATCGCCTCCAGACGCCTTCGTTACTTGTCTATTTCGACGAATTCGCCGAGACAGAAATACATACTGACGCAAGCAGCGTAGGTCTTGGCGCCGTTCTTGTGCAGAGGGCTGACGGACTTGAAAGGGTTATTAGTTACGCCAGCTGATCGCTATCCAAAGCAGAAGCAAATTATTCCACAACAGAAAAGGAGTGCCTCGCCATCATCTGGGCTACGTCGAAATTTCGCCCCTACCTCTACGGCAGGCCCTTCAAAGTTGTGAGCGACCACCACGCCTTGTGTTGGCTAGCCACCTTGAAGGACCCTTCAGGTCGCCTCGCACGATGGAGCCTGAGACTTCAAGAATATGACATTACTGTCATTTACAAGTCCGGCAAAAACACTCCGACGCTGACTGTCTCTCTCGTGCGCCTGTCGAGCAACAGCTACCCGACGACCCGGATGACGACTACTTCTTGGGAAATGGAACGTGGCAATATTTCAAGCAGCCTAGGCGTCTTGTCAGGCGTACCACAAGGATTCGTATTAGCGCCAAATATTTTTCTTGTCAATCCATCTATTCAACCAAGGCTTTTCTCAGATGACTGCGTCGCATATACGACGGTAAGTCAAATCGAGGACCAGCTTAGTACGGATCCTTGTGGAACTCCAGACAAGACATATGTCGCAGGTGAAACTGTGTCGCTTGAACAAACGAACTGAACGCGGTTAGTCAAGAAAACTTCAATCCATTTATTTACAGCAGGTTCGATGGTAAGTATTGGTACTTTGTGTGAAAGTACGCAGTGGTGCACTTTGTCAAAAGCCTTAGCAAAATCAGAGAACACACAGTCAGGGAAGACAGACAATATTATTATGCAAATCGTTAGTGAACAGTAGAAGCTGAGTATCACATAAAAATATTTTACGACAAGCTCTTTAACGATGTCGCACTTTAAAATGGCAAGCTTCACCTAAGCGTAACAGTACGTTATGTTGGGCTAGTCGGTACATATTGGCTGAAATACGTGGTGCAAGGTTGACAAAGAGAAAAAAAAAACGAGACAGAAAGAGCGCCAACTCACAACTAAGTTTATTTTAATGAAGCATTCACAATATATAGGCTCTTCGAGGACATGCGCAGACCATTTCATTCACCGCACGTTCAGGCATGAACATTTTGATGATGTAATAACCGATAATTGCAATCATGATATCTGGGAACCAGCAACAAACAGATATGCCTAATGTAAAGACGTCGAAAAAATCAATTACACCCAAGCCTGCACAAAAAAAAGCGAGGAAAAAACAGCGAAAAAAGGATGAACAGACACTTCGTAGCACGCATCTAAAGTACGTCTAGATCCAACAGTTGGAACTCACTGTTATGCAACACAACTGAAGGCACGCTGATGCACGAGTCACCTTTCTTCATTATGTGAAAGGCTTCGAGTAACTCCCGCGCCAGCGCATCCCGGTTCCTTCAAAGTACTCGCGTGCGATCGAACTGCGGCGTGCAGCCACACGAAGCACAGTGAAAGGGCAAATGAGACCCTGTTCCATTTCTAATTTATAAGGAATGCTCCCTTAGACGGTCATTCGTACAGCGCTCTGTCTGGCCTATGTAGACCTCGCCACAGCTCAGGGGAATTTCATAAACAGTGCCCACAATACAACGCAGGAACAGCTTTACGTGCTTCTTATCGCACACCACCTTGGCACCTTTCGAAGGAATGCGGGCACAGAGCCTTGAAAGCTTATTTGGAGCAGAGAAAACCACTGGCACATGGTGCCGATTTGCAACCTTTTTCAGGTTGTGGGAGATTTTGTCCATGTATGGTACAACATGCGGTCTATTCATCTGTCCTTGCAATAGCTCTGGCCTCATGCCTTGCCCCTTCAGCTTCTGCAGCAATGTTTCAGGCACGCTGACTAAGACCGAATAAGGAAACCCGGCTGCAGTGAGCCGCGATACCTGAAAGAAAACACTATCAAACACTGTGTGCTGGCGTGCCTTGGACAGCGCAGAACGAAAACACATAGCAGCTATAGACCTCTTCACCACCTTAGAATGTGCAGAATCATTAGAAAGAAGTCCTTTTCTCGTTCTAGGGCTGAACTTCCAACAGACGTGACCCTCGCTCAGAGCCAAGTTAATGTTTAAAAACTGCAAGCTTTTGTCAATGGGCAGTTCATATGTAAAAATGAAGCGTTTTCCATGTTGTCTGAACAGGTTCAAAACCAAATTACTTTGCTAGAGTACGTCACAGGGTTAGTAGAAGTTAACACCACAAGGAAATTGTCAACATATCTAATTATCTTAGGGACTTTTCCTGGATCAATGGCATTTTCTAAAGCAAGATCAATAGACGCCAAAAAATGCTACAAAGGACAAGTGCAACAGATGTCTCTTTTAATAATGGGTTGTTTATTCAAAGAAAGGGCATTTGTATATGCTCCTGCGTTGCACCTGTCCTTTGTAGCATTTTTTGGCGTCTATTGATCTTGCTTTAGAAAATGCCATTGATCCAGGAAAAGTCCCTAAGATATTTAGATATGTGGACAATTTCCTCGTGGTGTTAACTTCTACTAACCCTGTGACGCACTCTAGCGAGGTAGATTTGGTTTTGAACCTGTTCAGACAACATGGAAAACGCTTCATTTTTACCTATGAACTGCCCATTGACAAAAGCTTGCAGTTTTTAAACATTAACTTGACTCTGGGCGAGGGTCACGTCTGTTGGAAGTTCAGCCCTAGAACGAGAAAAGGACTTCTTTCTAATGATTCTGCACATTCTAAGGTGGTGAAGAGGTCTATAGCTGCTATGTGTTTTCGTTCTGCGCTGTCCAAGGCACGCCAGCACACAGTGTTTGATAGTGTTTTCTTTCAGGTATCGCGGCTCACTGCAGCCGGGTTTCCTTATTCGGTCTTAGTCAGCGTGCCTGAAACATTGCTGCAGAAGCTGAAGGGGCAAGGCATGAGGCCAGAGCTATTGCAAGGACAGATGAATAGACCGCATGTTGTACCATACATGGACAAAATCTCCCACAACCTGAAAAAGGTTGCAAATCGGCACCATGTGCCAGTGGTTTTCTCTGCTCCAAATAAGCTTTCAAGGCTCTGTGCCCGCATTCCTTCGAAAGGTGCCAAGGTGGTGTGCGATAAGAAGCACGTAAAGCTGTTCCTGCGTTGTATTGTGGGCACTGTTTATGAAATTCCCCTGAGCTGTGGCGAGGTCTACATAGGCCAGACAGAGCGCTGTACGAATGACCGTCTAAGGGAGCATTCCTTATAAATTAGAAATGGAACAGGGTCTCATTTGCCCTTTCACTGGGCTTCGTGTGGCTGCACGCCGCAGTTCGATCGCACGCGAGTACTTGGAAGGAGCCGGGATGCGCTGGCGCGGGAGTTACTCGAAGCCTTTCACATAATGAAGAAAGGTGACTCGTGCATCAGCGTGCCTTCAGTTGTGTTGCATAACAGTGAATTCCAACTGTTTGATCTAGATGTACTTTAGATGGGTGCTATGAAGTTTCTGTCAGTCCTTTTTTTACTGTTTTTTCCTCGCTTTTTTGCATCGACTTGGGTGTGTTTGGTTTTTTTCGACGTCTTTACATTAGGATGCGGCGGCGAGGCTGGGCCTCCCCGTCCCAACGTGGGAGCGGCCCGCGATCCTACCTCTATAAAACGGGGGTGGAATCCTTCAGGACCCCAATAAAAGTTTTTCATCCAGCCATTTACATTGGACATATCTGTTTGTTGCTGGTTCCCAGATATCATGATTGCAATTATCGGTTATTACATCATCAAAATGTTCATGCCTGCACGTGCGGTGAATGAAATGGTCTGCGCATGTCCTCCAAGAGCCTATATATTGTGAATGCTTCATCAAAATAAACTTAGTTGTGAGTTGGCGCTCTTTCTGTCTCGTCTTTTTTTTTCTTTGTCAATCTTTTGCCACGCATTTCAGCCTTCAGTCACCTAAGCGGAAAGAAAGCACTTTGGTCATGGGGTGACTGATCCCATGCGCCCTTTAGCTCGCAGGCAACTAACATCGCCCACCACTTTCACGTTCATATTCACTTACATGCGGCCGGCGCTTAAATGAGAACGTCAACTTCGCATCACTGTCGTACCATGGTATCTTACAAATGCTAAATGTCGTGCCCACAACAAAATTTTAGTGATCATAATTCAGGTGAAAATGACTGTAGCATTAGCAGTACTGCGGCTTAGTTTTAATCAATGTAAGCGATGCTGTGAAAACAGAGCTGGACTACATGACATAGCTATGCATGGTTGACAACGACGAAATGCATTCCTTTTAAGAAAACAAGGCCGCCGAAATGGACGCTGTTGTGACCGGGGTTTTCGTCACCCGAGATCTAGGATTAAGAGGTCAAGGCAAGAGCAGGTTGAACTTCGTAAAGAGGGTTTATTTATATTATTTACATGAAACGAGCTCTTTGACCTGAAGCTCAACATTAAAAAAAGCTGTCTGTTGAACAATCTCCGTGAACCACTCTTAGCAGCCAGCGAGGGCTGAATAAAGTCTCATCTCCCTAGATCCCAAGATCGGAGAAAAGGTCCACACGGAACTGTCCAATGACCTGTCCCGCAACACACACTAGTGTCATTATGCCGGCACCGCCCCAACAAACACACATACACAAACCGAACACGTGTATGGTCCTGTCGATGCTGCCTCCTCCGCGAATTTCGCTTCCAGAGAGCGGGGTGAAACAGGTTTGTAACCTCGCCCCTCGCGTTGACAAGCCAAGCTTTGTCGAACAGTGATCGCGGTCTAGGTGCCTCCGAGGGGCCATACCTGGACATCTCGTACTGATTTGATCATCGACGGCTCATCAGTGATAGACCAACAGCATGGTGGTCCGACATCCTTAAACAGCGGAAGCTCGGCATTGTGGTTTTTACTGGGGCACGAATACGCCACGTGTCGCATCTCTGCGCAGACCCAAAGGACAGCGGTGCTCCATAGAGTAACTTCAGCCACGCAGCGCCCAGTACATGGAAACAGCAGGGCATGTTGGCGCTGCTCCTCATCTGCACAAAATGAGGCGGCTGCCTTTCTTCCGTTCTGACGGCCGCGGTAAAAGGGTGGCCCACCAAACGCAGCAACGAGCATCGATTGAGGCGGCAGTGGGAAAAGCTTACGCTAAACTAAAGAATAAAAAGCGTGGCAGAGCACGTATTCAGCACATGTATCATTGAGGTGAAATATGCGAACACGCTGCGCCACACAAAGTTGCCTCACGCTGCTTGGCTGTGTCTCGATCATAGCATGCTACAGAGAACAACACTGACTGTGTCAAGCCCAATTAAGAATACACATTATCGTATCTTAATTCCAGTCACCACGTGAACGGCGACGTCCAATGTGCATTTCTTTAAGCATGCCTACGGCGCGGCGTCCTCGGCGTCGTTTGCAAGGAAATTAGGGAGCCTACATGAACGGCCGTTTTTAGGGTGATGTCAGCCTTTGACCCACTACATGCCGCCAACGCACCACCGCCCGCCAAAACACAATGTTGCCAGACAGCAACGCCGCGCTGTCGACCCATCTTGGTGCCCGCACTGCGTCTACGCCCGGTTGCGTTTAGTTCTCAATAATACGGCGTCGAACGTTGCGGTAGCGTGTTAAACGCTGCCGGTGAAGCCTTAGAATGCCTGGATGCTGCGTACCGCTCTGCACTAACCACAACAGAAAGGGGGTGCGAATGTTCCGCTTCCCAGCGAGCCCTGGCCGACGACAACTATGGCTGGCTCAAGTGAAGCGAGACGGCTGGGAGCCCACCAGTGCGTCTCGTATTTGCTCTGTGAGTACTGCGTATTTAGTTCACTGTTTTTTTCCTGCGGCACACGTATATGTGTTTCGCGGTGTCCGCGAATGAGTAGATAACCGAAGTTGTCGTTGCTGCGTCCACGCATTGCGAGTAGGAAGCCCACAAACGGGACGCGTCCGCGCGTTCGTACGGAGACGCGCTTGCTAGTCTGAGTTGTTGCCACGCTTGCGTTCGTGTCAGCGTAACCTCAGTATTATGTCGCAAGTGTTTGTGTGTGGGCTGCGAATTTCTTCGTGCGCTCACTTTGAGAATTGGGTCGCTTACACGACCCTGAGAACCATCGCTGTCAAAAGCCCAGGTGTTGTGTGTTGTTACAAGGGCTGGGCACCGACGAAAATGGCGGCGCACAGAAAACTATGCTGAATTTGGTGGAAGCTGGCAACAGCGTGCCCCGTTGCCCGCTGGGTTTGGCTGAGTTTCTTGAAGGCACTTATTAAGATGGTTGCTCACACATGATGACCGCCTTCATTTCAATAACTACGCTTATAACGGTCTCCTACGTCCCAATGGAAGAGGTGGAGGCCTTGCTATATATGCTAAATGCTGCTACCCGCACTCTGTTCTTGAGGACTACTCAATAATGAGCCCCAGTGTTGAATGTTTAGCGGTATCACTGCCCAATGTAATTGTCGTAGCAATTTATAGGCCACCGACTGGAAATAAGCGAGAGTTTCTAGATTTCCTTGAAAAAATGCTTGAAAATTTGAATTCTAGCACTCTTCCATTTGTACTCATGGGCGACATTAATATAAATCTATTGCATGACGACCCGTGCACTGCCGATTTCAACGGTGTTATTTCATCTTTCGCATGTTACAATCACATTACTTTGCCTACTAGAATTACTCTTGACACAGCCACCCTTTTAGATGTTTGTGTTACAAACATTGTACCGCGTAATATTGAATCTGGATTACTGAGTTCGGACATTAGTGACCATATTCCAATTTTTTGTTTTATCAACAGAGTGCGCGAACGCAAGGTTACAGTTGATAGATATATGACGCGGCAAATAAATGATAAGAATTTAAACAAGTTTCAATGCCTCGTTCGGAATATAAACTGGCATAACATATACAGTATTGATGACGTAAACAGGGCGTACTCAGAATTTATTAAGAAGTTTTTAAATGCCTATAATGACGCTTTTCCCCTAATTAGAAGAAGAGTAAATAGGAAGAAGTTCAGAAAGCCGTGGATAACCAAACATCTGCATGAAAAAATCTGCACTAAGAACAAAATGTACCACTCCTTTATTCAGAATCGGGATCCTAACCTTCTAAAAGAGTATAAAAAGTATCGAAATCAACTGAGTAAAGAATTAAAGACAGCAAAAACAAATTATTTTATCGAGCGTTTTACGAGAATCCAAAACGACAGTGGTAAAGTATGGAGAGAAGTAGCTAATCTAACGAAAGGGAAAGATAATAATGCGCTGAACGAGATAAGTACGCCGGACGGAAAGTTGTGTGGTTTTGATTTAGCTTGTGCTTTTAATAAGTACTTTATCAATGTTGGTAAACCGTTCGGTGATACACCTGAACCTGATAATGTATCGATTAACAATATTACTTCTTTATCGAAGTCTGTGTTTTTTTCACCCAGTTCCTCTCAAGAAATAGTGATTTTAATCAACAAGTTAAAAAATGATGTATCCGCAGGTCATGACGATATAAAATCTGTCCCCATTAAGCGCGTTGCGCCTTTGATATCTGACGTATTGTCTTATCTTGTAAACCTAATGTTTACTACTGGTGTGTTTCCTGATGACCTAAAAATCGCCAAGGTTTGTCCGATATACAAAAGTGGCAATCGAATGGAAATGTCAAACTACCGACCAATTTCTGTGTTACCAGTATTTTCTAAATTATTTGAAGGAGTTATCAATTGCAGGCTCGAATGTTTTTTCACTAAACACAACCTGATATCTGTTTGCCAGTACGGTTTTCTGAAGAAAAAATCCGCAGAGCAGGCGCTACTCGTTATTAAAGACAAAATACTTGAAAATATAGAACACAAACACTACACTCTTGGTCTCTTCTTAGATTTTCGAAAGGCGTTTGACTGCGTACAGCACAATATCCTCTTAGAAAAGTTGAATTACTATGGTGTACGTGGTGTCACACACAACTTAGTGCAGGATTATTTACGTCATAGGATGCAGTACGTACGGGTGAATGATGTTGCATCTAACCGACTAACTGTCACTTGTGGAGTCCCACAGGGCTCTATATTAGGACCTCTATTGTTTTTAATATATATTAATGATATTACTAAACTACCAGGCTCTCATGACATGATTATGTATGCGGATGATACGAACATATTTTTTACAGCCAAATCTCTTGTACAAGCGGAAGCTACGGTAAACTGGTACTTAGGAAACTTGCAGTCATGGCTACAACGCAACATGTTTTCCTTAAATTTATCCAAAACTAGCTACATTATTTTTAGGCCAATTAATACTGCTGATTCATATAAGGCCAATATTCAATTTGGCCGGGTAAGAATACATGAGGTTGACTGCATTAAATTTCTTGGTGTCTGGTTCCACCAGAACCTTTCATGGAACACACATGTGTCAAAATTAGCATCTGAAATAAGTAAAAGTGTTGGCTGTCTCTACAAAGTAGCTTGTCTGGTACCCGTGTGGTTGAGACTGCAGATGTATTATGCGCTTGTGTATTCTAAGTTAACCTATTGTATTCTCGTATGGGGAACAACTACGCCTACTAACTATCAAAAACTACTAGTACTCCAAAAGAGAGCCTTGCGGTGCATTCATGGGTACCGTGGCAGACCCAAAGACTTTTCCACGTTGCCATTGTTCCGTACTTACGATCTGCTTAAAGCGAACCAAGTCTACCTCTTTCGACTGTTGCAGTATATTAAGAGTAATCAACTGCACACTCAAGACATTACTTTGTCTAACGATGCATATCATTTTCGAAAACAAATCCACCGGGTCCCTAAAACGCGCACAAACTATGGCAAACAAAAATTAAATTATCAGGTCACTGTGGCTATTAATAAAATGTTGACGAATGTTGATTTTGATGTTGCATTGAAATTATTCAAAAAACAAACAAAGAAATATTTACTCGAATCTGATTTGTGCTTTGTATAAGCTTGTATTAAGTATATATTTTATAATGCTTTGTATTTTGTCTACGCTGCATGCTTGGCAGCATTGTGTTACACTGGCAAATGCAGCTAACACTGCAATTATGTGTTTTCGTTTATTTATGTCAGACTGTACAAGGGAGCCGAGGCCTCTGTCAGGCACTCCAGCCTTTAGCCCCGGCTTCCCCCTTTGTGTGAAAGGAAATAAACTTCACTTCACTTCACTTCAAAAAAGATGTCTCCACCCTAAAAACGGCCGTTCATGTAGGCTCCCTAAAGGAAATTGGAAAAGAGCACCGCGTCGCGGCACGCGGCGGTACTTCTCCAATTACACTTATTCAATTGGGTCCGTGCCGAATGGAACGGCCGGAGAAACACCAGCGCAACCTTTCTAGACTAGGTAAGTTGCAAAACTCCCCGCGTTAGACTACTCGTCACACGGCGCCGGGACAGCTTCCGGTTTTTTGGCACTGGCGGCGCAACAAGCTTCCGCTAGCCGACGAAAACGCGTGGTCGTCGTGGCAAGACGCCGTGGCGGCCGTTCTGAAAGAGCTTTGCCAACAGTATATTATGTAGATTTGTTGTGCTGCCGCAGAAACTTACTACTGCGTAATATTTAGTGGTGTAAGGCAAATACAGTATAATTATGGTCTTCTAAACTGTCCACAATAAACAATGCTCGATATATATAGCATAGCATACGAGTCTGTCGGTTAGTTGCTAGTTAGTGTACGTTCGCAATATTTTTTTAGACGCGAAAAACCCAATTACAATGTCTGGCATCCTTTTTTGTGGCCGTGTTTTTCAGGCTTTAAAATAAATTACAACTATCTGGCGCAATCTCGCGGCTTTTGTCTGGTTATGTAGTCAGCTTTTTTTCATGTCAGTCACATTCTTTAGCAACTTAGACCGTCGAAAAGCTACGCGTGCGGCCATTTTCTTGAGCATGTCTTCCCTCTGCTTCTTCTGAAGTTCCTCTAATGAAACCTGTTAACACAGCTGCAGCCAAAGCTTCGAGCAGAGACCACACTTTGGGGTATCGGTGAGCGCTTCGTAGTCATTACTCACGAGTCTGCCTGCTGACGCATTGGGACAACATGAACACACTTGCAGCTTTTCTATGTCCTCCAGAAGTTCTGCCCATTAGATGATGGTATCTGCTTTGCCAGGCGACTTGGCTAAGCGATAGTGACGGCTGCTAATGGTGACTGTCATGTCTTCTGCGACGACAACGCATTTCTCCACAAATAGCGCTCTTTTTTTTCTTTGAGCCCTAGAAACATCACAAGACGTTTTGTCTCGCCATTCTCAACAACGTTCCGCCAGAATGCAAAAAAAAAAACGTTTTCTATGTCTTGAAGCGAAATGACGCCACTAGTTGACGGCATGTCGAGACTTATTTCACTGTCTTCGAGCTCAGTGCTCGGAGATAGTCTATTCGTTTTCGCCGATGATAATCTGGAAAATACCCCACTCCTATCGGGCAGCTTTCGCTTCTTTGTCGAGGGCCCCGCGACAAAGTCTTTAGGATGTCCTTCTCATGAAAGTGCATATCACACACACGTGAGGTGCTGGGCAGTTTCTTATCCGCACGAGGGTTATAGCGTGGTCCCATACCTCTCGCTGCTCAGGTACACGTGGGCACAAAAGAAATGTCGTGGTGTCTCTCATTTCCCGTAGCTACTATACAGCCGAGAACGCAACATCCGGGCATGATGAAAACACGCAACACATTCAAAGCAGAACAGGGTGCGCTGAAGCGCAAAAATGTTCACGCAGAAAGAAGCCTTCACAGATATCGACGCACTGCAACATGCACAGCGATGGACGTTACGGGAGTGACACGAGCCAGCTAGGTCTGTGTCCTAGGTGTTCGTGAGCGAGCATGCAGTGAGTGAATCTGGATGCGACAGCAGCGCTACATTTGTCGCTGGCAGCGGCCACGCCGCGCAACATCGCTCAGTTTTGCAACTTTTCTAGTCTAGAAACGTTGCACCAGCGTGCGCGCCCAAACCAGGCGGCCCTAGTCAGGCATTTGGCGTTGCCCGCGGCCATAGAGTTTCTCACAAATACCCTGAGGAAAGTGTTTCGCCACCGTCTATGCGAATTTCTTAAAAGGCGATGTTGGAGTGCTGGGAATGACGGCATATGTGTCTGCGAGGTTTCTGTTGGCTGGTGCGTTGAGCGAGGCCTCGTTTCAAAAGAGAATACGACAGCGTAAATAAAGCTTCTTTAAACAAAACGCTTATAAGGAGACCTCATTCACGCCTGATATATTCTAAAATAAAAGTACACTCCCCTTGACGGCATAACCAAACGGCGAAAGAAATAAACAGACGATATAAACGAGGTGGAAAGACCGCTCGCTTTGTCGTCTGCCTGCCAAGTTTAGCGGCCGTTGGTTACTTCATACGCTTCGTAAAATTGCAGATCAACGTAGATTTTTATAGTGGTAAATACAATACGTTTCTATGCAATGACAAAAACAAATAGCTTAAATGCGTCTTCTTTTAATAAGAAATCAATTATTTTAACGTGAACCCAGACGTGTCTTTAAATTAAATGAAATCAAAACAAATCTTTATTTTCCTTTTTCATAAAAAGATGGAGCAGCCGCAAAAAGCTACTGTGAGAAGTAGCTTGACGAAGCGGTCGCCCCTGAATTGACAGCTTTGGAAAACACACCAAAGAATCACAGAGTCATCAATGGCACTAAATAAACAGAAATAGCAGTACTGTACGCAGAGATGATCGCGAATGACCCACGGAAATACCGAAAAATCAACACCACCAAGAAACACTGATACCTACAATCAAAACGTCCTCTAAGATAAGACAGTTCATGGTCAAATTCATTTCAGAAGTGTACTTCAACACAAATATTAACAATATACGGATCGCACACAATTAGAAATAACATAGTTAGGCGGCAGAAAATACGCTTAGTAAACAGTTGTTCGGTGGGTGACATATCAAATTTCAGAAATAACACAGTCAGGCGACAAAAATACGCTTTGCAAACGGTTATTTGGCAGGCGATATATATCCATAGCGTTATCTGTAAATTTATTCAATAGATGGGGTAGTGTATGAGTTATCGATTGAGAAGCATAGTTATTCCGCGGCGTTGGAACAGACCACGTTTCTGGAAAACGTGTATCGTGCCAGTGAGATTTCTTTTGTGGCATAGATAGGCCATTATAAAATTAGCTATTCTTCTTATTTGCCACGCAGTGAGACAGCGTCAAACGGTAGTTGTAAAGATGATTTACGGCCGTTACTCGGTACCGATCAAACAATTCCTGGGTGTGAGAATAAAAAAAAGCATTTGCTACCACTCTCATTGCCCTTTTCTGTAAAAGTAACAACTTGTTAATATTCTTTCTGGTTGTTCCCCAAATTAGGTGTGCGTAACCAAGCTGATGTGAGATTAAAGAATGGTATAACAGGAGCTTTATGCGCGCAGGTAGTAGGTATCTATTTCTATTGATGAGGCCAATTGTTTTGCAAAGTTTTTTTGTGTATTTCATTAACATTGTAATCCCACGTGAGATTACTCGAAAAGTACACTACTAACACCTTCATACATTCAACAATTTCTATTTTGCATTGAACAAGGCAGACGTGAGGCAGAAGAGCTGTGGTATTTTTCGGTCGGAACAGTACTGCTTTAGTCTTTTGAGTATTGATTACCAGAGAACTTTTCTCAGTCCAGGAAAGTAGAAGTGGTGAAACATCTGCGCAATTTTTTATATATATTCGGTTATCTTACTAGTCACTAACAGGGTTGTGTCATCTGCGTAGCAAATAAGGAATATCCGGGGGTGTGAGACAGTGTACTGCCAGTCATTCACATATATGGAGAACAGCAGAGGCCCTAGTACGCTTCCATAGGGTACTCCAGCATTAATGCACTTAAGTTCAGAGTGGAAGTCACCAAGGGAAACATACTGTTTTCGGTGGCTTAGATAAGACGACCTGAGGTTATGAGCAATGCCGTTTATACCGTAGGAATGCAACTTACTGAGCTGAATTCTATGACTTAATGAATGAAATGCCTTTGATAAGTCAATCAAAATTCCTAAAGTTAAGCAGTGATTCGAGAAATTATGTAATATTATTTCTTTTTGTTTTAGTAAGGCAGTTTCGGTAGAGCAGTGTTTTCTGAAACCATGTTGAATGTTGCCAAGTTACAAGTATTTAGAAAGATAACTGGATAGCCTAAAAGTTTCTCGATGACTTTAGAAAAAACTGGCAGAATTGAAATAGGCCGATAGTTTTTAAAGACATTTTTGTCTCCACCTTTAAATATCAAGACAACTTTCGAAATTTGCCCTCTCTGGAGAAATGTTCCACTGGACAAGGTTAAGTTAAATATATGTGTCAGCAGAAACATGATTAAGTCTACAACGTGTTTCACAGGTCTAATTTGCAAGCTATTGACAGCAAGTACTACAATGTATCGACATCGCAAGTGTCTTCGATGTATAGAAGTCCAAGTCAAGTTCGCAGCTCACTTATTCTGTCATCGCCTTGCATCCAGCAGCTCAATAGCGCCAGATTTTTCTCTAGGTATGATTGTGACAAACTGCATGTCCGCAGCGTTGTCCGTGCACCAGCAGCTGTTATCTCCGCGCTATCTCCCTCTGCCCTTGAAACAGCTGCGGGGCATGACGATAGTTATAGCGCGAGAACAAAACGACGACACAGAGACAAGAAGGACACGAAAGACACGCCGTGTCCTTCTTGTCTCTGTGTCATCGTTTTGTTCTCGCGCTATAACTATCGTCATGCCATACTAACTAGCCCAAGCTGCCACACTTCTAATGTTGAATTCCAATGGCGGAGTCGGTGCAGCCGACCGACTTCGCGAGCGAGCACTCGACTCTGGCGTAGAGCAAATCCTCCAAATCCGCCATCGGAACACAACCCGCCCTGCTGGAGCAAGGCGGAAGCTGCCGCGTTACCCAGGATACCTTGCGCGTGGTCTTTTCCGCTGTCTGTTTCCCACGTGGTTTACCAGCATCGCCGCATCGTTCGTTTGCTTGTTCAGCGCTATTCACCTGTGTGGAATGGATATCACGCCAAGCGTGCAACAGCTATTGTCCACGATGTCTGCTGTCGCTATCGAGTAGCAGAAGCATTGCCGCACGCTTTGCCGAGGTAGCCGAGCCGTCCATGCCGTCCGCCATTATCAACAAAACTCGCACCGCGCAAGCCACGCCCCCAAGCAGGCAAACGTGTTAAAGGAAATACGTCACGTGGAGTTCCGGTCCACTCCACCGATTTTGGCGGAGCAGTTTTTCCTGCTCCACGGAGGACTCCCGCTCTGAATCCCCTCCGGCTCTCTCATTGGAACTTTTGACTCTCGCTCTCGCTCTGTCATTGGAACACACTTGCTCTGAAAGGAGCAGAAAAACTTGCTCCGACTCCGCCATTGGAATTCAACATAAGCTGCGGGGGCGCGCGCTTATCCTCGCCCCTAGCAACCTGAGAACGTGGTGGAGAGAGCGTAGGAAAAGTTAAGTGCAGTGATTCACCGCTTCTCTCTTGCCATTCACTCTCTCTCCTCCCTGCACCCTATTTTCCCGTCCACTCGCGTCTCACTCGACCATTTGCTGGCTCGACGCCTCTAGGAACATCCAGCAATGTGTGCATGAGACGCCTCTGCGAAACGCCAACGCACACCAAGCCGAGACCGTTGTTTGTTTTGCTAATTTCATATTATTTTTTTACCAGCGCACGCTAGCTACTAGAGCTGGAAAAGCATACCAAGTTTCTCACGACAGAAAAAATAGGCAGATCCCTTGTGCAGTGGGAATCAATATGGGAAGTGCGAATGAGAAATGTTCATATATGTCACTTTAAAATCAGCGCAATGTTACGAAGTGGAGGTAAATGATGCCGTACCTGACTTCCGTGTCATAATTATCATGTTCGGATGTGTCGTCTACCTTCGTTATCTATTCACGTAACGTGATACCAAATTTAGTCAATGTGAAGCTAGCAAAACGGCCGCGAGCACGCTATGAGCGTGGCATGTTGTCATGTTCTTACATGACACGCGTGTCAGGATTATCATGTTTGCGCCATTCATATACTTCGTCATTAATTTACGTCACGTAACACCAAATTTGGTATATATGGAGCTAGAAAAACGGCCGCGAGCACATCATGAAGGGCCCAATATACTCCAATGTAGCGTTGATGCGCGCACGCTGGGAAAAGCGACGCTACGTTAGGAAAACGCGAGCACTCTATAGTCTAACGCCATGCGCGACCAGTGTCCGTGAGCGTAACCCAACAACAACCGGCGCGATTTCGCGCCGATGCGTTACCCAGAGAACGCTGCATCTCCGTTTTTTTTTGTCTGTGTCGGAGGGATGCCAGACGCGCCGAAACACGCATGCGTCAACGCAACACAGCGTAGCGGCGCCTGCGAGTATATGGCAGGACAGGCGCCTGGCGTGGCAACGCCGGTGGGACGCGACGAAATGAACGCAGGCGAGCACGCGCACCGCGTCACGTCGAAATGTGTTGGTGTAGTCATGTTCTCGCATGACATGTAGTCATGTTCTCGCATGACATGTAGTCATGTTCTCACATGACACGCATTTTATAATTATCATGTTTGCACCAGCCACATACCTTCGTCATCCATTGGCGTCGCGTAATACCTAGTTTGGTACATGTGACGCTGGTGAAACGGCCGTGAGCGCATCATAAGCATAGCATGTAGTCATGTTGTTACACGACACGCATCTCATGTTTATCATGTTTTCACCAGTAACATACCCTCGTCATCCAATAGCAGTATCACCAGTATCATACCTTCGTTATCCCTGTAGTACCAAATTTGGTATAAATAAAGCTAGCGAAACGGCCGCCAGCGCATTATGAGCGTGGCATGTAGTCACGTTATTACATGGCACACATATCATGATTATCATGTTTGCACCAGTCACATCCCTTCGTCACCCATTCACGTACCATAATACCAAATTTGGTATGTGTGACGCTAGCGAAATGGCCACGAGCACATGATGAGCGTGGAACGTAGTCATATTGTTACATGACACGCATGTCATCATTTTAATGTTTGGGCCTGTCGCTTGTGTTCTCCATGCAGTCATGTGATACCACACCAGTTCTGCAACATGCCATGCGAACGAAGCCACCACCAGAACCGGAGGACTAAGAAATGTAAATCATAATATTCATGACATACATATGCTTTTCATGTTATGACTAGTCAAATATATTCTTCATACAGCCATGTTATGCCATACCAAGTGTGGTATTGATACCATTATTGAAACGGCAAGGAGAGCTAAAATTCGTAGGTAGTTAGATAGGTAGATAGATAGATAGATAAATACAAAGAAAGAAAGAAAGAAAGAAAGAAAGAAAGAAAGATAGATAGATAGATAGATAGATAGATAGATAGATACGCTCAAAGTCACCAAAGTTCGCTAAAAAATGCTTCGCATTGAAAACGCCATGTGCAGCAAACGGCGCTATGCAAACAGCACGGTGTAAAAAAAGAAGGAAAACATTACTCTCCTATCGCTGAGTTCCCACGTGAGAAACATCATTAAGGACGCTACGTAATGCATTTGCATTTGCTCAAAATATTCTTGGTGGAGGTGAGGGCGTTTATTTTCTCATTGCTTTTTATATGAAAATATATTCAGCACGCCAGTAACCATACCTGTCACGGAACGAGCGCTCAAAATGGGCGCGCCGCCAAATTCTTGCGATAACGCGCCGGAGGAACGCCGTGAGGTCAACGAAAAAAAAGAAAACAAACATCTAAAGGCTCCCCGGGCGTGCGACGCTCTCCCCTCGGAAGCGTGGCTTCGCCGATGAACCTCCTCACCCCACAGCGGCGGCCGGGCAAGCACTGGAAATTTCTAGAAGGAAAGGGGCGTGTAATGCCGGGTTGAGTCATCTGTCGGGGACGGCCCTTGTATGGTCTCGACCTTCTCCCCAGCCTTCGCTGCGTATCGCGCCGACGATATGACGAGAACCTTCTGGAATCTCGCGCAGAAGGTATTTAATCGAGCAGCCGAGACGAGAGAGCAGGAGAAGACGGAAGTTCGCGCCAGGGCGCGTAGGGATTCCGCCGTGTAGTCGGCGAAGGTTTTGTCCGTAGGGACAAAGCAGGAGAAGACGGAAGTTAGCGCCAGAGTGCGTAGGGATTGCGCCGTGTAGTCGGCGAAGGTTTTGTGCGTAGGGACAAAGCAGGAGAAGAAGAGGATTTCCACCTGAGGGGTGAAGGCTCGAGCTACAGGCAAGAGCGTGAGTTTTCCGCTATCGAGCGAAGACGCGTGGCAACAGCTGCGTGTGTGAAGCCGACGTGTTTCCGGCGAAGAAGTTTGAAGCTTGGAGAGTGGCCAATTGAAGACGCGAGGTTTCCTGGAAGAGAAACTTCGGGGCAGCGGAACGGCAACAACGCTGGACTTTGAGTGAGTGATTCTCGGAAGAGTATCATTCAGACTTTTGTTCCAACGACTTTGGTCTGAATAGGTTGTCTATCTCTTTAGTCTTTAAGTGTCTTGGTTGTTCAATGCATGCGACTGCATTGTAGTGTGTACTGTTGTCTGTGTCCGTTGTTCAAGTGTGGCTAATTGTACTGTGCAGTACGTTGTTTGATCGGTGACATATTGTACTCAGCTATTGTGGAGTGAGCATAATTGTGTATTGTTTTTCTGATCTGCCATTATTGAGAATATAATTTTGTTGGTTTATCAACTCTCGTGTCTGTCTTGTTCTTTGGGCCACAGCCGGCGTCCGCTGGCGCACCAAAAAGGACCACTTCTAAATTGTCCACGCTTTCGTGGTGCGGTTCGGGGGGCCGATACTTCGGCCCTTAGAATTAGCCCGGCGATCGCCTCCCTAATTAACGCGACCTGTGTGACAATGTCACTCCATATATTTATTTCCGAATTCCGGCAGATGCATTTTAACGTTACATATTGAGATACTTTGAAGAGTATCTCTGTACTGTCCTCATTCGCGGGATCGCAGACACCTATATGAGATAGAGTTGTTTTGCTTTCTAGAAAGGATGGCACTCTAGGTATCCCACAACCCCTACCACTGTCACAGCGGTATCTGCGTTGTGTATTATTCCTTCCACATCATAAATGTGCGCAGAAAGTGCCCGTGTTACAGTGAAAACTGCTATGAAATCCAAACGCGGGTCATGGTTGGCGCCTTAGCTGTAAGCCACCGCTGGTGCCCGTAACTACTATCGCACGAAAGCAGAAGAAACCTTAGTAAATAAAAAAACACCCAGGACACAACGCAATTTGAATTCGGGTCGCCTCCGAGCCCACTCAGTTTTCTACCACTCACCCACGCCGGTGCTCAGAACAAACTGGCTTTAGGCCGGAGTTAATGTCCTCACTCCTCGGCTAGCTTCTATACACTAGCTAAGGAGGGAAGGTGTCGAGGTTCAGAATGGGTGCTCCTCGACGATTTGAGTGCTCGGTGGCAGCGCAGAGGAAGAGCCGTAGTCCAGTGAAAGGAAGGTTTATTGCAGCACTCAGGCGTATGTCCGGGTCCAAGCTCAAACCTCCCTTTCTATTTTACACTCAAAACCCCCTCTTTTCAAACTTTGGTTGAACAAAGGATCTCCACACAAGCCAATCACACGTGTGGGCTTACATCACCACATCCGATCGCAGAAACAGTTTCATTACAAGCACTGCATTGGCAAAGCCCCGCCGCGATGGTCTAGTGGCTAAGGTACTCGGCTGCTGACCCGCGGGTTCGAATCCCGGCTGCGGCGGCTGCATTTCCGATGGGGGCGGAAATGTTGTAGGCCCGTGTACTCAGATTTGGGTGCACGTTAAAGAACCCCAGGTGGTCTAAATTTCCGGAGCCCTCCACTACGGTGTCTCTCATAATCATATAGTGGTTTGGAGACGTTAAACCCCACATATCAATCAAACAATCACTGGCAAAAACCACGTTACCAAATACCGCGCACAAGGGGATAGGTTCCCTGCGCAACGCGTGTCACACTCTGGCAGGCCGTGTAACGTGTCCCCCGGCAAGCCGTGTAACGGCTAACCTCCATCGGTAGCCGTTATCACGCTTGAGCTCCGTCAGCTACCTCATTAAGCGTCACTTCATAGAAGCCTCCTTAGGATTGGTGAGTACAACGTCAGACCCTGGCCACTGAGTCGCTGACCAGGTGTGCATGCGACAACGAGGCGCCCCGCCATTCTAACAACACTCGGTAATGACGCAACGTAGGGGTGAACAAGCTTACCCACATGCCGTAAGTATGTCTGGGTCGGTTCAGCGGTCGCGTCCGTGCGGCATTCTCAAACGGCACACGTGCATGCCAACCATGACTCTAGGCCATACAACTGTGCTTGGCCTGCATCTTGCAAGACACGCTTCCGGGTAAGCTTTCGTCTTTTTGTTCCAAACTGGGACAATTTTGATGGATCTGCCCGTGAACCGTGTGAAAGACGGAGTCTCCTTGTTCTTATGCGCAGGTCCTTTGCGTTCGCCTTCGCGGAACCGATCGGCGTCGTTAGTTGATGGGTCAGGAACTCACTCCACGCTCTGCAGCAGCTGCATTAGCTGCGCTACACACAACACGCCGCTAATTTGTGCCTCATACTTCCTTCTCCTCCCTCAAAAGTGTTACTAGACAACCGATGTCAGTTAACACAATACGTCAACAAAATATCACTCAAAACGAGTATTACATTCATGTTGTGCGCCCACGCGTTTCAATTTAACAGAACTCTGTATTAAATCCAAAGCGCCAGTCAGATCGACTTGGCCTGAAACAGGGCACACTCACCGTGCAGGTCCTGTTATATTCTGTCTCCTGAATTTACAACACCACACGGCGATTGTCCGAACACGTGAGACCCACTTCATGCGCCATCCCGGCCCCGCATAACACACTTAAAGAGGGCGACAGACCCACCGCTATGTATATTTTAGTCTCAACGGATTGCACCAAGCACAAAAGACAAAATCAAGAACTGATTTTACAAACGTTGCGTTCTTTCATCTCCAAGCATTATTCTTAGCGACACATCTATTACATCTAAAAAAACAGTTCTTTGACTTAGGGGCAAGCTCGTGTTGCACCAATCAAAATATCAACAGAATAAAAACGCCCGATGACACAAACAAAACCTTTTTACATCATGGCGGAAGCATTAGTCTCTTCAAACGACTGAAAATCGTGCATAGCACTCAAACGTGCGTAGGGAAATTGCATGGTCATTCAATTCACAGCAACTACTTCAGGCGCTACATAAAAACAACAAAAACATAAATACGCAACCATACATGGGACAAACAAAACATCCCTTGCTACTAAACAGTCACAAGCACTGAATTCAATGATCATTTGAGACGCGAAAAAGCATCAGCAGCCTTGTTCAGGATGGCTTTAATATGAACAATTTCTATGTATTATTTTTGGACGCCAATGCGCTGGAAGCCTAGCGCTGGAATGCGCTAGGATTCCGCTTAATGCACTGGAAGCCTGGCGTTGGAAGGAGCCGCACGAGTCAGAAAAATCAACGGGTCATGATCAGTCGTTATTTTGACATTTGTGCCAAATATTCATGTTCCCAAGGACTCTAGCGCCCACACAATTGCATACGCATGTCGTTCAATCGTGGACCATTTTTATTGCGACAGGCTCAATTGCTTACTGAAAAATCTGACTGATCGTTCACGTTCGCATATCCTTTAAAAGAGGCAAGCTGCAATGTCCGTTTCCGACGCGTCCATGGTCAAACAAAACATTTTGCTGGTGTCCGGTACTACCTATGCAGAATCAACGCGAGGGTCTCTTCAAGTCAATTAAGTGCAAACTGCACCTACGAGTTCCACGGCAGAGTGTTTCACACTCTCGGACTGTCGTTTCCGAAAAATACCTGCCTTTCCACTAAAAGTTTTTCACAATGTCAGCCCTCGTCGGATAACACGGCATACCTAAAGACTAAATAAAAAAGCTAGTTAAAAAAATGTCTTCTGGCCGCGGCGAGCACGTAAAAATGTTTATAAACCTAAGACAAACAAATCAGGACAAAATTGCCTTCAATGAGTTTGGTGGTTAAATTACCCCAAGAGCTTACGGCTCCACTTCACGCTTCAGTCACGCACGCGATGGTCCTGTCCTGAAGACTTTCGTCTTGAAACAGGGAATACGCAAGGCGTACAGCCAACTCGTTTCACCACTGAATCCCAACGCCAGCCGCTTTATCGCAAAGTATATTCTAACGCGCTTCCTCATTTTCTTTCTTGATGGATTACCGACACAAGGGCTCTCGTGCGCAAACACTACGACTCGGCACAACATTGATTCTACTGACTGGCGTGACTGCTTCCGGTCTAACTTCTGCCTATCAGTTACTTTGACGTGCACCCCCTTTGAAAGACGATAGTCTTTCTTGGGGACCTTCAACGAAAAAATTTCGGTCTGTCTGTCTGTCTGTCTGTCTGTCTGTCTGTCTGTCTGTCTGTCTGTACATTTGCCTGTTTGTCCACCCTAACGATACCTCACACAGCACCGAACGGCCAACCCCATTCGCAGCGCCCACCAATACTGCTCAAGGTTTAGCGTTCATAGCCGTGCGATTGTCAATTAGAAAGCAATTATTGCGCATATCTGAGGCGCCATAACAACACTTCGAAGTTTTGTATGTCTGCCTCTATACTCGAAGAGGCACACATAAGTAAACTCTAAGGAATGTAGCGTTTTAGCGCGCTGCGCTGACAGTGCAACGCGATGCTCAAAAAGTTGTTTCCAACGCTTTGTTACGAGATCACGGAGGTGGCACCTGCCCAACGCTTTCGGTTCTACACCCTATCACCTCCGAGACTGGCGCGCATCTTTCTCCGCGGGCTGCACGCCTTTGTTTTCGAAGATAACTGCCAGATGGCGCTTGTGTCTAACGTGCCTCGATGCGCTCGTTAACCTCTGCTACACACTCGGGGTACTCCAATGCAGTGCCTCCAGAATACCGTTCATCACTTTTCTTGCGCAGAACATCAAATAAACGTTTTGTTCATTCCCTCCAGACGCAAGACTATCGTCTTTCGACTACATTTGTGGTGTAACATGCAGACTCGAAACCATTTTTTTTCACCTGACAGTGCACATCAGCCAATGACTCATCTCTTTTCTGCTCTCTTGCTCGGGCGTCCCATTTTCCCTTTCCTTTGTATCCTACCGAAGTGTTCGCATCGCCCAATGTGGTAGTCACTTGGTGCACACTGCTCGGCGATTCCTCTACTGCGCACTGCTTGGCGTTAGAGCAAGTGCTAGAACCTAAAGGCAAACGTTCTTGTTCCCTCATTAGTGAATACTGCTGCGGTCTAATGCCTTGTCCTTAACAGCTGATATTCTTTGGATTATCTTTCTTCAGATAATTCAGTGGCTTTTGCCGGTAACGACAAAGACAATCGTAATCAGCGGGAGTAAGCAATACAGACGCACTAGTAATTAGCTGATTAGTCACTGCGCATCCCAATTTCACACGCTGAGCAGCGCCTGTCGACGAGGTTTGAAGACCGAGATGTACATACAGCAGACGCGCGGTAACACCTTGCCTACAAGCATCTCTTAGCTTTATTGTGCCATCTGATCAAAAAAAAAATTGCCCGCAGCTTCCCTCGCGGGAACACTGAGGAGGATGCGGAGCATATAATTGGTTAACGGGGTGTTAAAGTGCGACTTACTTGGGTCGATGGCTAAATTGGTTAACGTGGTTGTGAAATGGGGTGTTAAATTGCGACTTACTTGGGTCGATGGCTAAATTGGTTAACGTGGTTGTAGGAGGGGGTGTTAAATGAGTGAACACGTACACACGTATGCGAAAGGGCGGCGCCGGTCGAAGGGACGTCGATCATTGTGTTTGTGGATTCGTTGAAATTCATTTCACCGCGACCTTGGACGTCGACGCGCCGTACAAACCAACGGACGAGCGGCAACTGAGCGAGCGAGCGCCGACCTTGAGTATATATACAGCGCGACGGCACATGCGCTGTCAGCTGTCGAATGTTCTCGAAGGAGAAGCGCGCGCGCGGCACAGATGGCGACGGCGCGACGGCGCATGCGCTGTCAGCTGTCGAATGTTCTCGAAGGAGAAGCGCGCGCGGCACAGATGGTGGGCGACGGCGCGACGGCGCATGCGCGCGCGTCAGCTGTCGAATGTTCGAGAAGCGGTGCGGACGGCGCGGACGGCGCACCACAAGGCGCGAGTATAACATGCTTCCGCATCTAAAACTTCAGCGGACACTTCATGAGCTCATAGCATCATGACATCCGCACCTGAGTGAACGCGTGCAAAACAAGGCTTATTTCCCACAACAATCTAAAAATTGCGGATCCCTCATCAGTGAGTTTTTCCTAACGATATACTTGTCGGTACGGTGTAGCTCGGCCCTCAAATGACCGCTTATTCTGGGGAGCTACGCATAAATCTTCTCTATTAGCAAGTGTGTCACCTGAAAACACAAATCTCTCTGAAAGTGACCTTGTTACCGCATCGAAAACACACTCCTGAATTAGGGTTGAAGCTTGCGCCAGCGAAGTTCTTCACTTGCGCCTTGTAAATTTAATTCCTGGCTGAAGTACCACGGTGAATGCCCTGCCTGTCATTTTCGAGGCTTTCTTCAAAATTAGCGGCTAACTCTGCTATATCTTTGTGCTTCAACCAGCCCTTCACTTCCTGCTGAGTGACCAGTGAGTGGAGATCAATTGCCATTAGCTCCTTAACATGTGAGCTACAAGCAACTCCGGAAGACCTTCAAGTACCTCCACCTCTCTACTTCTAACGTAGTAAGTGGACATAGTCTCCAGACGCAACGTCACTTGGTTCTAAGACTCACTTTACTCTCTTTTCATTTCCATGGACATTCACCAGTACTCGCTTAGAGTCATCCGCTGAGAGAAACGAGAAAAAAGGAAGGCAGGGAGGTTAACCAGATGCTAGTATTCGGTATGCTACCCTACACTGGGGTTGGGGTTGGGGGTTGAAAGAGAAAGAGAGTTAAAAAATAAATAAGAGAAAAACACCGACACACACGGACGCACAAAATCAGTCCACTCAGAGGCGTTCCGGCAGGTCAGTAGTTCGCAAGAAGCCCAGTAGCACTTTCACGGCTTTCTTCTGTGACGATGAGTGATGACGATGGCACAGTATACCTTCTTCTGACAGCGGCTGGTCATCTAACCTGTTTAGTGTATTAGAAAGATGTTGTCTTTCCAGGTTGTATTCCGGGCAGTCACACAGGATATGTCAAATTGTTTCTTCACCTCTGCTGTGTGAACAGTCGGCGGTGTCGTTCATCCCTATGCGGAATGCGTACGCACGGGCAAACGCGACTCCCAACCATAGTCTGCACAGAGCAGTAGCGTCACCTCGTCGATTTTTTGTTGGAAGCTGTAAGCTTAGAATTGGATCAAGGGATCATAATCTTGCGTGCGTAAAGAGGCTCATTCCAAAGAGCCACGGAGCGTTGGCGAGCAAGCATGCGGAGCCTCCTAGCAGCGTCCGTCCTTGAGAGAGGTATTGACTGGTTGTTGTCCTCTGTATGGGCGGAACGGGCAGCTTGATCAGCTCGTTGGTTACTAATAATTGCAAAGTGGCTTGGCAACCACTGAAATATAGTGTGGTGCCCTTCCTCTGTTATATGGTGGAGCATTTCTGCTGTTTAAAATTCCAACTGCTCGTGTAGACCACGGCGTAGATTTGACAGAAGTGACTGCAGTGCCACCTTGTAGTCGCAGAAAATCGTCTACCGTTGCGTGCTTCGGTCGTTAATGAAACGCAGCGCAGCGCGACGCGCTGCAAGCTCTGCTGCCAATGTTGTGGTTGCGTGAGCTGTCCTGAATTTGATGGTTGTGGCGTGCGTTGGAATAACGACCGCCGCAGTTGAGCTGTTTGGCAGGACGGAGCCGTCGGTGTAGACGTGGGTGCAGTCTTGGTACTTCTCGTACAGCAGAAGTAAGGCGAGCTGCTTGAGGGCTGGTATTGAGAAATCTCGTTTTTTCTGGATGCCTGGTATTGTCAAGTTGATGACTGGCTGTTTGAGGCACCATGGAGGAATTGAAGGTCTCGCCGCGGGCATAAAACCAGTTGGTAGGGAGTCGCCATGTGTAGTTATTGTTCGACAAAAGGAAGTATGAGGTCTATCCGCTGGTAGAGAGGCTAGGTAGTGATGGGGAGTACGGCCCACATTCCTTATGTGTGTCCTCAGGAGGTGGTCTTTGGCTAAACCTATAGTCGCCACTGTAGAGGGACCCTGAGGCAGACCTAGACATATTCGAAACGCCTGTGCCTGAACGCTTTGTATCACGCGTCGACTTGTTTTGCTGGCGTTTGATAATGCAGACAGACTGTATCGTAAAAAGCCAAGGAAAAGCACCCTGTACAGTCGTAACATAGCACTAGGCTCCATTCCCCAAGTCTTTCCAGCGAGAAACTTGAAAAGATGACATATGCCTGTCAGTTGCTTTCTCAAATACGACACATGAGGTAATATGTCTCTGTCGACTATTACACCCAGAAATTTGTGAGATCGACGATGTAGTATATTTTGACCATTAGTTCACACTCTGTAATTCGACATGGGTTTCCGTGTAAATACCAGAAGAGCGCGCTTTCTGGAGGAAATTTCCAGGCCTCGATTGCGGAGATACAAAGCAGTTGCAGTAGCAGCTCTCTGTATTCTCGCTCGTAACTGCAGGAGAGATACCGCAGATGTCCAGATGCAGATGTCATAAGTGTATGTTGGTAGATCACTATTGTTTGGTAGGTGCGTATGGAGAGCGATTATTGTTATATTGAATAGCATGGGGCTCAGTGCACCACTCTGAGGGATGCCACGACAACTGAAATGTGCAGACGTGTTCCCGGCCTCTGTACCCACAAAAAGAGATCGCATTTGTAGATAACTTCGTATCCACACTAACATTCAGCCACCCACTCCAATCTCTTTTAGTGCGGTAAGGATGGCTCCATGTGTAACGTCATCATAGGCTCTTTTGACGTCAAGGAACAGAGAGGCGCAAAGACGCTTGTGGCCTTTCTCGTGTTCAACGTACGTGATTAGGTCGATGACGCTATCGATCGATGATCGACCACGTCGAAAGCCAGCCTTAGCATTTGGGTAGATCTCATGATACTCCAAGTACCACTCGAGTCGGCCGAGAATCATTCTCTCCATCACTTTACCCACGCAACTAGCCAATGCGATCGGGCGATAGGAGGGGAGTTCCAATGGTGATTTGCCAGGTTTTAGCAGTGGTACTAGACGACTAGTTTTCCAACTTAAGAGGACAGTGCCCTCTAGCCAACAATCTTTATATAGCTGAAGTAGAGCTATTCTCGCGCGCTCAACCGGATGACACAGGGCTCTGTAGGAGATTCCGCCAGGTCCTGGTGCGGAGGTACGTTTGCATGAAGCGAGTGCTGCCTTGAGCTCCTCAATGGTGAACGGGAAGTCCATACAGGAATCACGTGGTGGCGGACAACTGCTCGAAAGTGGTGAGCTGCTAACTGCTATACTTTGCCCTGATAATCCGGTGCAGAACTCTTCAGCAACGTCCACATCTGGTCGATTTTGGTAAAGGGCTAAGGCCTTGAATGGTGACTTCTGAATGGGGGATGACCGCAAACCTCTTACCATCCTCCATATCTGCGATAAAGGCTTACGAAGTTTGAGTGACTCGAAGAAAGTAATCCAGCGTTGGAATTCTAGCTTGTCCAACCGACGTTTAATCTTCTGCATACGTCTAGCAGTCCGTAAATCTTCTATGTCCTTTGTGCGCCGGTACCTTCTTTCAGCTCGTCGTCGCAAGGCTCGAAGCCGCTCCAGCTCAATGTCGATGTCCATGATTCTTACAGGGCATGGCATCGTACACACAGTCTCTTTTACAGTGCTCTTGATGGCCTCTTGTAAATCCGATATGTGTTCTTTGCATTGGTCTTCCATACGAGACTGAAATTTTTTCCTGTCCACTCTTTTAACCATGTCGCGCACTTTAGGAGGCGACAATTATCTGATCTTGACGTATGTTGGAATGTGATCACTCCCATGCGTTTCTATATCCGTAAACCATTCAGTATGTTTCACTAGGCTTCGCGAAAAAAAAGCCAATTCGAGACAGCTACTGTATGTGAAGCCACGTAAAAATGTAGGACTGTCATCGTTCAGTAATCAAAGTTTGTTGTCGCAGGCAAAGGACACCAAGTTTCTGCCCTTCGTGTTGGTGTTGTGACTTTCCCATAATGTATGATGAGCGTTAAAGTCCCCGATGATAACACACGGGTCAGGAGTTAACGCTATGATGTCTCGTAGTATTGTTTGATCGGACCGGCTTGATGGTGATAGGTATGCGCCAACCACAGTGATGTTGAGCTTCCTTTTTTTCACTCTTACGCATACGTATTGGTTTCCGTCATGATGTGGTACAGGTTGAAGGATGTGAGTTCTCGGTGAATGAACACCAGAACCTTGCTGCTTTCAGTAACAGTAGACGACATAAAAGGTTCGTATCCCGAGAGTCGTATTGCACTCGATAAGTTCGGCTCACAGATGACGATTACAGGAAATATATTGACCTACACAAATCGATGAAAGTCGCCAATGCGCAATCTAAGTCCCCTGGCATTCCACTGCAGTATTGCTGCTTTACGAACCTCATCCCTGAAAGACAGTGGTGGGTTAGCCATGGTCTACTCTAGGGCTGCTAGCACTGGACTAAGCGCGTCCAGTACTTGAAGGGCACGTTTGGCTGACGGTATATTCATGTCGCTTAACAACATGCGAATGGTGTACACTAATGATCTTAGCATCACCATCACACGATAATCTGGCTTCCCGGCCGTTGCTGCATCTTGTGCTTGTTCTTTAGGCGGCTTCTGTTGAGGCTCAACAGATTGTTTGGGCGGCTTCTGTTGAGACTCAACAGATTGTCTAGGGTGAAGGGGTGGCCATTCCTTTGGTGAGAAAGATCTCCCAGCATCTTCTCTTACAGCGCAGATGTCGGCCATGCTAGGAGCCGCGCCTGTCGATTTCACTTGAGTTTCTCACTTTCTCGTTAGATTTTGCACTGTCCTTCGTGAGGACCTTCGACGATGACGGCGCCTTCGCCTTACTTTTTGCGCAGCTTCTCTGTGAGTCGAGTTGTCTCGCACCATTTGCCTCAGAATATAAATCTCTTAATCTGAAGACAGTCCTTCGAGGAAGCACTGTGAGCGCCGTGGAATTTGGGGCATTTCAACGTAGTTGCACTACAGGCGTCTTCTGAGTGGTGTTCAGCGCATCGGGGGCACACTGCGGAATTTCTGCAAACGCCCTTCACGTGGCCAATCTTCTGGCACTCGAAACACTGCATAGGCTTCGGAATAAATGGGCGAACCTGTTGACGAAACTGGTCAACCTTCACGTAAGAGGGAAGACAGTCACCCTTGAATGTTTTTCGCACACAACAAGAGTTGCCTAGGCGACCAGCACGCACAATGACGTTGTTTCCACTCACTGATTTTATCAGTACAGGAAAATCTTCATTGGCAATTTCAGTGTATATATTACAGATAAATCCTGATACGGTGTCACAATTCGCTGGTATTATTGATCGTACTTTGATGTTTCCCAGCTCCGACACATGCTGTAGCGTGTTCAGAGCACTCGGGTTCATCACGTCGATTGCCAAAATATTCTTTCTCGTGTTTATCCTGATGTCTTTAATCTCGTTAGGCACAATGTTTTCAAATTACAAGGACAGAGCTTGCTTGTTGAGGATACTTTGATTGGCAGTAGTGCTCCGCGGCACAAACAGAATGGAGTGAGGCCATCGCTTAGGCGCTGTCCTCACAGTGACTGTACTCGATGCTGATAATGCGTTCGTGGTTCTTCGTTTGGCCTTGCGGTAGAGCACAGGTTCGAAGCCGTCTTCCGAGGACTCAACGCCTGATGCAGAGTACAGCTTGGTGTCTTCGATATCACTAGATGCATTACCACGCTTTCTTGAAGCAATGCCCATGGATGAACTGGTACCGTACGGGATCTCCAGGGATTGTACATCCATCACCGCGATGCAGGGGGCTGCAGACCCTGCTGTTGCGCTGTGGAACGCAGAAAATACAGCACAGACCGCAAGATGATGATGATGATAATGGTGACCTCTTATAGATGGCGCTCACCCACAGAGGGGGATGGGCCAAGAACCGGGCGGCAGGATACTTAAATGAAACTAAAATGAAAATGAAGCCAATCTGAAAAAGTAGTTCAAAAATAATACTACCAAAAAAATGTTTGCTGAGCAAGCGGTCAAACCATCTCTTGTTCTTGATAGACATAACTACGAATTATAAGTTAAAAATCTGAAAAGGTTGGGGTTCACTAGCACGGTAATCTTTTAGTTGCATTGATGTAATCAAACACAGTGGAGTATACATTCCTGTGGCAGTAACCAAATGAAGTTCCGCCAAGTGATAAAATTACTGGTAGATTTACTTGTGTTCTTAGCTTTTGTAATGGGGCTACTAAAAATCTTTTTTTCTGATAAGATTAACGATGGCAGAATAAAAAGAAATGTTCAATGGTTTCAATTTCGTTGCACCAAATGCATAGTGGTGACGCCTTGAGTCGAGCTTTGTTAAGGTAATAATTTAGTTGTGGAACTGCACAGCGCAATCTGGTATAAGTGACCTCTAACTGGCGAGATACACACCACTGTTTATTCCAGCAATAGCTCAAATGCTCGAAATCTTTGAATTTATCTAAATTACATTTTCCCCACTGCAGGCAAGCGTTTCGGACCCTTAGCGCTGTCACGTAAGCCGTATCTGGCAAAACTGGGATGGTGGGCCCACCCAGGGATACTGCTGCGAAAGAGTCCGCCATTTCGTGCAAGTATAATCCATGGTGGCCCGGTACCCATAGCAAATGTAGTTTTTTTTACGTTTTTCGGTACTAAATGCCGAAACGTATTCATCAGCTCTACATTTACTGCCGCAGAAAGTGCATTACAAACTGATAACGAATCTGTAATGATAACTGCTAATGATTCGCTTGAGGGCAATTTGCGTAGGGCAAGAACAATGGCCAATAATTCTGCAATGAACACCGGGGTATAATCTGGGAGTCGAATTGAAAAGGACCAGTCCAATGAAGGAGAGAAGATGCCAACCCCAGCCTTTTCTTTTGACACAGATGCATCAGTCTCAATGATATCTTATTACTAGGTGAGCTAGATAATCTGCTAACTGGTCATTTAAATACCTATGTGCCAATTGTTTCGCGTTGTGAGGTAATATATCGTCAAATTGTATGCTAAGCATTGACTTTAGGTTGTGCATTGGACCAATATGTTTAATTTTTACATTCAATTGCTGTAGTAGCGCTTGTGCATATACTATTTGCGGGATGTGTAGTCGCGACCAATGGGTTTCGAAAAATAAAGCTGGTTCTTGAATGAAAGCGTAAAATGAGAGTCTTTGGTGTGAACTGTATATCTTTAAGAATGCTTGCACAGTAAGAATTTTAAACCTATTTAGCAGAGAAGTTAGGCGAGCTTCCATATACAACACGTTATTTGCAACAAATTTTGATAGACCCAGACACAAACGCAACGCTTCTCTTTCCAGCAGTATTAGGGGTCTCATTTCATCAGCTGCGCTGCCAGAAAATAATACACATCCGAATTCCATGATGGACCACACATAAAGTTTATATATCATTATTAGCACATCTCTTCTTAAACCCGCTTTACGGTTTGCGAGCTTCCGTAGCCACCATATGGCCCGTGTTGCCTTGGAGTGCAAATCATCAATGTGACTTCTGCAATTTAATGTGTCATTATATAGGAGGCCCAAATATTCAAGGGAATTCGCCTGCGGAATGAGCTCATTGCTGTACATTAACGAGATGTTGATTGGCTGCAGAAAAGAGAATGCAAGAAGCCCACTTTTCTTTACGTTCAGGGTCATATGAATGTTTTTAAGCCATCTTTCTATGATATTAAGATGATTTTGTAGACTCTGGTACAGGGATTGAAGGTCGGTATTACTTGCAAAGAAAGCAATATCGTCCGCGTACACATATAACTGAATATCCTTAGTTGATGGAATGGAACTTAAGAAAATGTTAAATAAAACTGGCGACGGGACAGCCCCCTGTGGTACGCCACGTGTCTGCTTATATCTATTCGACGAGTACCCATCTTTAAAGCAGTAATATTCTCTCCCTCTTAGAAACTCCGGCACCCACGCGGTGATGTAGTTGGGAAAGTGGTGATATTCCATCTGTTTTAATAAATATGAATGCTCAACCCTATCGTACGCTTTAGCCAAATCTAGAGTAACTAAAGCACAATATTGGCGCCGACGCCGAGCCAGTTGTATTCGGCTCTCTAAATCAACATACGCACACCATATTGAGCAACCGGATCTAAAACTAACTTGACTGGGGTGTAATATTGCGTTATTATCAATATATTTCATTACCCGGGCATTCAGAACTCTTTCAATTAGCTTAACCAGATTCGACGTGAGTGATTTCGGCCTTACATTGTCCAAGGCGAATCCTTTTTCCTGCTTTTTAAGAAGTGAAATCACTTGAGACAGCTTCCATTCCGCAGGTATCCAAGCTTTACTCAAAGAAAAATTCACCAGATTGAGTACTTCAGTTGGACAAATCTCGAATATAACTTTTATCATTGCATTTGTTACCCCGTCTGGTCCAGGTGCTGAAGGAGATAAGTGCCTTATTATCTCTACCAGCTCATCTAATGTAACCTCCTCAAAATCCTCGTCTGCTTTGGGTTCACAGTGTGCAGTGGTATAGTTGACATAAATCTATGTTGGAGCCCTTTCGCAATATTTTCTACACAATCAAGGAGCTCACGGGGGGAAAGAAGAGTCAATATTTTCGGTGGGTGGTAGCAACTTTTGAGATCCTAAAAATCTGAAGAGCGCTTTTTTGTTTTTAGCCCTAGAAAGATAATCATGTCGTTTCATATTATAACCATCTTTTGCTATACTTACTGTGCGTTTGAAGTCTGCTGCTGCGAATTTATAATCACACCAATTTTTTGGACATTGGTTGACCAGCAGTTGTTTCCATGCAGCTTTCCGTTTTCTATAGCTCCTCATGCACTCTTCAGTCCACCATGGACTAAAAGAACCTCTTGTGGCCGAGTCTAATTTAAAAGTTGCGTCTTTTACTGATCTTTTTAACACTGCACACAGACTCATAGCCCTAATGTCACCTTGTATGTCCTTGCGGCGATCAAAAGTAGCCCTCAAGTCTTTTTCTAATTTTCTATAGTTGAGGAATGAGCGGGCCTTTTCGGCGACATGTATTTTTGGAAAGTTCAGTACAAAACTAATAGGCAAGGGGTCACTGTTAGTAGCACAGTCTAAAGTTTGCCACGAACATATATTTAGAGATGAGCTTGAAAATGTCAAGTCAATTACAGATTTAGAGAGACCTCGGACAAAAGTGGCAGATTGCGAATTTGAACAAGATAAATTCTTGTGAATAGCCCATTCCCACAAACGTTTTCCGCTTAAATCTGTTTTAAAACCTCAAGCAACATGATGTGAATTGAAGTCTCCAGTGATTAATATATCATTTCTGCAGGCAGAGAACATATCTTCTAGACTTCTTGTGTTTTGCACCCCGGCTGGGAAATACGCATTCATAAACGAAAAGGGAAAACCGTCGGGTAATATTATGTCTACTATCAAAATTTCACAATCTGGAGTCACACAACGATAAGAGATCGTAGCTTTGTGACTAAACTTAGTTGCTGTCAAGACAGCAAGCCCACCACCTCTGCTAGGTCGGTCCAATCAAAATAGCCGATAATTTTTTAGGTAAAACTTTTGGCTGGTTGAAAGCCAGGTTTCTTGCAGTGATATAATATCCGGGGAAAGTTGTTAAGAAAGGTATGATATGTCTGTGGCTGCGGAAAATATAGATCTGCAATTCCACTGTAATATGGTTAGTGAACCTATTTTGACGACAGAATCGCCGCAGAAACTGCTTGGTCCAAAATGTCCTTTCGCAAGAAGTCTTTCTTAGACATGTTCTCAAAGAATTCTTTTTTGGATAGATAATTTTTACATTTCGAATTATGCGAGGAATTTTTTGATTGGGGAGATCGCGTTCGCTTCAGATTCTTATAAGAGTCCATATCCATATCTGCACATGCTTCTGAATCATCCGTAAGATAACCGTCTTCCATTGTTTTGGAAGTCCCTGCCTCAGCAGAAACCGCTCGCTGACGTGTTGTCGCACTTTCTGTTTCCGTACGCTGTGATACCAATGATGTCTGAGGATCCCAATTGTTCGTAGATGCTACACCTAGAATTCGAGATAGTTGATTGGAAACCAATTGTGCCAAGCTTTCAAAAAGGTTGTTTGCGAGGCATTCGATTGCCTTTTCCGTAGCCTTCTCTTGGCCTATGTGATAGAAGTTGCGAGAGATGCATCCATGGCGTTGGTATTACGTGCTGCAACACCTGCATATCCTTTGGATCTCTCCTGCATTTCTGCAACGGCTTCTCTCCGAGAGCACCGCTTGCGTTCAACAATATCCAATATGGCAAGCTCCCTTTCTTTTGCTGCACAGTCTGCGGAGTCTGCAGGGTGCACCCCATTACATAAGCAGCACCTCTCTTTCTTAGAGCTGCACTCGCGGCTTTCATGATTTTCACCACACAAACGGCATCTAAGAACTGATCGGCACCCTCTGGCGCTATGTCCATATCGCCAACATTTCAAACACTGCAGGGCTTTGGGGGAAAGTGGCTCTACCTTATAGATCAGTGGTCATGCCTTAATTTCGGAAGGTCGGACTGTTCCTAAAAAGGTCACTATCACAGATTCCGTTGGGGATTTTATGTTGTAAATTGTACGGGTGCATCTGTATACTGATATTACACCCGCCACCGAAAACAAATCGAGCACTTCTGCAGGTGTCAGGCTTGTGTCTGCACCGCGGACTAATACTTTTGAGCATGCGAGCTGTGCCGGAATAAATGGGCTTACCGGATGCGCTGAGAATGCGGAACATTGCAGGAGCTCACTAATGCATTCCTGATCTGCGAAACAGCACAGGATGCCTCCGCGACCAAATTGGCGGACCTCAGTTATCTCCTGGAAATGCGAAGTGGCTTTCCGTAGCTCCACTTGAATCGCCTTTGTGTTCTTCATCGGAATACTGCCCCCATCTGTAGGTACCAGCGCCACAGGGACACTTCTCGCCCCACTGCGTAACAAATAGTCTATCGGCCAATCCTTGGCGGGAGTGGAAGCTAACTAAGGGGAGTGCCCTTGGCCGGGGGAAGAAAATGACATCAAGATCGAATGACTCGCTTCAGCTGAGAAAGACCGATACAGGTACCGGAAAATAACGAACTCTCAAAGAACAAAAAGGATACTGCCGCCCGATCCTGAGCCCGGTCAGCTCCTTCACAGTCGAGCCTCACAGTACAGGTCAGACTGCGTTGACAACCGTGAAATCTCTACAGCTTGGCCGAGATGCGCGTGCTTGGGCAGCACGTGATCTTGATTTAAGATGTGTTCCATAAGAAAAGCACTTCGTATTCCTCATGATGACACTAGAGTCATCCGCAGCTCCTTCAGTACTCTAGATTTCAAATCCGAGTACGGCATTATCCCAGCTACTGACTGATTGGATACGAACGTGCGCATCCTGTCGGTTAAGAATAGTAGCAAAATTGTGCCCTGTATTTTCTCGAGTACGCTCAATGCCACAAAAAGAGCGTAAACATTTTTTAACCAGGCTGGAATCATAAACTCATGAATAGGCATGGGTGCTGGGACTTCTTTCAGCTCTTTACGTACCGTCCGGCCAGTGCTGCTCTGCTGGTTCCGGTTGCTGCTGGTTGCGGTTGTTCTGCTGGTTCACGCGACGACGTCAATTTCTCTAACTCAAGGTTTAACACTTCGATCTCGAGCTTCAAATCACGAGTGCGATCCGATTAGTTAGCACTGTCACCTTTCATCACATTTCTATCTGGATACGCGATCTCCCAATGTGTGCCTTAACGCAAGTATATTCAGTAAAAAGTTTTGGGGCCCCGAGAGAGCACAAAGCAGGTCTAACCTTGTAGTGATCCGTATTTCGATAACTTTGTCAATTGATATTGCGTCCATCTGTTTGCCAAGCCTAGTTGCGTCGAACTATTTTGATGCTCAACCGGGCCACCCCTGTTGTCTGAAGTCAGTCGTGTCGACTGTCTCTGCTGCTCTGCTGTCGTTTACTGAGTGCAGCGCTCTTAAGCTGCCGAACTCCTATTTCCAAAGTTGGCTAGCAGGCTCATGCTGAACTCCAATGCTGCTTGTCGAGGCGCGCCAACAGGTCCCAAAAGCAGGGAGCGTCTTCTCAGCATCTCCGGGCTTAAGCGCCTTCCTCACGGCGAGCTCTCCAGTCCACGTCGACTGCGTCAGTTAATTTCATCACTACTCGGCTAACTTCTACACTAGCTAAGGAGGGAAGGCTGGTAGGTTCGGAATGGGGGCCCCTCGATGACTCGAGTGCTCGGTTGCAGGGCGAAAAAAGAGCCGTAGTCCGGTGAAGAGACGCTTTATTGCAGCCGTCAGGTGCCTGCCCGAGTCCAAACCCGAACCTACCTCTCTATTTTACATTCAAACCCCCTCTTTTTAACCTTACGTTGAACAAAGGGTCTCCACACAATCCAATCACATGTGTGGGTTCGCATCACCACATCCAATCGCAGGAATGCTTTCGTCACAGGCACTTAATTGCTGAAAAATCACGTTACCAAATACAGCACGCAAGAGGATAGGTTCCCTGCGGAACGCATGTCGCACTCTCTCCCCTGGCAGGCTGTGTATTGACTGACGTTCATCGGTAGCTGTTCTCACGCTCGACCCCCGACAGCTATCTTATTACACGCCACTTCATAGAAGCCTCCTTAGGAGCGGCGAGTACACCGGCACACTCTGTGCACCGAGTCGCTGATTATGTGTGCATGCGACAGTGAGGTGCCCCGCCATCGGAACAACATTCGGTAATGACGCATCGGAGGGGAGGACAAGCTCACCTACATGCGTTATAACTCTGTCTGGGTCATCTCAGTGGTCGCGTCCGTGCGGCATTCAGAGACTGCACACGTGCAAGCCAACAATTAATTTAAAACCAGACAACCGCGCTTGGCTTGCTTGTTGCAAGACACGCTTCCGGGCATCCCATTTTTGTCCCAAAATGGGATAACTTTGACGGCTCTTTCCGTGAACCGTGTGAAAGCCAGAGTCTCATCACTTGCATGCTCCGGTCCTCCGCGGTCGCCTTCACGGGACCGATCAGCGTCGTTAGTTGACGGGTCGTGAAGCAAATCTGCGCTGTGCAGTAGCCACATTAGTTGCGCTACACACAAAACGCTGCTAATTGGTGCCTCATAATAACTGCAGGTTTGATGTCTTGAAAGTAATCGCGTTAATGGGAGTAATAAAGCGTTTTAGAGCACCACAGGCCCAACTAGGTGCTACGTCATGTGAATTTCCTCACAAGCGGGTTGTCCAACGCTCCAACCCAGTACAAAAGCTTGTTCTTCATCGCCTATGTGGTGCAGCGCATACCCACTTCAGGCAGAATTCTTAATTGTAGTCAGTCACTGCATAAAAAATTGTACAAAATTCCTGGCAAGTGTGTAGCGGATACCACGCTTTTTCGAAGGATGACAAAGAATAGCGTGGTGAATGCTGCCCTGCTTCCCAAAAAAGCATTATTATTTCTGGCATATGTGTACCCAGCAAGAGTGCTTGTAGCAATTACCCAAAGAGTGTTTACAAAAAGCGCTGAAAGACCACTCTTTCAGCTTTCACTGTGGCGGTTATTTTTGTGGGTGCATCTGAACGGGAGTTTTTAATTTAAAACAAAGTTTAGGAGCGTTCAGTGACGAAAACATTTCAGAGCTCTTGCGAGATATGCATGCCATCCGCGGAACATTCTTTTTATAACTAGTTTGCCGTTATTATACCTGTGCATGCATGGTCTAATGCAGCGCGCTGTACAGCGAGGTGTCATTGGTTCGAAACCCCAGTGGGGTACCTTGGAACTTTTTTATCTTATTTATTTTTCTTTGTGACTTTTCAAGTGACGTGCAACAGGGTCGGGAGGTGGCCGAAGGGAGCCGACTGGATGTTCTCATCAAAACTGTTTGTTTGACCGAACCTGTGGCCGGTAGAGGAAACGTCCGATTACAGTATCACACTGGCACTCATAGCAGCGAACGGATCATCAGGCATATATGAACTGACAATCGGCAAAGCAAGTCGGCATTTTCACTTGTGCCGTCGAATATTCTAGCCTTTTAACACGGGGTCGCGCAAGTTATTCAGTAATATTGGGTGTTCGCGTCTTGCACGCAATCTCAACAGAACAATCTGCAATAATGGCGCACCTTCTCGAACATTGAGGCGCCGCTTGCGCTGAGCATTCCTGAGAGGCGGTGTGTGCGAAAACTAAATGCAACGACAATGAAAATAAGAAAAGGACGTGTAATTGCCCCCCCCCCCTTTGAAAAAGCGTCGTCCTTATGCTCAAAACAGTAAAGTGGGGGGGGGGGTATATGAACAACAAAATAAAAACAGTGAAGCCAGAAAGTAAATAATAAATATGTAATACAAATAAAGTACAATAACAGAAAAACAACAACAAAGACGACAGCCTTTAGGCTATTTAGTGGGCATAAGCGGCTTTAAGCGCCCGAAATGAAGGACTTCAGGGCGCACACGCCGCCGTTGAGAGTTGGTGATGTCGTCGGGAACAACATCGTAATCGACTGCGCTCAGACATCGAACTACCCTGTACTGTCTCAAGTACCGTCGCACAAGTTTTTCACTGAGGCCACGTCGGCATATCGGCGTTCATACCCGAACACGGTCACCGGGCTGGTATTCCACGAAGCTTCATCAAAGATTTCAACGGCGGCTGTCGTTCCTCTGCTGATTTTTGATGCGCCGACAGGCGAGGTCACGACCTTATTCAGCACGCTGAAGTTAGACGGTGACGTCAAGGTTGTTTTCGTCAGTGACGTTGGGCAGCATGGCGTCGAGTGTCGTGGACGGGTTCTTACCATAGACTAGTTTGTATGGCGACATCTGCGTCGTCTGCTGCACCACCACGTTGTATGCGAAGGTCACTCACGTACGGAAGGATGGCGTCCCACGTCTTGTGTTCAACATTGCTATACATGGCGGGCATGTCGAAAACTGTCTTGTTTAGCCGCTCGGTGAGGCCGTTGGTTCGTGTGTGGTGCACTGTAGTAAGATGGTGACTGTTCGCCTGTATGCCAAGATTCCCTGAGTTAACTCCGCAGTGAAGGCTCTACCTCTGTAAGCGTTGAGGACCTCTGGGGCTCCATGACGGAGGATAATGTTTTCAACAAAAAACTTCGATACCTCGGCGGCACTGCCTCTAGGTAGAGCCCTTGTTTCAGCGTAGCGGCTGAGGCAGTTGGTGGAGACAACGACCCATTTATCCCCGCAAGTCGACGTAGGAAACAGCCATAGTAGGTCCATACCCATTTGTGTGAACGGTTGGTGAGGTGTTTTGATCGACTGAAGGAAGTCTGCTGGTGTTGTCAGTGGTGTTTTTCGTCGTTGATAGTCTCTGCATGCCCTGAAATAATGAGTGACGCTGGTGGCAAGTTGTGGCCACTAGTACTTTTCCTGTATTCTTGCGAGCGTACAGAAAACACCGAGGAGCTCAGCCATCGAGTTGTCCTGTAGGGCCTGGATGACTGCTGGTCTCACCATTGAGTGAACCACGAGAAATATCTTGGCTCGAAGGAGCGAGAAGTTATACTTTAGAACTCCATTTCGCAAGAAAAATGATGTCAATCCTCTCTAGAATGCCTTCGGTAAAGTGGCACTGTTACCCTCAAGGTATTACTCCACAAGGCTCCCGAGTTCCTGGTCAGCTTTCTGTCGCTAGTCGAAGTCGTCGGCAATTATTGCTCCCAAAAGCAGCCATCATGTTGGTTGTCCTTTGGTGGTGGATCAAAGGGGGCACGAGACAGGTAGTCGGCATCACAGGGCTTTCTTCTAGACATGTAAACGAAAGTAATGCCAAATTCCTGAAGTCTCAAGCTCCACATTGCGAAGCGAGCCAAAGGGTGTTTCAAGTTAGCCAGCCAACAGAAGGCGTGGGGCTCGCTCACAACTTTTAATGGCCTACTCACAACTTTTGAAGGGCAAGCCCCTCCAGCCGATATGAAGGGCCAGCGCCTCAAGCAGATTGTATGTTGAGACCAAACTGTTTATATGGCTGAACATGTGGCTGGTAAACAAAAAGTCAGATTACAGTAGCACACTTGCACTGATAGCGGCGAACGGAGCGTGGGCCATCGATCAACTGACAAGCGGCAAAGCCTTTCGGTATTTGTACATATGCCGTCAAATAATCCAGCTTTATCACTGGTACTCGCGCAAGCTCTGGAATAATTTTGAGTGTTCGCGCCTTGCGTGCGATACAATAGTAGCATGACCCACAATAATCGTGAACCTTCTTAAACAATGAGGCGCTGTTTACGCTGAGCATTCCTGACAGTCTGTGGGAGCGAAAACTAAATGAAACAAAAGTAAAAATAAAAAAAGCGCGTGGCAATATAAATATGCGGGGTTTGGTGGCTACAACGACCACCGAAATAGGCCTGAGTGTTTTTAGAATTGCTATCGCAATAAAGAATAGACGATAAGCTACAATGGCTGTTGCTTGGTGGGACAAATTAGTAACGCTTGTTTCCTGCAAAAAGATTTCGCAGGCAAAAATATCTCTGAACAAGATGCAGAACAAATAAAAGCGCATAGTCGTAGTTCATAGTCACATAAGTCCATAGCAGCAGTCATATAGGTACAGGGAACTTCCGCTTAAAATCCCCCAAAACGAAAAAAAAGGTCACATTTTTTGCCAGACCGTATGGCTTCGTTAGCAAACTTGGCAAGACCAAACAGTGTAAGTAAGTCAAGGCATATACACGAAGTGAATGGTGATGAGTGGGTGAAGCAGTTGACTTCTTTTTATGTTGCCGTAAATCACCCATGACATAATCTACTCACGCATGTAAATCAGTGCCAAGCGGTATACAGTTATATACAATGTCTAATGTTGATAACTGGTACGTTATGTCGAATTGTGAATTTTCATTTTTCCTCCAATATTACAGCTTTGTCGTATCAGATTGAGCCTGAAGTTGTCAAATATGAGGCCTTGTGAAGCTTTTCTGTTGTGTAAGAAAAGAAAAATAGACAACCACTCGTTTGTGGCACGAAAACAAAAGGTAATTCATACGGTTTTGTCAGAAAGAAAGCCTCTTAGTTGCTGAAAAACTCTTCCTGGTTCGGAGATTGAACCAATGCCACGTACAAGATTATCAGGCCTGCTCACTGCCGCCGGGACGTCACTCGTTTTGCCCTAGCGAGCGCGCGTACGGGAGACTGTGAATTCATTGCCATCATCGTCTCCCAGAAAAAATAGACCATTTGTGGCAAGTTTTGCACGCCTAACATCTTTATTCTGCCTTTTGGGTTAAAAAAGTGTGCTGGTTGAATCAAAATATTGCGCTTCAAAGCATTTAGAAATTCACGTGTGGGTCATTTCTTCCAAGAAGAGGTCAAAGGTTGCACGCTATCAAACGTGTGGTTGATCTATAGGAGCAAACACACACACACACACACACACACACACACACACACACACACACACACACACACACACACACACACACACACACACACACACACACACACACACACACACACACACACACACACACACACACACACACACACACAACGCTATGTAGAGCATGCAGAGAAACTGTTCCTACTAATTTGGAAAGTTTCTTCAGTTTTATTTGTACTCTTTCGAACATCTGTCTTCATAGACACGTAGTTATTGACGAGAGTGTGTGCTGCTGCCACAAGTCTGTTATTCGGCACATTATCAGGGTCATAACTTATGACCATTGCAAAAGAAAACAAAATATTTCGTTTCACAAAAAAAATCTTGTGATTGACACAAGAAGCGGCATTTCCTTTTTGCTCTGGCCCCTCTCGCAGTTGTGCGTAGTCAGTCATATAACTCAGGTTCTGGGAAAAATGTTAGTACGGGGTCTATAATAAACCCTGTAGCCCCTTTGGGCGCTTCTACTTCTGGTTGATGTATTGGTATATTTTCGGTAGTGGTTCGTAAAGGAGCACTAACGTCAAATTTACTCATGCCATTATGCGTCAGCGACTAGCTATAGAACGTAGCGTGTAATAGTGCAGTACATAAAAGAAAGGGACACGACACAGGCGTAGAGATAGATGTCGTGTGTTATGTCCCCTTTTTTAGGTACTGCGCTAATACACGCTACGTTCATTGATTACCAACTTGCTCGATCAGCAACCCTTCAGTAGCTATAGACCCCGTAGCAATGATTCGCGACCTAAAACGCAACTGAGGGATGAATAATTATCGCTTTTATTGATTTATATCATAGGTGTCTTGCAATATTCAAACCGGCTGGCAGTCCAGCCATTTTTAGCGCCGGAAACGCCAACAGTGGCGCTACCTCACGGTAACCTCCAGATCATGCAACAGCGGACCACTTCTCCACAGGAAAGAGTGACGCCAGGCTCAGCTGCTCTGCAAACATTTCGTCTGCTAGGCGGACGCATATTCAGCCATGCCTAGTCACCTGCATTGCTGTCGTCGCCGTACGAAGTGTCGGCTCGGGTTCAATACGATAGTCTGTAGCTTTAATTCCCCGCAATCTGCGACGTCGCGAATTATTTTTGCTTTGATCGACTTTTTACAGAACAGCGATTGCGAAATGGATGCTGTTTCAAGCAGCACTGCAGAGGTGCCCAAGGACGCACGCTTCAGCCATGTTCGCTCGTGTGTCTGAGTTGGCTATATTGATGTGTTTTGGCGTGCAAATCATTCAGGTATACGCAGAGTGGTCAATGCGATATAGCTATCGCGAATGAGCATCAGCGTAGAAATAGAATACATTTCCTGCTTGCCAGGCTCTTTTTTCCGCCTCCATCTGACCCCACCTATCCAGCCTCTTGTGGTTAACACGGTGTTACCACTTCTACGTGGACACAAAGTATACAGATGAGCTACGATTCAACGATACCTGCGTGTTACTTGTTAGCGATAATGTCCGACTATACGCTGTTTCACTTTTGATAGATTGTGGTCGTCTTGATGTGTAACAAATGCGTGATATGAAAAGACATCCTCATAGAGCTTTTTCCATGCTTCGAACTAGACGACTGCAACTCACTTGTAACTCACAACGATTCCCCGACATGCCGACCGACGAGCACACGTTTAATCATGCTCTTTTATTTTGTCGCTGTTTTAAAGGTGGTTTTTATGTTCATAATTTCGCGAAATCATTCAAACCGGTGCGATGAAGATCAGACGCGACGAGCGAGTGCGTTTCTGCGCTTCGAGCGAGTGCTTTTCTGCGCTTCGGCGCCAGTCAGCGCCATGATAAGAACACTCGAATCCTACACGTCACTGCTATTAGGGCATCGTCATTCAGGATGGTATTTGTGGAATGTATCACACCGAACACGTAGCACTAGTGTCTATGTCGCAGGGCAGTCTATTTTCGTTTTTTTCTCGTTAGATTTTCTACGCTGGTTGACATCGAATTAGAATCATTTCCACGTGACAGACACCGTTAGAATTGGGCCAGAACGACCAATGCATACCAAGCGATTGAATGATGGGCACATCTCGATCTTGAAATTGATTTTGGTGCTCCTTTAAACTAAGGACTTGACCGCAAAATTACCGCAATAAAGTAGTATGAATACCAGAAAGAAACTACTATGCACAAAAACGGTGCATTAAGTCATTTTTTCCATTTTTATTAGCCAAGTTAACAGGAGTTCCACAAGTCCACGGCGCTAATCGCCAATAGCACATGGTTCGCCCGCCCTGAAGAAAAAACGCATATTCTGAAATTGTACTGCCGCACGCATTTATTATTTTAATGCCAGGGCTTGCGCCAACAAATCAGAAGCCCGCATGACACATTTATTTTAGAGCAAGAACGGAACATTGTGGAGATGGGGTCATTGGGACCAATTAGTATTAGGTAGTACGGACACACGTGCCCTCAGGTCACAAAGAAAACGAAGGTCGACGTCAGCTTGACGCACGACACTCTTCTATTTCGTTCTTCGGTTGCCCTTAGAATACGAAAATGTTCGCAACTTTGGTCCCTTTGCCGCGACAATTCGCCACGCAGCATCGCTCAACCGTTAAGATTTGCAGCCGTACAGATAGCGAATATCCAGTGCACAAAACAAATCACATATTCAAGCAACAGGCTAAGAATACGGACATAGAAATAAACGGTATTCTCGATTCGCCACCAAGCACACCAGCATGCCACGAAAATGTTCATCGGGCTTGCGAATCCATGTCTGTCGAGCAACGAAAGCAAGCGTAGGCACGTCTGTGCAGTGAAACAGGCCGGTCACAACGGAGTGACGTCAGAGGACGAGGCAGACAGAGTGAGCAGGCCTGAAGTTATCTAGATGACATTGATCAAAGCTGGTACCAACACCTTTCCAAGCCGGTTGTTCTACCAATTTAGCTAACCAGCAAGTAGCGCGATACACATCGATCTACAGTGCCCTGAGAGCCATGATCAGTATTGCTCGCTTGCTCACATAATCTGGCAATGTTTGGTGTTACAGAATGCCTGTTTTAATAAATCAGAGGACTGGGAGGAAACCCTGTAATGCGGCGATCTCCATGGACTTACAAGGGTTGTTTACAAAGAGCCCGCGAACTGGTGGAGGACCATAGACTTCCAGCCCCAACGTGATCGTGGCCCGCAACTATGACTCCGTAGTTCTTTATGACACGAATAAAATTTATTTACTGAATTACTGCAGCAGAATTGGCTAGTTGGTTGAGATACATGGTATAACAGTGCTGTTAGCGCACGCAGATACACAAAAGAACACAGGACACGTGACTGACTGACTGACTGGCAGCACGGGTGCAAATTCTTTTAGAACTTGAATAATATAGACTGAAATGAAGCATATGGGTTCTGTGAAAACCGCAAGTGGGCGAAAGAGTTAAGAAAGAAAAACAGAGACAGCTTCCTACTTGTGGCACCAAGCCACACAGAAATTTATACAAATTTCTTCGAAAGAAAAGCATCATTTGCCTTGTTTGATTGTGCCCACATGCTGGAGATGTCGATGAATTTGCCCTCTCACTGCCAGTTGCCAGCTCCTGATTAGCTAAAGTGGTAGAGTGTCCCCGTCGGAAAGGCGCTAGTCGTGGATTCAATTTCCAGACAGAAGAAATCTGTACATATCGAACCTTGTGGCATTGTACCAGGAATAGGTTGTCTATTTTTCCTTAACCTTTCCGCCATTTTACAAGTTTCTGCACAATTCATTTGTATTCCTCTGGTGGTTGTAGTGTTGTTTCCAGTTTCACGAAATGCATCGTAGAGCATATCAGGACGTCATCTACTGGACAAGCCCGTCGTTGTTCGTGATCATCATTGTTTCAGTTTCAGTTTCAGTTTATTTCGGACATAGTTACATAAGATGAAATATGTTCACGAGGCAAGGCAAAAGGAGACTCGTATGTCTCCTGACGAGGCCTGCACCCCAGACTTACACGTCAGACAGCCAGGAGCAAAATCAGAGAAAATAAGTACAATGCTCATTGCACAACTTTACATTGTTAAGTTTACAATGTTCAGGTTTAACAGTTTTATAAAGTTACATAAATATACAAAATTACATATTTTCGTGTTCAAAGCAAAATAACTAATTTCAAGGAGGCAGGAAAAGTAGCTTTACTTGTTTTTTAAAACCAGATTGATATGTGGGGATTAACGTCCCAAAACCACCATATGATTATGAGAGACGCCGTACTGGAGGGCTCCGGAAATATCGACCACCTGGGGTTCTTTAACGTGCACCCAAATCTGAGTACTCGGGCCTACAACATTTCCGCCTCCATCGGAAATGCAGCCGCCGCAGCCGGGATTTGAACCCGCGACCTGCGGGTCAGCAGCAGAGTACCTTAGCCACTAGACTACCGCGGCGGGGCTTTTAAAACCAGACATACTTGAGTTCTGATTAGCCAATTCGATTAGCGATGGGTATGCATTCAGCAATGAAATAATCTGATAATCTATAGTTTTAGTACCATAATTAGTTCTTGGCTTTGATTCCTTCAATGAAATAGTGCGGAGGTCATATGACACTTGTCTTTTTAGATATTTGCTTGAGAACATGGTGCGATCACGTTTAAATTCGCGTAAAATCATTGCTGCCAAAGAAAGCTGATATAACTCTGAGAATGGTGGTACGTTCAGACTTTCATATACCATCATCATCTTTATCGCCATCAGCGTCATCGTCATCATCATGACGTGTAGTGGTTGCCTCGCATGTGTGTGCTACAATGGCAGAAAGAATGTGTGTTCTGGAACGCTCTTGTTCTTCTTCGTCATCAGCATCATCGTACGCGGCAATGACGATAGCGTTGGCTCACAACGCCAACAAACAAGCCTTAACCACATGGAGCTTCACCTCTAGAAATGCACATGTCGACAGACTTATATGACCTCTTTGTCTAAACCTTCTGGTTCAAACCACTAAAACCAAAATTCGAAAAATTACGGTGCACTTTCCGTCCACGATTTCTACGGACACACAGCATATAGGATGAATTAGTCAAGTTGGGTCACGTGATACGCCGTTCAACACTTCAAAGATCGATTTATATCATGGTCTAGATACTCCGCTTACTATAACTGCCACGCTCGAAACAGAGAACGAAGACGATGTGCGCGCCAGCAGTCTCGTGAAAAGAGACACTGAAGAAGACGATGTGCTTTTGTTTAGAGCTCTGGCTCTCGGCTCCTGCATAAAAACACACGCCGTTGGTGCTCGGACTCAACGTCTCGGTGATCTGGTTACATTTAACTGCGACACTGGTGGAGGTGCTGGACTGCAAGCCTGCCGATGCTCAACAACCCATCTGCGAGCCATTCATCAAGTCCCGACACGCAGCCACCTGTTACGACACCAGTGCACCGCTTCAGTCAGCGGTTGCTAGGCCTCTCTCCTGAGCTAACCTCCTTGGACGAACATTCTATTAGGCATTACGTACATCTGCCAATGGCCTCCGCCAGCCAGCCACAGGTGGTCCAAGGGATACAAGGCAGTCTCGTTTCTAATCCAGCCCAGGGAACACTTCTTCAGCGACTTGTACCTGATCGCTTCAGTGGTGCCCACATGAAGATGTTGAAGATTGCCTTGAGCATTACGAACGCGTTGCCGACATCAACCAGTGGAATGCTACACAGAAGCTCACCCACACGTACTGCACTCTCGATGACAGCGCTCACACGTGCATTGAGAATCGAGAAGGCCGTATATTGACATGGGATGAGTTTTGTCAGCAGCTGATTGACACCTTTTCTAGCGTCGACCATCGAGAGCGGGCTCAGCAGTTGCTCCAGTTAAGGCTTCAAAAACTTGAGAAAACTGTGGCAATGCTTGCTGGAAACGTGACTCACCTTTGTCGTCTGGCTGATCCCAACATGTCCGAGGAAAAGAAGTTGCACTATCTTATGCGCGAAGTGAAAGAACAACTGTTCGCCGTACTTGTGCGCAATGCCCCAACTACCGTGGCCGATTTTATCAGAGAAGCCACTGTCTTTGAGCGTGCTCTGTACCAACGATCGAAGCAGTATGATTGCTTTACCACTACCACCCCAATCAATGCCACTTCAGTGACACTGGACAATCAGGGCTGCCTACGTGACCTGATCAGATATATTGTACGAGAAGAAATTCAGAAGCTTTGGACTCCTACAGTGGATACACCAGTGACCGCCGTTGCCGCAGTCGTTCGTGCCGAACTTAGTCATGCTTTTTCAGCAGCTGATCTCGGTGGAGAGCCGACACTGTCCGTCGTCCACCACCCGTCCCGCCTATTACATCATACTGCCAGCCACCGACAGCCGCACCTTCGTCGCAACCTTTGCAGGAGGCTTTAAAACATCGGCTCATGTCTCCGATGTCTTTATGCCACCAGTCACCACTTGCCGTGCCTTACTCACCCCCACAAGAGGACATGGGACGCCCACAATTCCGCAGAACGAACGCTTGGAACACTGTCGATCGGCGCCCTCTCCACTTCAACAGTGGTGGTGCCGGCCATATAGCTCGCTATTGTTGGTACCACGACACATCGTTTCGCCCGTCTCGGCCGGGGTACGATGATCGCCGTGCCAACGTTCCTCCAGTTTCACTTGTCCGCCTTGAATGTTTAGGACCCTTTTCTTGTAAAGGGTTCCGACCAGGCTGTTGACGTCTTAGCAATAAAAAAATTGTCTAACTGCAGTGGTTTTAGTATCGACGTTGTCAATTTGATTTATTCGGTTCCTCACCCTTAACTCATGAAGTGTGTAAAAAATGCATCACGAGTAAAATGATGAACTTTCATTCATAAACAAATGTAGGATGTCGGTTTAGAGCTTCATGGAACTACTCTTTTTTTATGTGAATTCTACTCTTGTATTATGGGGCGATAAGTATTACGTGCAAATGTCTGGCATTTGTATCGGCTCTCGTGTAGCACCGGTCCTGTGCGATATATTCTTAAGTTATTTTGATAGGGCTTTGCGAACGGCACTAAGCAGCCTCTTAATTATTGTCTTAAGATATGTGGACGATTAACTTGTGCTCGTTCATTCACCTTCCTTGGATAAAAACCAGGACAAGATTATAAAAACCTTCGAAAAAATGAGCATGGATTACGTTTCACGCACGAGGTTCCCCATGATAAGATATTGCAGTTTCTAGATCTTGAGTTTTCTTTTCGCGCAGATCACCTGTGCTTATCCTACTCTCCCCGTTCAAAGAAACCAATCTTGGACTACTCTTCTTTGCATTCTAAAGTAGTAAAATCGGGTATTGCAATTAACCTTCTCCATTCTGCTGTAACGAAATTATGTTTCCACAAAATGACGCGTGTTTTTTCTAATCAAATAACTGGGTTGGAGAGGCAGGCTTTCCGGCCAATGTCCTCATTTTCGCTGCTCAGAAAGTCTGCGTATGAAGAAAGGGAAGGGATGCCCCTTAAAAGAGGCAGATAAACGACGTAAGTTTGCGGTAGTCCCATATGTGCACGATTTTTCGCATAAGATAAAAAATGTGCAAAAAATTCAAACCTCGACGTTGTGTTCTCCGCACGAGGAAAATTGCAGCAAATGTGTTCTAGAATTGAATTACAAAGCAGAATGAAGGCAGGTCTTGTAAAGAAAGGCTGTGGTGTCAAGCATGTCAATTTTTTCACCAAATGTCAATCTAATGTCGGTTATTGTATCCCACTGTCTTGCGGCAGGTTATGCATTGGGCAGACTGGGCACTGCTTGAATATTCGCCTGCGAGAACACTAAAATGCGCCGAAATCAGCCCCGGGTTTACATTTGTCCGCCCATTGCAAAAAGTGTGGCTGCGTACCTGATTTTTCGCGCACATCTGTCTTATACAGCCATCATGACACGAAAACTAGAGAGATTGTGGAAGCCTTTTTTATAAAAAAAGACTATTGATAGTTGTGTTAGTTCAGCGTCTATATCACTGTTAGATTGGGAAATATCGCTTTTGGACGACACCTGATCATGGTGGAACCTTCTTTCCAGTTGTTTCCCTTTCTCATATTTCTGGTATATAAGTTCTTCTCTGAATAAACCGAGTTTCAGTCTGCGCTTGTTTGTCTCTTCTCTTGTGTCCCGTTGGTTCGCGCTTCCAATTATTCCGTTATGGATTTGTACCAACTAGCCCACCTGTCAACCCTACTGGATATTGGCTAATTGAAGTCGACCCAGGGATCGTGAAAAAACCGCTTTAGTGACGCCAGATAGACTGTACGATTATAAGGTTTTACCATTTGGCTTGTGCTCCGCGCCTGCTTCTTTCCAGCGTCTCATGGATACCGTTCTCTCTGGACTTAAATAGAAAACCTCCCTAGTATACCTTGACGACGTCATTGTGTTTTCTACAACGTTTGACACACACCTTGAATGATTGCAGGTAGCCTTGCAGGCCATACGGGCCGCAGGCCTGATACTCAAGCCAGGGCAATGTCACTTCTGCTTTGAGCAACGACAGTTTCTTGGCAATGTCGTCAGTTACGCAGAAGTTCGTCCAGATTCAGAGAAAGTTGCCACCGTCGCACAGTTTCCAACACCATCAGATAAAAAGTAAGTCAAGTGTTTTATGGGTCTTTGTGCATATTATCGGCGGTTTATTCCACATTTTGCGCGCATTGCGTCGCTTTTAACTCGTCTCATGAGAGATTACGTTGCATTTGTTTGGGGCAACGAACAGGAAGCTGCTTTCAATGACTTGCCGCAACGTCTACACACGACCCCCGTGCTTGCCCATTTTGATGAGACAGCCCCTACAGTGCTCTATGGTATAACTGTCAGTTCAAGCACACGAATAAACAGAAAGGAAGAGAGGACCATACTCCATACTAACGCCAGCAATGTGGGTTTCCGAGCTGTGCTTGTGCAGTGCCGAGACAGCGAGGAAAAATGATCGCTTACGCACGCAGAACTCTGTCATGCACAGAAGCAAATTACTCGACTACTGAAAAGGAATGCCTCGCAGTGGTGTGAACAGTTATGAAATTTCGCGCATACTTGTACGTCCGCCCATTCAAGGTTATCAGTGACCACCATTCGTTGTGTTGGTTAACGAGTCTGAAAAATCCTTCTGGGCGATTGGCACGCTGGAGCCTTAGACTACAGGAATTTGAAATAACGATGGTGTATAAGTTCAGAAAACGACACACGGACGCCAACTGCCTGTCTCGATCACCAGTAGAATCAGCTGCTTCTGTGGATGAAGAGACAACGTTCCTCGGAATCCTCGACGCGTCAACCATCGCAGATCACCAGCATGGCAATGCTGAGCTACTTGCCTTGATTAATTATTTAGAAGGACGAAGCCAGAATGCGCGCGAAGCTTTTGCAAGAGGACTATCGTCGTTCTGTCTGCAAAACAATGTCCTTTACAAAATGAACTTCCCGCCATACGGGTCCACCTACCTGCTTGTCGTCCCTACAGCTCTTCGTTCTGAGGTATTGCAAACGTGCCACAATGAGGTCACATCTGGACATATAGGCTACACGCACACACTGGGCAGAGTTCGAGGGGGGTATTACTGGCCTAGATTCACTGCTGCGTGAAGCCTCATGTTTGGACCTGCCTCGATTTCCAGCAGCGCTAGTCACCTCCAATGAAACCAGTGGTTTGCTACACCCTGTCAACATCCAGACAACGCCATTTTACCAGATCGGAATGGCCCTTTTGAGCCCACTTCCCGCCTATAGTGTTGGTAACCACCGGGTTATAGTGGCGACCAACTACCTTACTTGCTACGCCGAGACAAAAGCCATCCAGAGAGGCACAGTAGAGGAGGGGGCCCGATTTTTCATAGAAAACATTGTGCTGAGACAGGGTGCGTCATCTATTGTTATAACAGATCGCAGAATCGCATTCACGACTGCGCTTTTAGATCATGTGTTGGTGCTCAGCAGTACTATTCATCGCAAGTCGACAGCTTACCATCCACAAACCAAAGGGTTGACCGAGCGACTCAACAAAACTCTGAAAGACATGCTTTCAATGTATGTGGACATCGAACACAAAAACTGGGGCGAGATTCTCCCTTACATAACGTTCGCATACAATACTGCGAAACAAGAAACCACATGGATGACCCCATTCAGCCTTGTTCACGAACGAGAAATAAGGACGATGTTGGACGCGATGCTGCCACACGAATGCGATGGCAACGACACGAGTGATTACGCGTTTACTCAACGCGCAGAGGAAGCCAGGCAGCTCGCACGTCTGCGACTATACCAACAGCAAGAGTACGACGCAGGTTGCTATAACCTACTACACCTGTAACGTACGAAACCGGGACAGGGTATGGGTGTGGATTCCTGTACGAAGACAGGAATATCCTAAAAGTTGCTCATAAGATACAATGGGTCTTATCGAGTGCGGCAAAGACTAAATGACGTTACCTACGAAGTCGTCCGGGATAGCCCGAACTGTACAAGGCGTCGCCAGCACCAACCTGAACTTGTGCGCCTAGTGCGCATTAAGTCATACATCAGCGAGTGACTCTGCGAGGCACCATCGCTTGTACAAAGTTACTTTATGCTCGAATCACTGGCTCAGCTATAGCATCGGGCGATGCTCTTTTAAGCGGAGGCAAATGCCGCGCTCGAAACAGAGAACGAAGATGATATGCGCGCCAACAGTCTCGTGAAAAGGGACACTGAAGAAGACGACGTGCCTTTGTTAGCTCTCTTGCTCTTGGTTCCTGCATAAAAACACACGCCGTCGGTTCTCGAACTCAGCCTCTCGGTGATCTGCTTACGTTGAACCGCGACAGGACACTCGCTTAGTGGACCTTTCAGGGCTGATCAGGTTGAGCTAGCTCCAAAGCGGTTCCGTGTCTATCTGGTAATGGGTAGCAACCATCAGAAACTTACAATGTCCAATACAACGAATGAGACCCACAAACAGTGCCGGCTGTATGCCGTTCCAGCTACTTTAATACGGGTTAATCACGGGCAACTCCACTGCTAAAGATTCGGCGCTAACCCATAGAAAATTTCTCATGCGCCACTGACCACCACCACCAGTGTCGCGTTCATGCTTCGACGCATGAGTAACCTGGTACTCGTCCACCACTACGCAAAGTCTTCGAGGCAAAACAGGTTGGCACCACTGCTCCTTTATTCCCTTTAATGTGCTCTTGGACTTAACCTCAACGAGTACACCCTATCACAGCACATTCAATAAAACCACTATACGCCATGACGATGACACTGATAATGATGTAGATGATGATGATGACCGCGGACAAAGACAAAGAGTGGCGTGTGCAGTACATGACGCCTCGATATATTCTACGAAGCCTTTTGTATGACTGCAAACAACTACTACCAGGAGAACGTGCCCAGGCCTCGTCTTTGCTAACTTCAGGCTAGATCCGATATCACGTAGCAGTAATAATGCAGGCAAATTGAAATTTACAACTGAACTCAATATACCAGTTATGACCAAAAGGCGTTTTGTGTAACCGTACACCCCTAGGCACCCGTTTTGATGCTTGAGTGGCCAATATCAAGAGTGATTTACGGAAGCACCGAACGGATCCACTGCTTCACCCACTAATATTCATTGAGATCGTTGATATGCCATGACTTTTACGATGAGCTGGCACTTGTGACATGCGGATGGCACATGGCTGCAGGAATGCCTGGTTTTCATGATAACGTGAGCGTTATTAGTGCCACCCGTTTGCCATTCCACGATTTTCAGTGGGCTCTCTGGCACCACTCATGAGCCCAAAGAGTATTTTTCGGCGTGTCATGTCGTGTGTAGCCTCTTGTGGTTTTGTTTTGAGCATGAAGCTGTCTGAGCTAGAGGTTGAGCGGGTAATGGTTTCTACAAAAACAGAGCCTAGCAAAGCGTGGAGAGGAAGAGACGAGAAATATATATAAAACACCCATATTTTTTGCGAAGCGGGATAGAAAACACAACGTAGCCTTCTACAGTACGGTGTAACAAAAATATGTGATGATATATGGTGTTTTTTGGCGCAAGGGCCATTTGATGGCCAAAGAGCGCCAGTTCATGGGACATGGAATGCGGACGATGATTGCGATTAGCGGCTGTATAAGGGCCATAAAATTCTTCGCGGTAAGGCGGGTAAAAACATACAAGTAATAAAATCATGACCATGCCGTGAAAAGTGTGTGTGGTGTGAATAGATGACAAAAGTTGGTGATAATAAAAGACGATGGTGGATATGTATGGCATTAGCACAAGTGCCTCACACGTTCATACCCTTGCGTCCAAGGGCCGTGAGGCACGTGCTTTCTTGTGTAATCACCGCAGCAAAAACCTCTCTGGAGAGGTCATGCTACGGGATGCCCGGGTATATGATATGAAAACTATGAATTTCTTTAAAAACGCTAACAATGATTTGTGACTAAAAAGTGGTTCCCTACCGACGAACATTGCAGGGTGTAAAGGTATATGTTGTCGGTAGGGTAATGGAAAGTGTTGTTTTCTTACAGTGTCCAATTGTTTGCACTGAATTAAAATGTGAAGGACTGTTAATGCTTCACCACATCTGTCACACAATGGTGGATCGCCACCGGACAAAAGGTGTGTGTGTGTCGTGTATGTGTGTCCTATCCTGAGTCTCGTTAGTATTACCTCTGTATGACGCGATTTCGATACGGGCAGCCAATGACCAAGGTGTGGCTTAATAACGTGTAGTTTGTTTTGTGTGTGTGTATCCCACTTGCTCTGCCAGTAGTCCCTGAGGTTTCGTTTGAGAGACGGCTTAAGATCAAGGACCGGGATTGATATGGATGTAATGGCGGTGCTCTCATGGACGGATGCAGCGAGCTGATCCGCCCTCACGTTGACTTGGATTTCACGGTTCCCTGGCACCCAGCACACTACAACATGTTGTTTGAGTGTGTAGAGTGTGCACAAAATGGAGTAAAGTGAGACAAGGACCGGGTTTTTTTGTTTTTTAAGACTGTGCAGAGCCGTTACCACACTGAGGGAGCCTATATAAATTACTGCTTTTTGTATTTGTAATTGTTTGATGTGTTTAGCTGCCACAAGTATCGCGTAAGCTTCCGCTGTGAAGATACTTGTGCGTGGATGTAGAGGGCCAGCATCCGAAAAGGATGGGCCGACAGCAGCGTAGGACACAGAGGAGTTAGTCTTGGAGGCATCTGTGAAGAACTCAGGACGTGTGTATTTGTGTTGAAGTTCCAAAAAGTATGTTCGGATGTGGGCAAGAGGTGCATGTTTTGTAACTTCTAGGAAAGACACATCGCAGTCTATAGTCTGCCACTGCCCCGGTGGCGGGTATGCTACAGGAGCCATTAAATTGTGTTCAAGTGACACTGCAGTTTCTTCAGCTAGACACTTCAGGCGAACTGAGAAGGGCTGCCTCATCGAAGGCCTGTTTTAAAACAGAGTTGAGCTCGACAAATCATTAATTGTAGAGTATGAGGGGTGCTCCTTGTCTGCTTTCACCTTAAGTAAATAAACAAAGGACATGTAAGTTCTTTGCAGATGAAGCGACCACTCATTTGACTCAACGTAAAGGCTTTCTACGGGGCTGGTGCGAAAAGCACCCGTAGAAAGGCGGATGCCCAAATGGTGCACGGGGTCCAGCATCTTCAAGGCACTTTGAGTAGCAGACTGATAGACAACGGCCCCATAATCTAAGCGGGTGCGAATGAGGCTTTTATAGAGGTTCATGAGGCATTGCCTATCACTACCCCACGTAGTACGTGACAACACTTTTATAACATTCATGGCTTTTAAACATTTTCTTTTTGAATACTTGATTTACGGCAAGAATGTTAACTTGTTGTCCAAGATTAGGCCTAAGAATTTATGCTCGGCTTTGACGGACAGACGTTGCCCGTTCAGTCGAATGTCATGTTCCGAGTGCATGCCTCTCTTTCGAGAGAACAAAACACACGTGCTTTTTTGTGGGTTAAGTCGAAATCCGTTTACATCTGCCCATTTGGAGACCTTGTTTAAACCCAGCTGAACCTGCCGCTCACACATTGCCAAGTTGCATGACTTGAAGCCAAGCTGAACGTCGTCGACATATGTACAATAAAACATATTGCGAGGGATGGACAAGTGCAAGGAATTCATTTTGATAATAAAAAGTGTGCAGCTAAGTACACCACCTTGTGGCACGCCTGTTACCTGGACAAATGTTTGTGAGAGAACACTTTCCACACGGACACGGAATGTCCGATTGGACAAGTAACTCTCAATTATGGAAAGCATTCTACCGCGCACACCCAGGTGAGACAAGTCTCTTAATATGCCAAAATGCCATGTTGTGTCGTAAGCCTTTTCGATATCGAGAAACACAGACAGAAAGTATTGTTTGTGGACGAAAGCGTCTCGGATCTGTGCCTCGATACGCACCAGATGGTCGGTGGTAGATCTACCCTCTCGAAACCGACATTGGTATTGGTCAAGCAGATTGTGTGTTTCAAGGAAATATAAAAGTCGGCGGTTTATCATTTTTTCAAAAAGTTTACAAAGGCAGCTGGTTAGTGCAATTGGCCTATAACTTGAAACAGAGGAAGGGTTCTTGCCCTGTTTCAAAATAGGGATAACAATAGCTTCTTTCCAGGAAGTAGGTATGGTGCCAGAAAGCCAGATAGCATTGTATAGGGAGAGTAAAGTTTTTCGCGTTTCAAGCGGCAGGTTTTTCAACATTTCATACATGACATGGTCGTGGCCTGGGGCAGAATTACTGCAGGAATTTAGTGATGTTTGTAGCTCAGCTAAGTTGAAAGGTTGGTTGTATGCCTCGTATTTTGTACACTTGTATTCCAGTTTCTGCTTTTCGATTTTTGCTTTGTATCTTAGAAAAGCTTCAGTATTGTGTGACGAGCTAGAGACCTGCTCGAAGTGTGCACCGAGGAAGTTCGCCTGATCTTCCAGGCTGTCACCCTGCGTGTTCACGAGTGGGAGTGAATGCACTTGTCTTCCTGCTACTCTACCAACCATGTTCCAGACTTTAGCCTCTTGGGTATAAGAATTAATCCCCGATAAAAACTTGTGCCAGCTTTCTCTTCTGAAGCAATACTTTTTTGCAGACTAGTTGGTTCATACTTGAAAAATTGAATTGCTGCACGAATTTGAAGAAAAAAAGAAACTGCGCTCTTCCCTGTCTCTCTTGTTTTTTTCTTCAAGTTCGTGCAGCAATTCAATTTCTCTTCTGGCCTGCCGACGCGTTCTCCTGGCCTGAGACTTCATTTTCTTAAAAGTGGCAAGATTTTCGGCTGTTGGTAAGTTTCGAAGCACCCTCCATGCTTTGTTTTGCTGCCTGCGTGCATTTTGGCACTCTGAGTTCCACCATGGCACACGTCGTTTTCGATGATGTCCATTTGTTTGTGGTATGCTTTTTGTTGCTGCATCGATCAAAGATGCTGTGAAGTAGTCGACAGCCGCTTCAATGTCTAAAGTGCATATGTCGCGCCAATTTATATGTGTGATGGTATAAAACTGTTCCCAGTTGGCTTTGATTAATAGCCATTTTGGAACCTGGGGCGGGCATTCAGTTGATGTAGGTGTGCTCAAAACTACGGGAAAATGGTCACTTCCGTAGGGATTAGTGATGACTTTCCAGTGAAGTAGAGGCACAAGCGATGGAGATACTATGCTCAGGTCTATTGAGGAATAGGTATTGTTAACGAAGTTATAATAGGTTGGTTCTTTCCGATTCAGGAGACAAGCGCTTAAAGAGAGAAGAAACTGTTCAATCAGTCGACCTCGGGCGTCGCAACGAGAGTCGCCCCATAGCCTGTTATGTGCATTAAAGTCCCCTAGAACAAGATAGGGTTCGGGAAGTTCATCCATCAAAGACTGGAATTCATGTTTGCGTAGTTGAATATGTGGAGGTATGTATATAGAGCAAACGGTGACAAGTCTGCCTAGAAGCACCACTCGAACAGCCACTGCCTCAAGAGAAGTTTGGAGTTTCAAGTGTTTACATGCTAAACCTTGCTTAACTATAACAGCTACACCTCCAGATGATGCCACGGCATCATCACGGTCCTTTCGGAAAATAATGTAACTGCGTAGAAAGTTGGTGTGTTTAGATTTTAAGTGTGTTTCCTGTACACACAGCACTTTTGGTGAGTGAATGTGTAGAAGTTCTTGGACATCGTCGAGGTTAGTGAGAAGGCCTCTGACATTCCATTGTAGAATCTGTGTTTCCATATTTGATGGAAAGTGGTGCTGTGTGTACGAAAATGAAGTGGCTGTTCAAGTGGGAAGTTGTGACTTAAGTAGCAGGGCCGTTGTCAGGCCCTGTCATTGGTTTCTTGGTTCTTTTAGCGCGCTCTATGGAGCCACGCCGCGTATCCGGCACCTGAGGTACCGTGTTTGTGTCCATTGCCTCACGTGAAGCACTGGACGCCCGCGTACGCGAGCTGCTGCTGCGTATTTGCGACCTCGCCTGGTGAGACGTGGTTGGTCGACCCGATGACCCTGGAGTCACCTGAGTCTCTGGCTTGGTAGGTGGAGCAGGCTTGGCTGCTTCCACCATGAGGGCGGCCGCCGCACCCGATGGCTCACTTTGCGTGGGCCTAGGTAGTGGCGGAGGGTGATGCGACGCTGCCCCCTGACGCGCCGCATCAGCGTAAGTTGTGCCGTGAAAAGCCGAACACCTTCGGCGTGCTTTCTTGAATGAGATATTTTCGCGAATCTTCAGTGTAATAATGTCTTTTTCTTTTTTCCACTGAGGACAAGAACGTGAATATGATGCGGGGTCTCCGTCACAGTTTACACAATGTAGAGTTTCATTACAATTGTCAGAGATGTGGCCTTGGGCACCGCATTTGGCACAAGCAGGTCGACCACGACAGCTCTGAGAGCCATGGCCGAACCTTTGACACTGGTAACATCGGCGGGGGTTTGGTATGTAGGGTCTGATCGGTGTCTTTGTATAGCCAGTTTCTATTGTTTGTGGTAGTTCACTGGTGGCAAAGGTCAGCACCAAGTGTTTCGTGGGGGTTTCCCGATTATTCCTTCGGATAGCGATTCGCTTCACGTTGGTCACATTCTGTTCTTTCCAGCCCTCGAGGAGTTCAGCCTCCGTCAGGTCAAGGAGGTCTGTGTCAGAAACAACTCCACGTGCAGAGTTCATGGATCGATGAGGTGTTATGCTGATGGGGATGTCGCCGAATGTTGCAAGGTTCTTTAGTTTGTCAAATTGTGTTTTGTCATGGAGTTCTAAAAGAAGGTCACCACTAGCCATTTTTGTAACTTTTTAGCCATCACCTAATGTGGCTCTCAGGGACCGCGATACTATGAACGGGGACACTGTTCTGGCTGTTTTGTTGGGCTTCTCACTGCGTACAACATGATAGCGAGGGAATACTTCTTTGGGTCGGCTGAAAAAGGAAAATTTTTCGGTGCGTACGCGCTTCGAAGCGGCACGATCATTGAGGAGTGGAAAACTTCTCTGCATGATAGAGGAATGTAATTCAGTAACGATGGCGGCCACCCACCACGGAGCCCAACGAGGGGACGCTACAAGGTTCATGAAACGAGAAACATGCAGACGCCAGCCGTACACCGCTACGATAACCTAATGCGCGTAGGCCAAGGTTGGCTAGTTGCACAAGGTTAATCCAAGCTGCCCATGAAAATGGGAAAGTAACATAAGAAATTAGAGGACAGGATAGATTTAAAGAGGTGAAAAGACGAAGATGTGGGGGAGAGAGAGATAGGAAAAGGCGACTGCCGATTTCCCCTGGGTGGGTCAGCCCAGGGGTGCCGTCTACGTGAAGCCGAGGCCAAAGGGGTGTGTTACCTCTGCCGGGGGGCCTTAAAGGTCCAATCACCCAGCGTCGGCTCAACCCCCAGGATCCCCTTTTCCCCGGACACGGCAAAGCCACGCACGGCTAGGCGTGGAAGGGAGTCAAAACTCCCCCGTTAGCTCGGGTCCGTGGTGTCGCTACACACCAAACGCCTACTTGCGCAGGCGCCCCTGCGGGGAATAAAAGTATGTGAGAAAAAATGACAGCAAAGTTAAATTAGAGCACAGGATGCGTGAGAAGGAAATGCCAGCAAGTGCACCGGTTCTTGAGACCTCGCACTACTAACACCTAGCTTCTCCGTTTTTCGTGCTCTTTGGTGGCGTTCATAAATAAAAAAAATATTTTTTGCAGCCAGACAGTTCTTCAATGAAACTTTTCTGCTACGTATTTCTCATCTTATAGCATCTCACAACTACTAGGGCCATACCTAGGGTCCACGTTGGCTGTAGCTTCATCCATGACGAGTATTTTATTCTGACGTAGCACAGCCCTGGCGAGGCAAATGAGTTGGCGCTGACCCACGCTGAAATTGCCACCGCCTTCGCAGACTTCAGTAGAAAGACCACCTGGAAGGTCTTCGATGGAGGCCTTCAGGCGCACCTGCACACGTTCCAAAGTAAAGCATTATACAAACAACTTCCGAAGGTTCCGGGAAATATTTTGTTTTAAATTTATCAGCATATACTTGGCTATGCCAGTGCACTCTTAGCGCTCATAAATATGGCTATACTAATATAAATGCAAAGCACAACCAAAAAACTATAAATGAACTTCAAACACACATACTGTGTTACCATGTTTATGCCAAAAAAGAGTGATGGAATCAAACTTTTTTATTGGGATTTCTTTAAAGCGTGGCATAGATTGACAGATTTCAACAGTTCACAGTACTTTAGCATACTAACATGTGCTGCAAGTAAAGGGAGAGCCAGCTTTCAACAGAGTGTCGGTTTTCGAGACCAACGCTGATTATAGACCCGCACTGTGCATGGGCCAAGTCACAGCTACTAAAAACTAGCCTGGTTTAGGAAAGCAAGTTCTTTCACAGACAGAAGGTAAAGCTGAGATAGATGAACTTGAAGCCATTATTAGGAAAGACATCAAAACTGCACAAGGGCTTCCCCGGAACACCTCTACGATTAAGCTTCTTGGGCCGGCCGTCTCCAACACTTCAGATAAGCTAATAGAGCTACCACAATGTCACAGAACCAAAGGCTTTCGAGAAGGAGAACTGGAAGGAAAATTATGGGGCACCTCAGATTCGAGCGCACGGATTGTTCCAGATGGACAGCTAGCATACCTATGCCAACTAGGGCCAGATTAAACATTACACTGCCGAAAAACATGCAACCGGCGTTCCACGAAGGCAGACGCAAAGCAAGAGATGTAGCCCGGCCGACGACACGTGAAGGTTAATCTGGCGTACTTTAGATGGATACTGCAGAATACAAAAAAGGGAGCATACACAGCGGTAGTAGTTCGCGAGAGCGTGGACCTGGTCTCGTGCTGCACCCATAAGAACACAATCGCCGCAGAGGCAGAACTTGCAATTGCTTTGGCAATAACACAAAACAGGCACACGAGTGATTGTTAAAAACGCTATTTGAGTCATTTAAACGGTGATAGGGGCAGAATCTCTCCTACAGCCGCCAAAATTCTAAGACAAGGACCAGTACCTGCAGAGCGAATCTCACTGATATTATCCCCGGCCCATCAAGGTCTGAAGGGGCCCCGCCGCGCTGGTCTTGTGGCTAAGGTACTCGGCTGCTGACCCGCAGGTCACGGTATCGAATCCCGGCTGCGGCGGCTGCATTCCCGATGTAGGCGAAAATGTTGTAGGCCCGTGTGCTCAGATTTTAGTGCACGTTAAAGAACCCCAGGTGGTTCAAGTTTCCGGAGACCTCCACTATGGCATCTCTCATAATCATATGGTGGTTTTGGGATGTTAAACCCCACAAATGAATGAATGAAGGTGTGAAAGGTAATGAGAAGGCGCACGCAATCACCCGAGAGCTCACTTTCCGGTCGGTCACTACTAGCTCGCTGCCTCTTCTCGAGCAATCCCTCTCCACAAGAGACGAACTACGAATATTTCAGGAAATCACTTCACATTTTAAATTTCAGCGTACGATTTATTCAGACGAAACTAAACAGTTGAACAAAAAGGAGGAAAGTATGTGGCGAAAATTGCAAACCGGGGTGTTTCCAGACCCTCACCCGTACAGTAAATGGCACCGGTAAGTGTTTAACCCCAGATGTGGCCACTGCAGTAGCACTGCAGGTTTAGTGCACATGGTCTGGACCTGCCCGATCTACAATGATCCAAGTAGGAACGTAGAAACCTGGGAGGCGTTATTACACAGCCACAACACCGAAGAACAGCGTCAAGTCATCGGTCTCACCATGACCGGCGTCGAGTCCCAAGGGACTCCGGATGATAGCTAGGGGGATGATCGGGGCCTGGCCGAAGCCTTCTCCCCTGTCATTCTAGACGTGTGCGAATAAACGATATTTATCTCTGTCTCTTCGTAGACAGAGCAACCGGAGGGCAGCATGTGACGCCCTCATATGAAATATGCTCTTCGGCTGGCTTCGAAACTTTTCCCCTAACACTCCAGCTACATTTTTACACAAAGTAGCAATGCCTTAAACAAACGTTTGCAAGCATATCCACTGCAAGGCAGACAGAGATCTTCATCGCAATATCGGACCAACATTTACACATGCTCTCTTAGTTTATGCATCTCCCAGCCTGCCAATCGTAATTGTCAGCACATTCATTGAGCAAGCAATACACGAAATTCTTTGTGCATGACACAATAGGACTGATGCTTCTTTTTAAAACATGCACGTGTCTTAGCATACGGATCGGTGACCTTGCGTATGCTGTGTAATTTTTGTTTTTGAAATGTTCTGAGCAGAGCTTCCGTAAGTTAGACATATCAGCGGCGGTGGCGGTAAAGTCCCAGAAAATGCTGATACAGACGAGCATGCGAAAATGGGGGTAGACACAACTAGGCTTCCGTATATACTTTGGTCAATTTAGAAAATTTGAAATTTTCAATCTGTTTAGCAATGATGATAGCTTACAAAAACGGTGCTACAGGATCGCTATTGTAAAATCAGCCTGAAGAACTCTCATGGTTGCTACCGTAAATAATGTAATGATATATCATGACAAGCTTGGAATCAGCAAAGGCATGCACTTGAAACCTTTTTCGCAACAGCGTCCCCTCGATCTTTCCACCCAAAAAAAAAAGATCAGCGAAATCTTGTGCAAAACTAACTCTTACACGAATTCTTTTTCTCCCGGACAATCCGAGATTGGAACCGCTTGCTTAAAAAAAATAATCGAGTGCCCTTCTGTTTCCGCGTTCACTGCCGCAATTCAAGGGACGTAATGATAGCGCTTTATCACTAGTGCTGTAGCAACGTGTCATAAAAGCTTCGCTTATGAGTCACTTAGCTCAATATATTCTTTTTTTTGTTATATCTCTGATAATACGTAGTGTGTTATACCTCTGATAATACAGAGTATGTTTAACGTAAAATTCACTCAACAGACACTTGTTTTTTTTCTTTTTCCATGATTTCAAGCGTTAGACAATGCACTTTAAGAAGATTCACTGCATACGTTGGCATACTTATTGTTCACCAATACATATCGTATTATTATTGTACTGCAGTGCGACATCTCACACGCCATTTGATTGTTTGTGGTGTTTTGTTTGTAAGCTCTTTTTATTGTTGAAGTTCGTTTCCACAGAAAATGTAACGCCTCCACTCCTGCCTAAGGCCTGGAAATTCAGGTCAGCAGAATTGAATAAATAAAATAAATAAACACTGTAATGTACAAAAATATATGAACGATATAAAGGGCGAAACATATATTATTCACTGGTTAAAGTAGCTTCAGTAAAAATGAAAATGTACAGAGCGAAAAAAAAACAAAAGAAAAACACTTGTATCTTACAAGTGTTTGTAATGATACAAAACAAACGATCAATATAACATGCACTAGTTTCTCATGCTACAATACGAAACAACAGTTGATGAGATGAAGTAACTTGTGGAAAAACGTGGTTGAATCCTCCATCTTAGGAATATGTAAACATGAAAGTAAAACATGCCGTGGAAGAATTAGTTGAATCTTTCCTCTGCATTGATGTAAGAGAGCTTGTATAATGTCTTTAGGCCCCATACACTGACTAGAAGGTGCTTGCACAGTCCTGTGTAAAATTCACTGACACTGACGATTTGGCGGACGCAGAAAACAGACGCGCGCACACGTCCAACTTGTAGCACGGCTACCGTCTGCCCACTCGCGCCGGCAAGAAGACGAACGCATTGTGTTTCATTTCGACCAGCCCAGATATGTCTCAATATATATATTTTATATACGAAACATTCCGTGGCAAACTACGGGAACTTATATATCTATATATATATATATCCTTGGCAATATTGTCTGGTAAATCTCATTAACATTGTGAAAAACACGGAAAAACGAGCCTTTAAGTACACATTTCTTTCCTAAATAATTAACAAGGGTCTCGTACTGGCAAACTTGGTGCCTTTAGGTTGTATACGAGGGACTATTTGTCAGCTGCCCACTGGTAACACGTTCACGTGCTACGTGACGCCAAACAGGCTCAAAAAGTGTGTGCCACACTCGCCGCCATGGCTACTGGTGGCGCTGACTGACACTCCCACGTTTAAATTCACATATAAACCCAATAAAGTGGCTGGGGGGATAGCTGCCGTGGTACCTCAGTGGTAGAGCATCGAACGCGTCATTAGAAGGTCGCAGGTTTGGATCCTGCCCATGCAAGATATCTTTTCACCCACTTTTCTTTCTTCATATTTACAATACAATTTGGTCTAATATCTTCCCTTTTACTCTCCTTGGCATTAATGTCTGTCGAATCTCATTATTATTGTGCAAAACACAGAAAAACGAGCCCTTAAGTACAGATTTTTTTCCTAAATAATTAACAAGGGTCTTGTACCGGCATACTTGGTGCCTTTAGGTTGTATACGAGGGACTATTGGTCAGTTGCCCACTCGTAACAAGTTCACGTGCTACGTGACGCCAATCGGGCTCAAAAAGAGTGCGCCACACTGGCTACCATGGCTCCTGGTGGCACTCCCACGTTTAAATTCACATATAAACCCAATAAAGTGGCTAGGGGATAGCTGCCGTGGTAGCTCAGTGGTAGAACATCGAATGCGTCATTCGAAGGTCGCAGGTTCGGATCCTGCCCATGCAAGTTATCTTTTCACCCACTTTTCTTTCTTCATATTTACAATGCAAGTCGGTCTAATATGATTTATTCGAAATACCTTACAGACCCAACAGGGCATTGTGTAAGGGGAGCATAAAAGGAACACATACATGAATTCGTACAATTTTTATACAAACAATAACATAAACTAAATGTCAATTATTATACAAGTCCTAACAAGAATAACAGTGAAAAAATATTAATAATAATTTTAATAGGAATAGAACGGCAATGAACATCAGATGAGTATACGCGTGAGATAATGACGTAAAACAAGCTAAAAAACAAGCACAAGTTGTGAAAAGGCTTTCCATTATTCAAAATAAAACATCACTGAATAAAACACAACAGAACTGAATGGCATGTTAGTATTCAAACCATCAAACGAAGTAAGACGAATGTAAGAGAGAAAAAAAGCGAGATATAGTAGTGAATAAACGCGTAGGTGCCAAGTTTGATATGAAGAAAACAAGCAGTTAATCCTTGAAATGGGTGAGTAGAAAGTGCCGGAATATTTCCCGATCGCATTGTGCTACGATTTTATCTGGAAGGCTGTTCCACATGCGGATGACACGTGGGAGTGCAGATGACTTAAAAATGTATCATCATGATCATCATCATCATAATCAGCCTGACTACGTACACTGCAGGACAAAGGCCTCTCCCATGTTCCGCCAGTTAACCCGGTCCTGTGCTTGCTGCTGCCAAGTTATACCCGCAAACGTCTTAATCTCATCCTAACCTTCTGTCTCCCCCTAACCCACTTGCCTTCTCTGGGAATCCAGTTAGTTACCCTTAACGACCAGCGGTTATCCTGTCTACGCGCTACATGCCCGGCTCATGTCCATTTCTTTTTCTTGATTTCAGTTATGATATCCTTAACCCCCGTTTGTTCCCTAATCCACTCTGCTCTCTTCTTGTCTCTTAAGGTTACACCTACCATTTTTCTTTCCTTTGCTCGCTGCGTCGTCCTCAATTTAAGCTGAACCCTCTTTGTAAGTCTCCAGGTTTCTGCTCCGTAGCTAAGTACCTGCAAGATGCAGCTGTTATATACCGTTCTCTTAAGGGATAGTGGCAATCTACGTGTCATAATTTGAGAGTGCTTGCCAAATGTGCTCCACCCCATTCTTATTCTTCTAGTTACTTCAATCTCGTGGTTCGGCTCCGCGGTTATTACCTGCCCTAAGTAGACATAGTCTTTTACAACTTGAAGTGCACTATTGCCTATCTCGAAGCGCTGCTCTTTTTCGAGGTTGTTGTACATTACTTTCGTTTTCTGCAGATTCATTTTAAGACCCACCTTTCTGCTCTCCTTGTCTAACTCCCTAATCATGAGTTGCAATTCGTCCCCTGAGTTACTCAGCAATGCAATGTCATCGGCGAAGCGCAGGTTACTAAGGTACTCTCCATTAACACTTATCCCTAACTGTTCTCACTCTAGGCTTCTGAAAACCTCCTGTAAGCACGCGGTAAATAGCATGTAATAAAAATGTATGTTTTACCGTATATGCGTGTGAATGAAAGATGATTATTTAGTCTCTTTGATGTGAATGTAGATGTTTGCAATGTGATTGATAATGGCCTTGTTTCACGTGCGTATTTATGGAATAATGAAAGGAGGTTTAGATCACGTAGGCTGCTCAAAAGGGAAAGTGATAAGCTTTTTTCAATTTGTGTTATGCTTGCGCTATGATCGTAGTTTTGTGAGATGAATCTAGCGGCTCTATGCTGGATCGATTCCAGCATGTTAGTTAAATAGCTGTAATGAGGGGACAAAACTGCACAAGCGAATACTAGCTCAGAAAGAACAAATGTTACGTAAGCTAAAGCACGTACATTTGTGGGCGTCTTACGTAGATTGCGGCGTATGTAGCCTAATGATCGCGAGGCGTTACTGCAGATGTTGGTGATGTGGGTAATCCAAGAAAGGATAGATGTGAAGGTTACACCTAAATATTTAAAAGAGTCAACACTAGGTACGGGATTGCCATTAATAAAGTAAGAAAACTCAGAGTTCGAATGTTTGCGAGTGAAGGACATTACTTTACATTTACTTGAATTAAGGGACATTAGCCAACTATTACACCAATTGCTGATAAGGTCGAGGTCATTTTGAATTATTACGTGATCACAAGTACTAATTATTGCTCGGTAAATTACACAGTCGTCAGCAAAAATGAGCACTTGTGAGGATAAATTACTTGGTAAGTCATTAATGTAAACAAGAAAAAGCAGTGTACCGAGAACACTCCCTTGCGGCACACCAGAACAAACGTATGAAAGTGGGGATGAGAAATCATTAACAATGGTGAACTGCTGCCGGTTAGTAAGAAAGTTCCGTATCCATGACAGAGTTGATGAATCTATACACAAAGAAGAGAGTTGAGAGATTAAGCGGCAGTGAGCAACACGATCGAAAGCTTTGGAAAAATACAGAAAAAGACAGTCAATTTGCAAATTTTGATCTAAGTGATGATGTAGGTGAGTCGTGAATACGAAAAGCTGTGTTTCGCATGATAGGGCCTTTCTAAATTCATGTTGGTGAAGAAAAAGTCATTTTGCTCTAAGTGATTGTAAATATGGGAGGCGATTATATGCTCAAGCATCTTACAGCAGATGGATGTCAGAGAAATGGATCTGTAATTTTGAGGTGAGTTTTATTGCCACTTTTAAACAAGGGGATGACTTTTACAATTTTCCAGTCTTGTGGATGCTGTCCTTTTGATAGTGATTGCTGAAAGATGTGACATAATATTTTACTCGAGGGTGAGGCTGTACTTTTTAGTATCTTAGTGTTAATTTCGTCAACGCCTGCTGACGTGGACAGTTTAAGATTATTTATTATAGATACGATTCCGTCAACAGTGATTTTAATGGGCTGCAAAAAGGGATAGTCAAGATAGGCTACATTGGGGACGTTTGTATGATTTTCAGTGGTGTAAACTGATGTAAAGAAAGTATTGAAAGCGTTGGAATGTGGTCGTCAGTTTGCAGCGTTATTTTGTTATCTTGACGTTCTGGGCACACTTGTTTCCAAAACATCTTGGCGTTAGTGGTGAGCAGTGACGGTAGATCATGAGAAAAATACTTATCACGGGCGGCGCGTATCGCGGAGCAGTAGCTATTTAAAAAGTCTCTATACCTTTGCCACGAAGCAGCAGTTTGCGCGCTTTTAGCCACCGCGTACAATCTTTTTTATTTCTTAATCTGTTAAGTGATTTATTAAACCACGGATTTTGCTTATAATTTGTTATTTTGATTGCAGGAGTATGTTCACTATCTAATGAAGCTAACTTGTTTTTGAAGAGTGTCCAGTTGTCTTCTACGGATCGATTATAAAAGGATGGCAAAAGTACGCTCTCAAAGAACGTGCATAATTCATCATTTATAACAATGTTATTACCTATATTATAATCGCGAGTTGTTTTTGTTGTAGCTCCAGCGAGACGAAATGGGACGTTAAAAATCATTTGAATTAACTGGTGGTCGCTGAAGACATCTGTGTATGTTATATTTGATATTGTATTTGGTCACCAAGTCACGTATATTCGAGTCACGAGTGGGATGGCTTATGATCTGGGCTAGGTTAAAATCTAATGTTAAGGCAATGAACGCAGTGGAGACATGGCAACCCGATGAAAGCAGCTTCCAGGTTATTGAAGGAAAATTAAAGTCGCCAAATAAATAAACAAGTTCAGTTGGACACGTCTTAACAGCATCAGTTATGGTGCTACGTAAGTCACTTAGAAATGATGGATTAGTGTCTGGAGGGCGATAGCAGCAACCAATCAATAATTTCTCAAATCTAGTTCTGCAAACAACCCAAACAATTTCTATATTTGTAGCAGACGCCATTAGATAAGAGGTTATTGCCTTTTTAATGCCTATAATTACGCCTCCACCCCTCTGTTAACGCAGTCGCAACGGTAATTGTTATAGGTATTTTGAAGGGGACTAATTTCATTGTCTAAAATATCTGCATGAAGCCATGTCTCAGTGAAGATGATTATGTCAGAACCCTTGTCATCAAGGAAGGAACAGACCTGGCCAAGCTTTCGCAGAAGGCTGCGAATATTAGTAAATGATAGGGTAAGTGACGGTAAACTCTGAGGCTGAGGTGTCTGCTTGAATTCACAGGTGTGAGTACCACGCCTTAGCTATCTGCCTAGTCGCAATACCGTGGTTTTTGCGTAGTCGTACACGTATGTTACATCGTCTATACGCAATCTGTCAACAGATAGCTTAAAAATTTTTTTTTCTGGCCTTGGCGAATTCGATAAGCTTTCTTCTTGCCTCTCGCGTAGCGGAAGAGAACACAGATGCATTCGTTCACAGATGCATTCGGACACAGATGCATTCGTTCAGCATGCCGAAGACGCCCGGCAGCTGGCGTGCTTTCGCATTTTATCGCGGCAAAATCAAGATGCTCGATGGTACAACATCCACCACAGAGCAGTAATATACAAACCCGGTGACCTAGTCTGGTTTGTACTCCTATACGTCAACGTGGACGCTCGTGAAAATTGGTACGTTGGTACTTCGGATTCTACCGTATTCTTCATCGCCTCGGGGAAGTTAAATACGAAGTTGTCCCAGCAGACACGTCGCACCATTCGCGTAGACCACGTTCCGCGGATGTGGTTGACGTCTCCAGGATGAGGCATTACTATTCGCGTTCACTGCAAGTCAAGAAATTTGTGGTGTGACACTTGCCTTCAAGACAATTGTACATTTCTTTCTCGCTTGTTTATTTCCCATCTCCTATTTTCTCTTCTCAATGAACACGGACGTTTTTAGGGGCGAAGCTCCTTTATGGCGTGGCTTATGCGCTCTCATGGTACGTAACCACCAGTGGCACATACCCGGAATAGCGGTCCTTACGATTTTGACCTCCAAGGTGGTTCCGGTGAGAAATTTCTTCTGTGCGTTGTTGAACAAAAAAGATAGTGCTTAATGCACATGCTAATGGCTGCTAAGGGGGAATGAGAGACAGGAGCATTCGGCCTTTAGGTAAAGCGTACGCTGCGATCCCCATTAGCAGCTATTGGCATGTACATTGAGCACAATCTGACAAGAAAGGGTTGCTACGTTATACTCGCTGGGTGTAACCTCCTTGGTTTTAGAAAGGTTTAGCGAGCGTTGGGCCGCATAGGCATAAATACAGTGAACTAGTATATACCATGAACTCGAGGTGGTTAAAGGTGGGAAGTAAACCCGAAGTGCAAGCCATAAGAATTTGTGCATGAACCACCTCCCGTTTAGTCCTTGAAATGTCCGCTGGATGGCGGTGCTTCTTTATGGAGAATATATGATGAAAAGATGGGAGATGGTGGTACTTGGAGTGCTGAATAGATGGACCAACGGACCCACAGACAGATGCATGGATGAACGCATGAACGGACGCAGGCGCGGATGCATGGACGAACGCAGGGACGGACGCACGAACAGACGCACGCACGGACGGGTGGACAGACGCATGGACGGTTACACAGACGTACGCAGGAACGGATGGAAGCAAGAACGAATGGACGGACGAATGCTTCGCCCCACTACACATCATTCACTCCGTGGATATGTTGCCATTTTTTTACTACCTTTTGTTGTTTTTTGGAGCCGCGGCATTCATGAGATGGTTCCTCTTCTTATTTTTTCCTTGGGGAGAGAGTAATGCCATGCTGTGTTAGTGGTAGAAGAGGAAGGCGAAGAAGTGAATGGCTGCTGTGACTTAGTAAACAGTCGTCCACTCCGAGTTCCTGTCTATCGTTTCCTCTCGTGACTATATATATATATATATATATATATATATATATATATATATATATATATATATATATATATATATATATATATATATATATATATATATATATATATATATATTGTCACGGGGTCGTGACGTGGCCGAAGAAAAGAGACTTTATGTTGGGATTTAACTGTTTATTTGGGCGAACCTGTACCCGGTAAACGGAAAGTTCGATTACAGTAGCAGTCTTGCACAGATAGCAATGTACGGAGCGTCGGCCGTAGATCAACTACTCTCAAGCGGCTAAGCGCGTCGGCATTTAAACTCTTGCCGTCAAACGTTCTAGCGTTATCGCAGGCGGTGGCGTAGGTTCCAGAATAATCTGTACAGTTGGCAGAGTAGGCGTGATTTTATCGAAATGATCTACAACGATTCAGAAGCTTCTCGAAAACTGCAGGCGCGGTTTGCGCTGAGAATTGTGTAGTGTTTTGCACGATAACAAACTTGAGAAATTGAACGTGGCATTACCCCCTCTGAAAAAGGCATCGTCCCGATGCTTTAACTAAAGATGAAGGTACAAATATAATGCAAGAAAGTTCAATGAATAAATACGATACAATAATAATACAAAAAACACTGTTTCAGTTTGTTAATGCGCATGAAACGGCTTGAGGCGCGCGACTTGGACGACTTCAGGTCACGATCGGCGTCGTTGCGAGTTCGTGACGCCGTCGGGGACAACCTCGTAATCAAGTTGGCCGAGACGTCGAACCACCCTGTATGGTCCAAACTACCGTCGAAGAAGCTTTTCACTTAATCCACGTCGGCGTATCGGCGTCCATCCCCAAACACGTTCACCGGGCTGGTATTCCACGAAACGTCGTCGAAGATTGTATCGGCGCCTGTCAGTCGTCTTTTGATTCTTGATACGGAGATGCGCGAGTTGTCGGGCTTCTTCGGCGCGTTGAAGGTACTCACTCACATCGAGGGTTTCTTCGTCGGTGACGTTAGGTAACATGGCATCGAGCGTCGTTGCCGGGCTCCTTCCGTAGACCGATTCGTATGGAGATATCTGCGTCGTCTCCTGCACCGCCGAGTTGTATGCGAAGGTCACGTACGGAAGAATGGCGTCCCACGTCTTGTGTTCGACATCGACGTACATTGCCAGCATGTCGGCGATGATCTTGTTAGGCCGCTCGGTGAGGCCGTTGGTCTGTGGGTGGTACGCTGTCGTCCGGCGGGGGTTCGTCTGGCTGTATGCCAAGATCATTTGAGTTAAGTCGGAAGTGAAGGCCGTTCCTCTGTCGGTGATAAGGACCCCCACGGCGCCGTGACGTAGGACGATATTTTCAGCGAAGAACTTAGCTACCTCAGCTGCACTGCCTTTGGGAAGGGCTTTTGTCTCGGCGTAGCGGGTGAGGTAGTCGGTAGCTACCACGATCCACTTGTTTCCAAAAGCCGACGTCGGGAACGGCAACAGCAGGTCCATACTGATCTGCTGGAAAGGTCGGCAAGGTGGTTCAATTGGCTGCAGAAGTCCCGCTGGCCTTGTAGGCGGTGCCCTGCGTCGCTAACAGTCCCGGCATGTCCTCACATAACGAGTGACGTCGGTGGTAAGACGTGGCCAGTAGTACCTTTCTTGTAGCCTCGTGAGCGTGCGAGAAACACCAAGGTGCCCTGCCATCGGATCGTCGTGCAGGGCCTGCAGGAGTTCTGGTCGTATAGCTGAAGGCACCACAAGGAGGTACTTAGCTCGAAGCGGTGAAAATTCTTTCTTTTCTAGAAGGCCGTTTCGCAGGAAGAACGACGCAAGTGGGCGCTTGAATACCTTCGGGACTTCGGCGGTACTTCCTTCGAGGTATTCTATTAGGGCCTTAAGTTCCGGGTCGGCCCACTGTCGTTCAGCGAAGTCGTCGGTAGTTATCGTTCCCAAGAAGTAGTCGTCATCCGGGTCGTCGGGTGGTGGTTGGCCGACAGGCGCACGAGAGAGACAGTCGGCGTCGGAGTGTTTCTTGCCGGACTTGTAAATGACAGTAATGTCATATTCTTGAAGTCTCAGGCTCCATCGTGCGAGGCGACCTGAAGGGTCCTTCAAGGTGGCTAGCCAACACAAGGCGTGGTGGTCACTCACAACTTTGAAGATCCTGCCGTAGAAGTGGGGGCAAAATTTTGACGTAGCCCAGATGACGGTGAGGCACTCTTTTTCTGTTGTGGAATAATTGGCTTCTGCTTTGAATAGCGATCGGCTGGCGTAACTAATAACCCTTTCAAGTCCGTCCGCCCTCTGCACAAAAACGGCGCCAAGACCTACGCTGCTTGCGTCAGTGTGTATTTCTGTCTCGGCGAATTCACCGAAATGGGCAAGTAACGGAGGCGTCTGGAGGTGACGTTTAAGCTCCTGGAAAGCGTGTTCCTGCGGCGTTTCGCACTTGAACTCTACGTCGGCCTTGGTAAGGTTAGTGAGAGGACTGGCGATGCGGGCGAAGTTCTTCACGAACCGCCTATAATAGGCGCACAGGCCCAGAAATTGTCGCACCGCCTTCTTGTCAGTGGGCGGCGGGAAGTCGGCGATGGCGGCTGTTTTCCGTGGATCGGGACGAACTACAGACTTGCTAATAACGTGCCCCAGAAACAAGAGCTCCTAATTCGCAAATCTGCACTTTTCTGGCTTCAGTGTGAGTCCGGACGTCTTGATGGCTTGAAGTACAGCTTCAAGGCGCCGAAGATGCTCGTCGAAACTCGAGAAAAACACGATGACGTCGTCCAAGTACACAAAGCAAGTCTGCCACTTCAATCCTGCTGGTACTTTGTCCATAACGCGTTGAAAAGTTGCAGGCGCTGAGAAAAGACTGAAGGGCATCACCACGTCGCGGAGAAGACACCGACGCCAACCAAGAGCACCGAACAAGCCGCCGACAGCAAGGGCTACCACCGGAGTACGGGCTTCTACAAGACAAGGCGCGGAAGACCAAGGCCATTACCGCGACTGCAGTGACAATTACAACCGCAGCGTCCCAGTCCACGATGGTCATGCATCAACCTAGGGAACCACCAATTTTCCATGGGTCAATGTTCGAAGACCCGGAGTCCTGGCTAGAAACATACGACCGTTTGGCCGCCTTCAATCACTGGGACCTTGAAGAAAAGCTCCATCGTGCGTTTGGAAGACACTGCAAGAACCTTGCTCGAAAATCAGGAGTCCACGCTCCAAACGTGGGATATTTTCTGCAGCGCATTCCTGCAAACGTTCGCGAGCGTCGCTCGCAAAGAGAGGGCCGCTGCTTTATTAGAGACCCAGGTTCAGCAGCCAAATGAAAATGTCGCCATTTTCACAGAAGAATTGATCCGAATATTCCGTCACGCTGACCCAGACATGCCTGAGGAGAAAAAAGTTCGTTTCCTCATGCGAGGGGTCAAACAGGAGCTCTTCGCAGGACTGATGGGAAATCCACCGAACACCGTCCAATAATTTGTAGCCGAAGCGACCACTATCGAAAAGACCCTGGACATGCGCACCAGACAATATAATCGTCACCTGACTCCAGAATGCGCTACTGCTCAAGCCAGTAAGTCCGAAGACCTGCGTGAAACGATCCGAGCGATCGTGCGGGAAGAGCTGCGCAAGCTGTTGCCTTCGGCGCAGCCTCAAGTGGATTCGATCGCTGACATTGTGGGAGAAGAAATTCGGCAATCGCTTCGAATTCGCCAAGCACCACTGCCCGAGCCGGAAGCTATGGTGTGCACCGCTGCAGTGCGCCACAACGCTCCTCCCCGTCTACGCCAAAACGCCGCCCCATCGCACTTCCGTCGACCGACACCACCGCCGCCACCAGCCCCACCGACGTCATACCGTTCGCCAGCGGCCCAGCGCAGTGCACCGAGGAAGACTGACGTCTGGCACACCCCTGACCACCGCCCGCTCGGCTACCACTGCGGTGAGGCCGGACACACATACCGCCGTTGCCAGTACCGACAGATGGGACTGCGTGGCTTCGCCGTCAATGCACCGCGTTCACAGCCAGGAGGACGACCACGTGACATCGCCGACTACCTTACAGGAACTCAGTGGACACCACGAAGCTCTTCGCGTTCGCCGTCGCCCAGCCGCCGCACGTCACCGCACCACCGGCAGTACTCTGGCCCAGCGCGGGGCTGGTCTTTTAGCCCGTATTCGGGAAACTAAGGGCAGCAACCGATAGAGGTGCGGTTGCTGTGTGACGAACTACCGAAGATCCTCCTCCGACGACGACGCTGCGACGGAGCTTTCCGAACACAACGCCAACCAGGCAAAGCCCTGACGGCGAAACCTCACTTACCGAAAGTGACCTGACGACGCAACATGGATGCAGTGGAACAAGCCGACGCAGCCGTGACCCGACGCCACACCCTAACTGTAATGCCAGACGGCGAACTAGCGACCTCGACGTTCTTATCGATGGCCACAGTATGACCGCTCTCGTCGATACTGGAGCCGACTACTCCGTCATTAGTTGGTCGTTCGCCGCGGAGGTAAAGAAAGTGAGGACAGCTTGGGAAGGCCCTGAAATCCGCACAGCCGGAGGTCATCTCGTAACACCAGCAGGAATCTGCACAGCGAGAGTCACCATTAACGGCCGTATTTATCCTGCAGACTTCGTAATCCTTCAGTGTTGCTCGAGAGATGTCATCCTTGACATCGACTTCTTATGCCTTCATGGTGCTGTCATCAACCTAAAAACAAAGTCGATAACGTTATCCATAGAAGAAGCACTACCGCCGCGCACGCCATCAGGAAACCATGCCTTAAATGTGCTGGTAGAACAAGTCACCATTCCGCCTCGCTCAAGCGTCATTATTTAAGTCGGCGCTCCTAAATCACCTCACTTGGAAGGGCGTCGTTGAAGGCAGTCAGCAGCTGTTAGTCACCCGAAATATTTTTGTCGCAAGAGGAATTGCAGAGCTGCGGGGAGGCAAAGCAACGGTTATGCTGACGAATTTTAGCAATGAGTACAAACATGTGCACAAAAGAAACGGTCGCATACATAGAAGAAATTGTCGCAGCCACCAGTGCTTTCGCCTTCGACGAGTCTGCGGAACCTGCTCAGAGGAACCAAGCCCCTCCCATAGCATTCGAAGTCAATCCCAGACTTCTGAACCATAATCAAGAACAGCTCAAGGCCCTGCTCCTGCAATACGAAGATTGCTTTTCGTCGTCATCATAAATTCGGCCGACCTCAATCACAAAACATCGCATCATAACCGAAGAAAATGCCAGACCACTCCGTCGGAGGACGTTCAGGGTTTCGACGCGAGAACGTGAGGCCATGAACTTGAGTTGATGAAATGCTGCGGGATGACATTATCCAGCCGTCCAAGAGTCCATGGGCATCCCCCGTGGTGTTAGTGAAGAAAAAAGATGGGACCCTACGTTTCTGCGTCGATTATCACCGCCTGAACAAAATCACAAGAAAGGACGTGTATCCTCTCCCACGAATAGACGACGCACTTGATCGGCTCAATAACGCCAAGTACTTTTCGTCAATGGACATCAGGACTGGCTATTGGCAAATCGAAGTCGACGAAAGAGACCGAAAGAAGACGGCGTTTGTAACACCGAACGGCCTCTTCGAGTTTAAGGGGATGCCCTTCGGTCTTTACCCAGCACCTCCACCAGATGTCACGGGGTCGTGACGTGACCGAAAACAGAAGACTCTATGTTGGGATTTAACTGTATATTTGGGCGAACCTGTGCCCGGTAAACGGAAAGTTCGATTACAGTAGCAGTCTTGCAGAGATAGCGTTTAAGAGAATTTTATTTCCGGATATATCTTACACATCTTATGTGCACACATAAAAAAGGACAATGGTGAACAGTGCGTATGTACAATGCAAGCTGTTATATACAGCGAAAAGAACTTATTGCTTATGCAGTGACGTACAATGCGAATTTTTACAACAGAGACAGGACATTCATGACATCGAGATGATTAAACTTAAATAAACAGTAAGGCTACATGAACAAACAAGGGAAGGTCATTCACAGTGTAGCGTGATATTTTGCATTCACCTGTGAGGAGAACTTGCTTTCGCGCTCAAGAACAATATTGCACGAAAGGACATGTTACTAAAGAAGAAAAGAAAAATACACACTGTAATGTCACAGTGGTACAAGCTCTTGCCCACCTCCTCAATAGGGGAGAAAAGGTATAGACACTCTGTTCTTTTTTACGATTATAAATCGCGTAGACCACCGTCGGAGGAAAGCCTCCTCTCCCAGTATGACTAGTTCTGCGTTAAGATGCATAAGCATTATGTTTCTTAGCCGATGTAGTAGGGAAACATGGCTCTCTAGGGGCGTCCCCTCAGACAGGCCAGTCCCCTTCGTTTCCATAAGACGAAGGCTCCGATAGCCATTAGGAGTACGACAAAGTTATCCCTGTGGCTAGACTTCCACTACATACTTCACTGCAGTACATAAAGGTGGTGATATCGATACTTTAGCGAACTATCGACCTATATCCGTGCTTCCAACAATATCAAAAATATTTGAAGGGGTTATCTATGATAGACTTGCATCCTTTTTTGATAAGCACCAAATATTAACAAAAAGTCAGTATGGTTTTCAAAAAAATAAATCAACAGAATAAGCTCTACTGTATATCAAAGATAAGATAATCGAAAATATGGAAAACAAAAAATATACTCTTGGGCTCTTCCTCGATCTTCAAAAGGCATTTGACTCCATACAATTCAAATCATTGATTCATGAATTATCAAGCTATGGGGTGCGTGGAGTTGCACTACAACTGTTTAAAAGTTACCTAGAAGATCGTTATCAATATCTAAAACTGAATAACACTATTTCTGCAAAGATAAAGTTGAACCAAGGAGTCCCCCAAGGGTCTATACTGGGGCCATCATTGTTCCTTATCTATATAAATGATATTGTCGATATACCTCATTCTCCTGAACTTATAATGTACACTGACAATACGAATGTTTTCTTTTCATCAGACAATCTAATATCACTTGAGGTCAGTGTAAATAATTATCTAAGCAATCTTTCAAATTGGTTAAGGCAAAATGGACTGCGCTTGAATGCAAAAAAAACAACCTATATGATATTCCGACCTATAAACAAACCTATTAGCAACATAGCTGTAAAATTCGAAGGAAATTGCATCGCACATGTTAGGGAACAAAGTTTCTTGGTGTATGGTTTCAGGAGGAATTAAACTGGAATACACATGTAAATCATCTGATCACCGCATTAGCACGAATAGTTGGTTTTTTTAGAACAATGCACTTAATCCCATTGAGGTTAAAAATAAGTATGTACTATGCACTCTTCCATTCTAAAGTAAGTTATGGGATGTTAGTCTGGGGAACGACATCACAAGGGAATTACCATAAGTTAATAACTATACAAAAGAAAATATTGCGCTGCTTTGAAAATTACAGGGGGAATCTACAAGACTTGCGCACTGCTCCACTATTCGTTAAACATTCAATACTCAGAATTGATCAATTATATCATTTTAAATTACTTCAGTTAATACAAAAGACTAAGCTATATGAAGAAAGTTGCACCGAAAGACCACACTATAGTATGCGAGAACAAAGGAAGCGAGCTCCCAGAACAAGAACCAAGTATGGAAAACAAAGTATTGCTTACCAGGTACGTCAGGGTTTAAATACCCTTGCAGATCAATTGAATTTTAGGGCTAGTAGTGCGACTTACAAGAAACAAATAAAGAACTTATTCATAACCACCGGTCTACACTATCGAAACTACGTAATGGAGTCTCATGCCTCTGCAAATGCTTAAATTGTTTATAAACTTGTATGTCAATTATACGAGTGTATACCGCGGAATTCATTGTGTCCGCATGCATCTTATGTCTGTTTTTGAGTTGTTTCATTGATATTGTTTAGTTGTGAATTATAACGAGAGTGACCTCTAATTCTTAAAATGTGTCATGTAAACTTCTTATGCTATTTATGTTTGAATTTTGTGTTTACAATTTCAGGTTGCTTGAAAGCAATGTATTGAATATATATATTGTATAAGCTTTGCACTGTCACGGACTGCGGAGGGACAAGGGCCTTTGTCAGGCTGTTCGCCTTTAGCCCTTTACCCCGGCAGTGAGCTCTGTATCTGGCTTACTGTAAATAAAAATACTACTACTACTACTGCTACTACTACTACTACTACTTGTTTAGAATATCCTGGTAACTATACGCCCAAAGGTGCGCGCCACTATACATTCATGGAAGACAAGGTTTAGCGTTTCGACGCGACCGCATTGCGGGCATGAGGCGGAGGGCGCCACGCCCCACGCTGCAAGGTGGTCGGCCGTTGGTAAAGCCCCTCATTCCCTGAGCAAGTTTAGGTCACGGACCTCGGAGGGGAGAGACGTGTTTGTAAGAGTCCAGCGTCTTTTCGCCTTGCATTTCCGGCGTTGTTCTTCAGATAGGCTTTTAAATGCTATTAATTCGCTCATGACTGTGGGGGAGATTTCCATAAGTTCTTGAACTGGAAAATCGTTTCGCCATTGTTGCAAAGATTTTATAACATGTGTGTAATACGCTGGTGGCTGCTCAGCAGCTGGTCCCGAGTCGTTTGCTAAACCAAAAAGTCTTCTAGAGGTTCCTAGCAGATACACTACAAGTTGCCTGCCTCGATACGATGAGTTCTCTAAGAGTGCACACAGAGCCAACAGAGTTTTTGAGAGCCAACATGCGGCATATTACATTACGGTTGGGTACACTGAGCCCTCCCCATTTTGCTGGTAGGCGGACCAAGGCTCTGGCAACAGCTTCGGCGTGGCCGTCCCAGAAAAAGGAGCCGCACGCAGTAGCCACTCTCAGCAAACCCCGTCGATTGATTGATTGATTGATTGATTGGTATGTGGAGTTTAACGTCCCGAAACCACTATATGATTATGAGAGACGCCGTAGTGGAGGGCTCCGGAAATTTAGACCACCTGGGGTTCTTTAACGTGCACCCAAATCTGAGCACACGGGCCTACAACATTTCCGCCTCCATCGGAAATGCAGCCGCCGCAGCCGGGATTTGAACCCGTGGCCCTACGGGTCAGCAGCCGAGTACCTTAACCACTAGACCACCGTGGCGGGGGCAAAACCCGTTGAGGTGGTCGGGCAATTCTGGCTACACAAAGCAGTGGCGCTGTTATGCTGGATTTAACTAGGTAAGCTCTTTCAGTAGAAGGTAGTTGAAACGTTCTGGCGACTTCAATGCGTCTGTCCACTTTGTGTTGGATTTCTTTCCATGTGGTGCGGGCTACCTCACCAGTCGAAAGGAAAGTTACATGTATGACTTTAACGCCTTGGACAATTTAGACGCCATCAGGGAACTCTTCACTGTGCATCCCAAAGCACAATGCCTTGCTTTTTCCGGGATTAAGGCGTGCTCCCGACAGGTAGCTATACGTGTGGAATATTCTCCAAAAGCTCTGTAGCTATCTTTTTTCCGAATAAACAACGAGATGTCATCGGCGTATGCCGCTACTTTCACTTCGCCCAAGCCTTGAAGAGAGAAACCGCGTATCGAAGTGCATTTCTGGATTTGTTTCAATAATGTATCTATGCATAATACAAAGAGAAGTGCAGAGAGGGGACAGCCTTGACGAATTTTCTACTTACTACAATAGGTTCAGATGTATAGCCATTCACTACTAATGATGTTTCTAAGTCTGTGCAGAGTAAGCGGAGGGTGTCGGTTAAATGTGCTGGGAAGCCACAACACTCAAGCACAGCGAAGAGATAGTTTCACTCTACGCGATCAAAAGCTTTTTCCTGATCCAAGGAAACAAAAATGTCGGATATTTGTGTTCTTGTAGCGTACGTAAATAAATCGCGAGTCTGTGCAAGCGAGGAATAGATCGTACGAGATGGGACACAGCATATTTGTATGTCGCTTACTATTTCCGGTGAATGTCTGTTATGCGGTTTGCAAGGATGGCTGTCAATATCTTATAATCCGAGTTAAGTGGGGAAATGGGCGTCCACGCCCTTGGATCGAATGGCTCTCCTTCGCTTTTAAGCAAGAGTATAATTCTGCTCTCCCGAAACGTATTCGGTCTGATTCCGTCAGCAAGAAGCCCATTTAGCATTGTCAAAAGGTGGTCTTGTATTGTTTAAAGGAAGGTTTTGTAGAAACTCAAAGGTATCCCGTCAGGGCCGGCGGCGGCGATTCTGTTCATGCACTGAAGCACGATGCGTAATTCATCCAGCGTCACTGGGCTTTACAGACCATCGCGGAGCTCCTCCGGTACGCGGGAAATTTCCTCGCAAAACTCTTTTAACTATGGTGGTATCGTTCACGTCGTTTGCGTTCTCCGCCCTGAAAACATTCGAAAAATGTGTTTCAAAGACCTTCATTATGTCTTCTGCTCGCGTTGACTGTTCGCCGTTCGGCAACTGAACGAAAGGGACATGCATTTGTTCACCAAAGGAGCCGTTGCGAACACTTCGAAGAACAGCTGGATCTGAAACCGGTCGTCCATTGATAAAAAACTGCGCAGCCGTGCGCGAACTAAGACGTAGCAAAAGTTCGTACCGCGCCTTTATCTAATCTAGATAGTCGTGCATTGCGAACGTCAGCGTCTCACCTCTGCGTACAATGTGCGCTTTTCGTAGCGTGTCGTTTATCTCTGTCGTCAGGCGTGCTTTCCTTTAGCGCCCCGCTTTGATAAGCTCGGCGCGCCAACTGTGTTTCAATGCGTCACAGTTACGGGGTTCAGGCGGCCTTTTGCATGCTTGCTCTAGTGCATTGCGCAGTAATACTACGCTTTCCGGGTCGTGCACGAGTGTGGTGTCCATTTTCCAATGGTTTCTAAAAGTGGTGAATTGTTGAAAGACAAGTTTTACAGACGCTGGAAAGTGGTCTGTAATGCATGGAACGTCCGGTGGGAAATGTAGGACCTCGCAACTAAGGACATGTGTGGCTAGCACTTCTGGAAAATAGAAGCGGTCTAGCCGGGTCATGTTGGGACCCCGTTGCCATGTTGCAACGAAGTCATTTCCGTGAGTGTCGACCCACGCATCCCTGAGCTTGAAATTGCGGTTGAGTTGTCGCAATGCGCTAACTCCGCTATATTGTCTGCTTTGTCTTCGTCCATGCGCATATCTGTCGGTGTCCTCAACACATATAAAATCTCCTACTAAGAAACTAGGGTAGCTATCAAACATAAATGAGTCGAGTGAACTGAAAAAATCGACCGTGCCCCCCCCCCCCGTTGAGCTGGGGCATATATTACGAGCGCCCCTACTCGTCTGCCGTGGAGGTCAAAGTTTGCGGCCGTCAAAACCATAAACACAGTGTGCTCTCCGACGTAACACTGGTGTCAAGAAAACAACTCCGACTCCGCACATCTTTGAATCAGTCAGCGAAAAAAAGGCTTCGACTTCAAAATGTGAACAAAAGGATTGCACACCAAAAGGGGGTCTAAAATTACATTCCTGTAAGAAGAGGATGTCGACATGACGTGACCTTGCGAAGTGCATGACTTCTCTGTGCTTATCCTGGCATCTGAAACCCCTGACGTTTAAGGAAAGAAAATGAACCGTAGCCATTTTTAAAAAAGGAGAGTGCTCGCAAACTTCAAAGAAACCCCTTGCAGGGGGTGGGCGAGCGCTCAAAGAATGAACATGACTAAAGAGAGAAGTGCTCTGACGTCGTCAGAGCATTAGCGAATTTTTGGGGCTTACTACTGTCCGTAGAGCCCTCAGAGTCCGTGGTCGGTAGGTGGGCTTGTTTGGTGGCTGAACGGTGTATTTCTATGGCGCTGGCACCGACACTCACACCGGCGACCGCACCTCTAATCTGGAAAATGGGGTTTGACAGGCTCAATTTGCGGGTCTGAGCCGAGTACTTGCTGGCGCGGGCGCTCGTCGTTGTCGGTGGCATAATCACTGTCGTGGTCTTGTCTAGGCCGATGATAGAGCGTCTGCACATCCCGTCGTTCGGGTGCCGCGTCCCATCGAAGCTCTCGGCGCCTCAGAGCTACTGGTGGTGCCAACTGTGTCAGAGCTGTACCTCTCGTGGTCTCTGCTTAGTACGGGCATTCGGGCTTCGGCTTTGGATGGGCTGTGTTCTTCATAGGCGTCCGGCAAGAAGTCGCAGGTCTCGGACGGGGTGTGAAGAGTTGACGAGGCTTTCTCAGACAGGGGAGGCAGGTCTCCTGCGTCTTGTGGTTCAGCATGGGCGTCAGTGTCGCTTGTGTCAGTGTCGCTCGCTGGCTCGAGCGCCGGATAATCATCTTGCAATGCGGGCGTGAGGTCGGTGCACGCTTGTTCTTCGGTTGCTGCTGCTGTAGCCGCTGCGAAGGACTTCGGACGTACGCAGTCAGCTGTTGCATGGCTGCCCGAGCACTTGCGGCACGGTTCTGCGCATCCCTCTGTGGCATGTCCAAGCACGTTGCAGCGCGTGCAACGCGGCATGGCACAATCTTTGGCGATGTGGTCAGCATTCCTGCACTTAGAGCACACTTTCTTGACACCCCGGTAGTCACACATGACATTGTAGCCTTGGACTGTCAGAAAGTTCGGTATTTGGCTTTTCATTTTGACTCGCGCCACACGGACACCTGTGCCAACCCCAGGGTGCCCCTTGAACACTGGCTCGTGGATATGTTGTACGTTGCCATAGGCGGAGAGAGCAGTCGCTAGGGCTGCGTCGCTTACCCACAGCGGTACCCGGAAGACTGTGACGTGTACTATTTCAGGACCTACGCTGACTAGTGGAACTGATTCGCCGTTCAAGAGAATGGCGCCCCGGCTCTTCAGCTTGGTGGCTGCATGGACGTTTGCGGCTGCGGTGCCAATCTTCACACCTCCCATGTGCTGGAGGGACTTGATACCGGCTGGGCCGGTTACTGCTTCGAGGGCACCTATGATGTCGTCGACGGTGCTCCCCTCTGGAGCGCTGAAGTTAAAGCAATGAGCTTTCGGCGGTGGCGCTGCGAAAGCCATCACACTTTCGTCCTGGCCCTGGCTACGGCTTGCGCGGTGGTGCCCGGGCGTTGGCTCACGATGAAGGCCTAGACAGAGCCAGGGGGTTGTCCAGGGGTTCGCTTGGTGCCCGATAAGATGGGGTCGACGACTGGCAGCGTGCCTGGTCGTGGGAATCTCGGCGCCAGGTAAGCGGCGAACGGAGCGTCGGCCGTCGATCAACTACTGACAAGCGGCGAAGCGCGTCTGCACATATACTCTTGCCGTCGAATGTTCTAGCGTTATCGCTGCCAGTGACGTAGGTTCCAGAATAATCTGTACAGTTCGCAAAGTAGGCGTGATCTTATCGAAATGATCTACTACGGTCCGGAAGCTTCTCGAAAACTGTAGGTGCGGTTTGCGCTTGATCTGAGAGTTGTGTAGTGTTTTGGGACGATAACAAAACTTGGGAAAGGGAACGTGGCAATATACTGTATACCTAAGGGCTCGTTTTTCAGTGTTTTAACACAATAATAATGAGATATAACAGACAGTAATGCCAAGGATTGTACAGGGGAAGTTATTAGAACCAATGGAATGTAAATAAGAAGAAAGAAGAAATAAGAAGATATATATATATATATATATATATATATATATATATATATATATATATATATATATATATATATGAGAAAGAGGTGTATACCTACGAACTCGTTTTCCGTGTTTTGACAATATTATTGAGATCTAACAGACAATAATGCCAAGGAATGTATAGGGGAAGTTATTAGACGAAATGTATTGTAAACAAGAACAAAAAGTGGGTGAAAAACAACCAGCCGTGAGCAGGAATCGAACCTACGACCTTCGAACAACGCGTTCGATGCTCTAACCACTGAGCTATCACAGCGGCCTTCCCTCACCTCACTTGTTTGTGTTTTTATGTGAATTTCAAACGTGGGAGTGCCAGTCAGTGCCATCTGTAGCCAAGCGGCAAGTGTGGAACACCATTTTATAAGCCTGTGTGGCGTCATGTAGCACGTGAACTTATTACGAGCGGGCAGTTGACCAATAGTCTCTAGTATACAACCTAATGACACCAAGTCGGCCAGTGCGAGACCCTCGTTAATGAATAAGGAAACAAGTGTATACCTAAGGGCTCGTTTTCCATGTTTTGACACAATATAATTAGACCTAACAGACAATAACGCCAAGGAACGTATAGGGGAAGTTATTAGAACAAATGTAATGTAAATGGAGCCACGGGAGCGGCCGCGTCAGCAGCACGTGTAAGGGAGCTCTGCACACATCTGCCTCTAACTTTAGCAATTTTGGTTCTAGGAGGGTCAGAGTGGTGTCTATTTGTTCGTAAAGATACAAGGAGTTCAACCGCTACAAATACTGGTATTACAAACGAAAATTTTAAATTTTAGGAGCGGAAAAAGTGTGAATCTGTGAAAACAACAACAGCCAGACCACGTGTTTTTTACGATCGCTTGTAGCTTCGTTAATATTCTACGGGGAAGCTTCTTACTTATAAAGTTGAAAGTCCTTAGGGTAGACCTGACGCTACTGAAGTTTGACCAGGCTAGGTTTAATAGTTCTAGAGTTATTCCGCAATCAAAATTAAGCCTAATCACTAAAAAGAATAAATTGGTAATATCACCTCGCAAACGCATTTAAATTTTGTCCGCTTAATATAATAATAAACCGCACCCCATAGGCTACCAGGAGGCCCAATTCTGTACACTCTAGGCCCTTAATTAAGGTGGTAATCAGCAAAAAGCTCATTTCATTAAAACAAATTTTCAAAAGGAGCTACAAACGCCACCGAAAAACAGCTAATATCTTCTTTTAGGACACAACAGTCCGGTTTTTTCCGTGTAAAAATAATTTTGATAGCTTAAGGCAACCGGAAGATACAGTTAGAAAGAATATAACGAAAACCGCTAATATACGTGTGGCGCCCGCGTCTTCCCTCGCTCAGAGGAGGAGGGTGGCTCACTGCTCGGGAGAAAGGTACGCCCGTCAGATCAAAGTCTTGAACCACGTGTTTTTTTTTCTCTCTTACAATCGTTTTTTAACTTTGCTAATAACCTACTGGGAAAATTCTAACTCATACAGTGCAAAGCCCTAATTGTGGACCTGTCGCCGCTCAGGTTTCATCAGGACAGGAGTAATAGTACCGGAACTATTTCGTGACCAAAAGTATTCCTAATCGATAAAAAAAGATTAATTTGGTAACATCACTTCACAAACGAATATAAATTTTGTCCGCTTAATATATCAATAAACAGCACCCCATAGGCTAATCGGAGGCCCAACTCCGTACTCTTTAGACCCTTAATTAAGGGGGTAATCAGCAGAAATCTCATTTCATTAAAACATTTTTATAAAAACAACCACAAACTTGACTGATACACTGCTGAAACCTACATTTAGAACATAACAATCCTCGTGCGGCGATGGCATAGTGGTTAGAGCATCCACCTCGCAAGCAAGAGGTCCGTGGTTCAAATCCCGGTGCCGCGCAGTTCCCGACCGAAAAAAAAATCCGCGTGTTGATGGAACTGCATTAAGAGGCCTGAGGTGCGGCCTCACCGGTAACCACCACCGGGAACGCACTCCCTCACCAGAGAAGAATTGGCCACCCTGGTGCAGTATCTGGCCACTACCTCCCACATGCATACGTCAAATAACTCACGGCCCTCAGTTCCCAGCAGCTGCGAAGCAACTGACCATGGCGGCGGTCATATCTGCAACGCATCAGAGGGTGCAAAGAATCTCTGGATCCAGACAGGCCGCCATTCTAACCTGAACTTGGCAACGTTTAACGCTAGAACCTTATCTAGTGGAGGAAGTCTAGCTGTACTATTTGAGGAGCTAGAGAGTGTTAAATGGGATATAATAGGGCTCAGTGAGGTTAGGAGGACAGATGAGGCCTATACGGTGCTACAGAATGGGCACGTCCTTTGCTATCGGGGCTTGGCAGACAGAAGAGAACTGGGAGCGGGGTTCCTAATTCAAAGAAACATAGCTGGCAACATAGAGGAATACTATAGCATTAACGAAAGGGTGGTAGGTATCGTAATTAAACTGAATAAAAGATACAAAATGAAGGTGGTACAGGCTTACGCGCCTACATCCAGCCATGATGACGCCTCAGTTGAAAGTTTCTATGAAGACGTGGAATCGGCAATGAGTAAGGTAAAAACACAGTATACTATAGTGATGGGCGACTTTAATGCAAAGGTAGGGAAGAAGTGGGCTGGAGACCAGTCAGCAGGAGATTATGGCATCGGTACTAGAAACACTAGAGGAGAGATACTAGTAGAATTCGCAGAACGCAATAATTTACGGATTTTGAATACCTTCTACCGAAAACGAGAAAACCGCAAGTGGACATGGAGGAGCCCTAATGGCGAAAATAAGAACGAAATAGACTTTATAATGACTGCACACCCAGGAATCGTGCAGGATGTGGAAGTGGTTGGCAAGGTACGATGCAGTGACCATAGAATGGTACGGTCTCGAATTCGCCTAGGCTTGAAGAAGGAACGACAGAAACTGATACGCAAGAATCCAATCAATGAGCTATCACTGAGAGGGAAAGTACAGGAATTCAGTGTCGCTGCAGAACAGGTACTCGGCTCTTAGTGAGGAAACCAACCTTAGCGTAGATACAATGAATGATAATCTAACGAGTATCATTACGGAGTGTGCAGTGGAAGTTGGAGGCAGGGTAGTTAGACAGGACACTGGCAAGCTTTCCCAGGAAACGAAGAACCTAATTAAGAAGCGTCAAAGCATGAAAGTGTCAAGTACAACAGACAAAATAGAACTGGCAGAGCTTTCAAAGTTTATTAATAGGCGTAAAGTATGCGATGTAAGAAGGTATGACATGGAGAGAATTGAACGCGCTCTGAAAAACGGAGGAAGCGTCAAAGCAGTGAAGAGGAAACTTTGCATAGGCAAAAATCGGATGTATGCACTAAGGGACAAAGAAGGCAAAATAACTACCAATATGGATAGGATAGTTAAAATAGCGGAGGAGTTTTACAGAGATGTGTACAGTAGCTGAGACAACCACGACCTTAATACTATAAGAACAAGCAGTAACCCAGATGACATCCCACCAGTAATGATAGCAGAAGTCAGAAAAGCTTTGGAGAGCATGCAAAGAGGCAAAGCTGCTGGTGAGGATCAGGTAACATCACATCCGCTTAAAGATGGAGGACAGATTGTGTTAGAAAAACTAGCCACCCTGTTTACGTGGTATCTCCTGACGGGAAGGGTACCAGAGTCTTGGAAGAACGCTAACATCATCTTGATACATAAGAAATGACATGACAAGTACTTGAAAAATTACAGGCCGATCAACTTGCTCTCTGTAGTATACAAGCTATTTACAAAGGTAATTCCTACCAGAGTAAAGAAAACATTAGAATTCAATCAACCAAAGGAAAAAGCAGGATTTCGAACAGGCTACTCAACAATTGACCACATTCATACTATCAATCAGGTAATAGAGAAATGCTCAAAGTATAACCAACCACTATACATAGCCTTCATAGATTACGAGAAGGCGTTTGATTCAGTAGAAATATCAGCCGTCATGCAGATACTGCAGAATCAGGGCGTAGATGAAGTATATATAAACACTCTGGAAGAAATCTACAGGGGATCAACTGCTACCATAGTGCTTCATAAAGAAAGCAACAGAATACCAATCAAGAAGGGTCTAAGGCAGGGGGACACAATCTCCCCCATGCTTTTTACCGCGTGCTCACAGGAGGTTTTCAGAAACCTAGAATGGGAACAGTTAGGGATAAGAGTTAATGGAGAATACCTTAGTAACCTGCGCTTCGCCGATGACATTGCATTGCTGAGTAATTCAGTGGACGAATTGCAACTCATGATTACGGAGTTAGACAAGGAGAGCAGAAAGGTGGGTCTTAAAATTAATCCGCAGAAAACGAAAGTAATGTACAACAACCTGGGAAAGGAGCAGCGCTTCGAGATAGGTAATAGTGCACTTGAAGTTGTAAAAGACTATGTCTACTTAGGGCAGGTAATAACCGCAGAGCCTAACCACGAGATTGAAGTAACTAGAAGAATAAGAATGGGGTGGAGTACATTCGGCAAGCACTCTCAAATTATGACAGGTAGATTGCCACTATCCCTCAAGAGGAAGGTATATAACAGCTGTATCTTGCCGGTACTTAGCTACGGAGCAGAAACCCGGAGACTTACAAAGAGGGTTCAGCTTAAATTGAGGACGACGCAGCGAGCAATGGAAAGAAAAATGGTTGGTGTAACCTTAAGAGACAAGAAGAGAGCAGAGTGGATTAGGGGACAAACGGGGGTTAAGGATATCATAGTTGAAATAAAGAAGAGGAAATGGATATGGGCCGGGCATGTAGCGCGTAGACAGGATAACCGCTGGTCATTAAGGGTAACTAACTGGATTACCTGAGAAGGGAAGCGAGCTAGGGGGAGACAGAAGGTTAGGTGGGCCGAGGAGATTACGAAGTTTGCAGGTATAAATTGGCAGCAGCAAGCACAGGACCGGGTTAACTGGCGGAACATGGGAGAGGCCTTTGTCCTGCAGTGGACGTAGTCAGGCTGATGATGATGATGATGAATGTAAATTATAGTATGTAATTCATGATGAATGTAAAAATGTAGAAAGAAAAGTGGGTGAAAAAATTACCAGCCGTGAGCAGGGACTGAGCCTACGACCTTCGAATAACGTGTACGATGCTCCAACCACTGAGCTATCACAGCGGCCTTCCCTCAACCCACTTTTTTGTGTTTCTGTGTGAATTTGTAGCGTGGGAGTGTCAGTCAGGTTCGATTCCTGCTCACGGCTGGTTATTAGATGCGGAAGCATCTTATACTCGCGCCTTGTAGTGCGCCGTCCGCGCCGTCCGCACCGCTTCTCGAACATTCGACAGCTGACGCGCGCGCATGCGCCATCGCGCCGTCGCCCACCATCTGTGGCGCGCGCGCTTCTCCTTCGAGAACATTCGACAGCTGACAGCGCATGCGCCGTCGCGCCGTCGCCATCTGTGCCGCGCGCGCGCTTCTCCTTCGAGAACATTCGACAGCTGACAGCGCATGCGCCGTCGCGCTGTATATATACTCAAGGTCGGCACTCGCTCGCTCAGTTGCCGCTCGTCCGTTGGTTTGTACGGCGCGTCGACGTCCGAAGTCGCCGTGAAATGAATGCCAACGAATCCACAAACAGAATGATCGACGTCCCTTCGACCAGCGCCGGCCAAACTGTTGGCGGAACCGCTTCCGCATCTTCCTCAGTGTTCCCCCGAGGGAAGCTGCGGGCAATTTTTTTTCACCCACATTTCTTTCTTGTTATTTACATTACATTTGTTTTAATAACTTCCCCTATTGTCACATAACGAGCGCTAAAAAAAGAGCGCGCCGCCAAATCCTTGCGACAACGGGCGAGAAAAACGCCGCGAGGTAAAAAAAGAAAAAAAAAGAAAGCAAACATCCAAGGCTCCCGGGCGCGCGCTCTCCCCGCAGAAGCACGGCTTCGCAGACTAACCTCCTCACCCCACATCGGCGGCCCAGTAAGGCCGCGATTCTTCTAGAACGAAGGAGGCGGGGTCAGACCGAGTGAATCATCCTCAGGAGAGGGCAGTCGAACCGTCTCGTGCCTCTTCCCAGCCTTCGCTGCGCATCGCGCCGACTAAATGAGGAGAACGTTCTGGAAGGTGGCGCGGAAGGTATTTAATCGAGCGGCCGAGACGAGAAATCAGGAGGAGACGGAAGTGAGCGCCAGAGCGCGTAGGGGGTCCGCCGTGTAGTCGGCGAAGGTTTTTGGTCCGTAGGGACGGCTCGAGCTACAGGCAAGAGCGTGGGTTTACCGCTATCGAGCGAAGACGCGGGCAACAGCTGCGTGTGTGAAGCCGACGGATTTCCGGCGAAGAAGTTTGAAGCTTGGAGAGTGGCCTATTGAAGACGGGAGTTTTCCTGGAAGAGAAACTCCGGCGAGGTTTCCTGGAAGAGAAACTTCAGAGGGCTGCGGAACGACAACAACGCTGCACTTTGAGTGAGTGACTCTCGGAAGAGTATCATCTAGACTCTGGTTCCAAGAACTTTGGACTGAATAGGTTTTCTATCTCTTTAGTCTTTAAGTGTCTTGGTTGTTCAATGCATGCGACTGCATTGTAGTGCGTATTGTTGTCTGTGTCCGTTGTTTTGAGTGTGGCTGATTGTATTGTGTAGTACGTTGATTGATTGGTTTGATTGGTGACATATTGTATGCAACTATTGTGGAGTGTGCATTTTTATGTATTGTTTTCGATCTGCCATTATTGAGAATATAATTTGTTTGTTTATCAACTCTCGGCTCTGACTTGTTCTTTGGGCCACAGCCGGCGTCCGCTGGCTGCGCCAAAAAGGACCACTTCTAAATTGTCCACGCTTTCGTGGTGCGGTTCGGGGGGCCGATACTTCGGCTCTTGGAATTAGCCCGGCGATCGCCTCCCAAATAAACGGGACATGTGTGACAATTAAATCTGGCGTCCGCGATACAGGACCTTTTGGTGCACAGTGTGTCCAAAGTAGTGAGAAAGAGCCTCGAGTTGTTGATAGTGCTATCGGAACGATTTTGTGTGTTGTTCAGTGTTCTCGTTAACGAGTGCAGGAGAGTGTTCCGATAGACTGATTTAGGCAGATACTTTTTGCACGCGGCAAGGTTTTATTTGAGAGTTGCGAGACACCATGGATCTCGAAAAGTTAGTTGCTCTGGGTGAGAAGATGGGTCTTTCTGGCGCCGAACTACAGAAGTGGGTCACCCAGAGGGAAAAAGAAGAAAAAGCAGCCGAGCTGGAAAAAGAGAGGTTGGCGGTCGAAAGAGCCAAAGCGGAAAAAGAAGCTGAGGTGGAGAGAGAGAGGTTGGCGGCAGAAAGGGCGAGAGAAGAAAGAGAGGCAAAAGAGCGACAGCTGAAGGAAGAAAGAGAGCAGCAATTGAAGTTGGAGCTGGAGAGAGAAAAGTCGGCAGCCGAAAGGGCGAGAGAAGAAAGAGAAGCGGAGATGGCTGAAAGGGAACGGCAACGGCAGCACGAGATGGAACTCGAGCGGTTCCGTTTGCAACAGCGAAGCGAAACACCCGTCCAAGCTAGAGTTGAAAGCAGCGAACGGGAAGATCACGGCTTCCGCTTGAACCCAAGCAAGCTGCTCGTAGCGTTTGATGAAAGGAAGGACGACCTAGACGCGTACCTCCACAGATTTGAGACGATTGCGAGGAGCCAGAATTGGCCGGAACAGCAATGGGCAACTGCTTTGAGTACCTGCTTGAGTGGCGAAGCGCTCAGTGTGTACGGTAGGCTGACGCCGACCGATGCAGCCAACTACGCAAAGGTGAAAGCGGCTTTGTTGAAGCGATTTAGATTCACTGTGGAAGGATTTCGGGACAGATTTCGGACAGGAAAGCCAGCTGATGGGGAGACGGCTACGCAGTATGCCGCCCGACTTAGCCATTATTTCGACAGGTGGATTGAACTTTCAGGGACAGCGCGGGAGTACGATGAGCTTAGAGAGCTGCTAATTAGAGAACAATTTCTTACTAGTTGCCACCCAAGCCTGTCACTGTACTTAAAATAGAGGAAAGCTGAGTCATTTGAAGGAATGCTTGAATTGGCTGATCAATTCTTGGAAGCACAAGGTGGAACTAATTTGGCCAAGGTCAAGAAAGAGTGTCCCGATGATTCGAAGAAATTGGCTCCCGAAGAAAAGAAGCGTGCACCAGAGAGCATTCCGCGATGTTTTCTGTGTAACCGAGTGGGTCATCGCGCGAAAAACTGTCGAACGATCTTTACGAACCCTACGGTAGTAAAATGTTTTAAGTGTGGTCAGACTGGGCACAAAGCAGATGCTTGTCGGAACGGAGTGAGTCAAACTCACCAGATATCCTGTGTGCAAGCAGCACCGAAATCTGATAATAATGCCGTTACCGACGGATTCGTAGAATTGAAAAATGGGGAGAAAATTCCTATTGTTGGTGCTGTAATGTCAAAACAGCCAAATGGTGTTACGAAAGGAATGCCAACGCTGCCTGGAAAAGTTGCGGACAAAAAGATTACGGTGTTAAGAGATACCGGCAGTTCCACTGTTATCGTGCGGAGAAATTTGGTACGGGAAGGTGAGTTAACAGGCAAAACGAAACCGGTTTGCCTAATTGACCGTACAGTTCGGATGCTTCCCGAAGCAGAGATTGAGGTGGAAACCCCGTACTTCAGCGGGAAAGTTACCGCTCTATGTATGACGACCCCCCTTTACGACCTTGTCATCGGAAACATCGACGGGGCGCGAGGACCGAATGATCCGGAATGTTTGGGAGAAGACCCGAAGATAGAGCCCTCGCCAACCCAGCGACCGCGAGATACAGTGGAGGAACATCCCGTGACGAATCTCACTAGAGCCCAAGGTGAAGCTGCGGCGCAAGAGACAGCGAAGGAGAAGACGATCGGGTCGAATAAGTTCACGGGCCGAGCAACTGGACTTACGTCGGCACGACCTCAACCGACCGACAGTGTAAAGGAGACGGAGTTGGCCAGCCGGGAAAAATGTAGAGGCATTATCAAGCGGGTAAATAAACAGACAGGACCCGTCGAATGTAATGACGCGTTAACGGTGTCGAAAGAGACAACGATGGCTGAGACGACGCCTCAGATATCGTCGTTGGAAAGGGCTCGCCGAAAAAGAACGTGGAAGCACAAGAAGAGATCGAGCGAGCACCGCAAGAAAGGACGCAAGCGCAGCTCGAAACACACAGGATAGGTGCTGAGGTGGAATCAGATTGAGTTTGGCAGGGCTGAGTGACATATGTTGTGTTAATGTTCTTGTTATCCTGTGTCTCAAGTGTATGTCGAGCGAGTCAGTGTTCTGTGCTGTGATGTGATGTGTAGTATTGGACCATTGTTGTAATGAGAGAACTTTGTACATTTGTATTATTGGGAATGTAGTGGTGCAGTGTTGTACTCATGTGTTTGTGGTTGTGTTTTCCCGTGTTGTGTAATTGAATTACAATGTCCAATCGTATTGAGTGATATATTGTGAATGTGACGTGTCACGAGCGACGGATTGTGTTACACTCTGTGAGAATGTGTGGTGAGTGTTCACGCTCGTTTGTGAGGTTTCGAATATTATGAGATAATATTCTTAAAGTGGGGGGCAGTGTCACAGAACGAGCGCTAAAAAAAGAGCGCGCCGCCAAATCCTTGCGACAACGGGCGAGAGAAACGCCGCGAGGTAAAAAAAGAAAAAAAGAAAGCAAACATCCACGGCTCCCGGGCGCGCGCTCTCCCCGCAGAAGCACGGCTTCGTAACTAACCTCCTCCCCCCACATCGGCGGCCCAGTAAGGCCGCGATTCTTCTAGAACGAAGGAGGCGGGGTCAGACCGAGTGAATCATCCTCAGGAGAGGGCAGTCGAACCGTCTCGTGCCTCTCCCCAGCCTTCGCTACGCATCGCGCCGACTAAATGAGGAGAACGTTCTGGAAGGTGGCGCGGAAGGTATTTAATCGAGCGGCCGAGACGAGAAATCAGGAGGAGACGGAAGTGAGCGCCAGAGCGCGTAGGGATTCCGCCGTGTAGTCGGCGAAGGTTTTTGGTCCGTAGGGACGGCTCGAGCTACAGGCAAGAGCGTGGGTTTACCGCTATCGAGCGAAGACGCGGGCAACAGCTGCGTGTGTGAAGCCGACGGATTTCCGGCGAAGAAGTTTGAAGCTTGGAGAGTGGCCTATTGAAGACGGAAGTTTTCCTGGAAGAGAAACTCCGGCGAGGTTTCCTGGAAGAGAAACTTCAGAGGGCTGCGGAACGACAACAACGCTGGACTTTGAGTGAGTGACTCTCGGAAGAGTATCATCTAGACTCTGGTTCCAAGAACTTTGGACTGAATAGGTTTTCTATCTCTTTAGTCTTTAAGTGTCTTGGTTGTTCAATGCATGCGACTGCATTGTAGTGCGTATTGTTGTCTGTGTCCGTTGTTTTGAGTGTGGCTGATTGTATTGTGTAGTACGTTGATTGATTGGTTTGATTGGTGACATATTGTATACAAGTATTGTGGAGTGTGCATTTTTATGTATTGTTTTCAATCTGCCATTATTGAGAATATAATTTGTTTGTTTATCAACTCTCGGCTCTGACTTGTTCTTTGGGCCACAGCCGGCGTCCGCTGGCGCGCCAAAAAGGACCACTTCTAAATTGTCCACGCTTTCGTGGTGCGGTTCGGGGGGCCGATACTTCGACTCTTGGAATTAGCCCGGCGATCGCCTCCCTAATTAACGGGACAGGTGTGACACCTATACATCTCTTGGCATTATTGTCTGTTATATCTCATTAATATTGTGTCAAAACACGCAAAACGAGCCTTTAGGTATACACCTCTTTTTTATTCATTAATGAGGGTCTCATACTGGCAGACTTGGTGTCATTAGGTTGTATACGAGGGACTATAGGTCAACGGGCAGCTCGTAATAAGTACACGTGCTACGTGACGTCACACAGGCTTATAAAACGGTGTTCCACACTAGCCGCTTGGCTACAGATGGCGCTGACTGACACTACCACGTAAAAATTCACAGAGAAGCACAAAAAAGTGAGTTGAGGGAAGGCCGCTGCGAGAGATCAGTGGTTAAAGCATCGTGCGTGCTATTCAAAGTTCGTAGGTTCGATTCCTGCTCACGGCTGGTTATTTTTTCACCCACTTTTGTTTCTTCTTATTTACATTGCATTTGTTTTAATAACTTCCCCTATACATTCCTTGGCATTATTGTTTGTTGGATCATATAATATATATATATATATATATATATGGTATGCGATATGGCACAACGGGAGCTCCTGCCTCCGAGAAGTAAGCCAGGATTAAATTGGTGACAAAGATTGATAGCTGGAGACCATGCTTGTTTTTTCTGACTGACTCGTACGTGTACACTGTCCTTTCTTGTTTTTTTCTCTTCTCTTTTTCCTTTTTTCTTTGTTTTCACATGCACATACAAAGTGGTTCTGTTCGCCTACCACTTGATGACCATTGAAGGGAAACGGACGAAGATGAAAGAGAGCCGACCGACCCATTAAGGTTAAAACCTTTCCTTACGCACGCCGTCACGCACCCCTCCCGCCACCGCTGCGACAATATTGGGTGGCCCGACACACGCCGAGAATTGACCAGCACGGGATTAGAACCGGATGTGGACGTACACGAACATTTGGTTTTGTTCTCAGTGTTGACAGTGGTTCTTTCTCTTTTTTACTTTCTTTTTTTCTTTTTTCTCCTTTTATTCTTTTCGCCTTATTTCTTCTCTTTTTTCTTTTTTTCTTTTTTTTCTTTTTTAGTTTTCTCTCACTCTCGCAAACATCTTCCAAGGCGAGAGGGACGCGGCAGCAACGAAGTTTGGAAGTTCATGTTAGTATAACTCATCCCCTGAAGAAGGGAGGACTCCTCCCGGAACTGTTGGAAAATAAATATATTTATCCTTGTCGACAACGCTTCCGTTCTGCCATATCGCAAACCTTCAAGAAGACTAACTGGCCCATATGATTATTACTACCACTATATATATATATATATATATATATATATATATATATATATATATATATATATATATATATATATATATTGTGATGACGTTTATTCGAGCAGAGAAGTCGCAACGAGGTCGCAACGGAAAGTGGGCGTACGGCAAGTCTGGCAAAGGCGGCACAAACTCTCGCGCAAGCAGAGCACGGGCTTTTCGTGGTCTTCCGAAGGCGCATACGCGTTAGTGCGTATGCTCCACTACAATACCTCCGGGGTGAAGGGTAGCCATCCTGGCGACTGAGGGAGTACGCACAATGAGGGGTTCGTAGTAGGGCTTCAGACGGTCGACGTGTACGGTCTCGCGTCCTCGACGGCGCAAATCTGGTGATTGTGTTAATGGCTCGATGATGTAATTCACCGGGGAGGTCACGTCAATGACACGGTACGGACCATGGTACCGGGCCAGAAGTTTAGAAGACATGCCAGGAACGTGCGGGGGCACCCAAAGCCACACAAGGGAGCCAGCACGAAATGTAGGAGCTATGCGGTGAGCGTCGTCGTGTCGAGTCTTTTGTCGACCTTGAGCCTCACTTGTCAGAGACCGAGCCAACTGACGGCACTTTTCAGCGTATCTGGCGACTTCCGAAAGCGGGGAGCACTCAGATGCATCAGGGCGGTACGGTAGTACAGTGTCGAGTGGGTGGGAAGGTTCGCGGCCGTACAATAGAAAGAACGGGGAAAAACCGGTAGTCGCTTGCGTCGCGGTGTTATAAGCGAAGGTAACAAAGGGCAATACAGCGTCCCAGTTAGTGTGGTCGGAGGAGGTGTACATCCTCAGCATGTCGCCAAGTGTGTGGTTGAACCGCTCAGTAAGACCATTTGTTTGTGGATGGTATGCGGTAGATTTCCGGTGGATAATGTTGCATTCAGCGAGGATAGCTTGGATGACCTCCGACAGGAACACTCGACCCCTATCACTGAGTAATTCCCGCGGAGCACCATGGCGTAGAATGAAGCTGCGGAGAATGAAGAGTGCAACTTCGTGGACGGTTGCTGCCGGTGGAGCTGCAGTCTCAGCGTAGCGTGTCAGATGATCGACTCCGACAATAATCCACCGATTTCTAGAGCTACTATATGGGAGGGGGCCATAGAGGTCTATACCCACGCGGTCGAATGGGCGAGCCGGGCATGGGAGCGGCTGTAACATGCCAGCAAGGTGCCGCGGAGGTGTCTTGTTCTGTTGGCAAGTGGTCCAAGACTGAACGTATTTCTGCACAAAGCGATACATTCTGCGCCAGTAATATCATTGGCGCAGCCTTTCGTAGGTATTCAGGACACCTGCGTGAGCACTTTGGGGATCTGCATTGAAATTTATGCAGATGTCAGAGCGCATATGAGTTGAGACAGCAAGGAGCCACTTCCGGCCACCAGGCATGTAGTTGCGGCGGTACAGAATGTTGTCTCGTAAGGAAAAGTTGGCTGCTTGCCGGCATAGCGCTCTCGTAGAAGGGACAGCAGACGGATCGGTAATGTAGTCGACTAACAAGGCAAGGTATGGGTCTTTACGCTGCTCCAAAAGCATGTCAGTGATGTCGAGTGGTGACAAGGTGGTAAAAGGGGGTGACAGAGAAGCCACATCTGGTGTTAATGGCGACCGGGAAAGTGCATCGGCGTCCGCATGCTTGCGACCGGAACGATATACGACACGGACGTCGTATTCCTGCAATCGAAGTGCCCAACGCCCCTGACGTCCGGACGGGTCTTTCAAGGTGGACAGCCAACATAGAGCGTAGTGGTCTGTGACCACGTCGAAAGGACGGCCGTAAAGGTACGGGCGAAACTTTGTAAGCGCCCAGATTATGGCCAAACACTCCTTCTCTGTCATGGAGTAATTCTATTCAGCCTTCTTAAGAGCGTGACTTGCATAGGCGACTACGTATTCGATTTAGGTGCCTTTCCGTTGTGCGAAAACTGCGCCAAGACCAACGCCACTTGCATCAGCGTGAACTTCTGTGGCAGCAGTGGGGTCGTAGTGGCGAAGAAGAGATGGCTAGGTCAGCAGGCGGCGCAGCTGGTGAAATGCGTCGTCTCATGCAGGTGACCATGCAGATATACCTTTGCTGTTGGAAAGCAGACTAGTCAGAGGTGCAATGATGGACGTGAAGTTGCGCACGAAGCGACGAAAGTAAGAGCAAAGACCAACGAAACTTCTTAGGGCTTTCAGTGATGTGGGCATTGGGAAGTCAGCGACAGCTCGAAGCTTATCGGGGTCCGGAAGAACACCGTCTCTTGTGATGACGTGTCCCAAGGTGGTTAGTTTTCGGGCTGCGAAGTGGCACTTCTTGGTGTTAAGTTGTAGGCCTGCAGAAGTTAGACACGTCAGAATATCCTAAAGACGAACAAGATGTGCCGACAAATCAGCTGAAAAGACTACGGTGTCATCTAGGTAACACAAGCAAGTTTTCCACTTGTGGGCTCGCAATATGGTATCTATCATGCGCTCAAACGTAGCAGGCGCGTTGCAGAGCCCAAATGGCATGACTTTGAACTCATATATGCCATCTGGCGTTACAAAGGCTGTTTTAAGGCGATCACATTCAGCTATTGGCATCTGCCAATACCCAGAACGCAGATCCAAGGATGTGAAGTACTCGGCGCCTTGTAAACAGTCAAGAGCATCGTCTATTCGTGGTAGCGGGTAGACATCTTTCTTTGTAATCTTGTTTAGTCGGCGATAGTCCACGCAAAATCGAACGGTACCATTTTTTTCTTTACCAGAACCACGGGTGACGACCAAGCGCTATGAGAAGGCTGTATGACTCCACGTTTAAGCTTGTCATCTACTTGCTCCGTAATGACGCGGCGCTCTTCGGCAGAAACGCGGCAAGGACGCTGTCGCAGAGGCGAATGTGAGCCGGTGTCAATAGTATGAGTGACAGTCGTGGTGCGGCCCAAAGCAGGTTTCTGAAAGTCGAAAGAAGAGCGAAACTTGTCAAGGAGAGCAACAAGTTGGCTGCGATGCGAGAGGGTCTGCGTCAATAGCATTGTCGAAGGCTGGCGAGCTTGATGGCTCAGACGCCTGAGTGATTGCGGCAATGTGACATGGCGTTTCGTCGGGAAGAATAATATCAATGATACGGTCGACAGGTTGCACATATCCTAACGTTTCACCACGAAGCAAGCCAATGGGGTAGTTGCAGTGGTTGGTAACCAGCATTACGGTTAAACCAGACGCAATCGTAAGAACGGCAAACGAGAGCACGATGCCCTTGCGTTCAGTAAAACAGGGGATGGCGTAAACACCACCGTGGCGTCAGGTTGCGCCACACATGAAAGGCTAATAGGGACTGAAGCTTCCGGAGGCAAGGTGATGTCGTCGTCAGCGATGAGTTTGCAGAGCAGTGGTGAATGGTCGGGCGATGGAAATTCACAACTTGGCACTAGGGACACTTCCGCACGGCAACAATCGATGATAGCTTCATGACCTGATAAGAAATCTCAACCCAGGATGAGGTCATGAGAGCAAGATGGTAGTACAAAAAATTGGACGGTGTACAAAACGTCTTGGATGACGACGCGCGCCGTACACACAGCCGAGGGCTGAATGCGTTGCGCGCTAGTCCGTGGACAGCACGATGCCACAGAGAGATGTGGTCACTTTCTTCAGTTTGCGACAAAACTTTGCGTTCATCACAGAAACGGCGGCCCCAGTATCAATTAACGCTTGTGTGGCGACTCCCTCAACATTGACATCAACAACATTTTGCGGCGAAAACGGAGGCCTTGATAATTGCGCAGAAGTTGCAGTTCTTGCCACTGGAACTGCACTGATTAGTTTCCCTCCTCAGGAGGTGGTCTACGACGCATAGGAGATGGCGATCGGCGACGAGGAGATGGGAAACGAGAAGTTGATGGGCGACGATGCGAGTCAGAGTGCCTCTGTTCGTATGCAGACGTGGTGGCCTGCTGCGACGCATAGGTAGGAGTTCCAAAGGAGGTGTACGCAGGTGTGGGACGGCGGCGGCAGTAGCGGGCAATGTGGCCAGCGATGCCACACGCGAAGCAGATAGAACGGTTGTCATGGGTGCGCCACTCATTAGATGGACGGAAAAAGCGAGGTGAGGGCCTGTAAACCGGAGGCGCTGCCGGAGGAGGTGGAGCCGATAAGGATACAGAATGCGGTGGGGGCCGCGCAACCACAGCTGCGTAGCTGAGAGGTGAAGATGGTGCAGGTGGGGCGTAGCTGACAGCTGAGATATTAGATGCTGTTGAAGTGCGTGCGTAAGGGGCCGGCACTGTAGGTAGGACATCGCAAATTTCTGTGCGTATGGCCTGCTGCAGTGTCGAAGGCAGACTTGCGGTGGGCGCGTCGCTATGCGGCAGCAGGGAGAGCTGTCGGGCGACTTCCTCCCTGATGAAGTCTTTGATCTGGTTGGACAGACTTTCTTGGCGAACGTTGGCATTTGCGAGTGCGACAGCCGAGATCCAATCTGGTGGTGAGGCACTCTGTCGGGCGATGGAACGCTGACGGCGTAATTCATCGAAGCTCTGGCACAGGCTTACGAGGATTGCCACCGAGGTCGGGCTTTTCGCTAGCAACATCTGGAATGCGCCATCCTCAATGCCCTTGAGAATCTGCCGAATTTTCTCTTCTTCGGGCAGAGATGGGTTAACACGCCTGCAGAGGTCGAGCACATCCTCAATGTAACTCGTAAACGTTTCGCCAAGCTGCTGGGCTCTGTGGCACAGACGCTGGTCAGCGCGGAGCTTGCGTACCTCTGGTCGGCCGAACGCTTCTGTTACGAGGGTCTTAAAAAAGGACCAGTTGGCGATGGCGGTTTCGCGGTTGGTAAACCAAAGCTTAGCTACGTGCGCCAAGTAAAAGATAACGTAGGCGAGTTTAGAGTCGTCGTCCCTCTTGTTGCTGGCGCTTACGCGTTCGTACAAGGAGAGCCAGTCTTCGACGTCTTGCTCACCACTTCCACTGAAGATTGGTGGGTCCCGCCGGCGAGTAGCGCCGGGGCAGGTAGACGGGGCAGCCTGTGGTGCTGGCTGGCTGGGACGGGCTGGATGGCGACTGCGTCAGTCATGTTTCGCGGTAGTCTTTCAGGCAACTTGCGAGAGCGGAGCTCCAGGTCTGCTTGGGGATCTCAGCAGCCTCCACCAAATGTGATGACGTTTATTCGAGCAGAGAAGTCGCAACGAGGTCGCAACGGAAAGTGGGCGCACGGCAAGTCTGGCAAAGGCGGCACAAACTCTCGCGCAAGCAGAGCACGGGCTTTTCGTTGTCTTCCGAAGGCGCATACGCGTTGGTGCGTATGCTCCACTACAATATATATATATATATATATATATATATATATATATATGACGCTAGGATGAATTGGAGACGTGGCCTGGCTCATACACCATGTTTATTCTATTCTTACGTCTTCCTTCACGGCTTCTGCCAATCGTCGCTACCTTCTTACGTCACATGATTTTCCGTCCCCCCGGAAGAAGTCACGTCAGACACTGAACAAAACAACAAAAACGCAGTGTGGTAAAGCGAAAAATGTCAATATGCACCGGATTTTTATTTCAGAAGGGAGATCCTTAACTCACGCAAAAAATCCACAGCAGAGGGAAACAGTCCGGCTATATCTAAAAGATCTTGGCTAGACGAGGCTGGCTGTTGCGTCCTGGATGGCATAACCACCCCCTGGGGATCTGCACAGGTGATGACATCAGTTAAGTTCTTGTGAGGAACGGGCAAGGTTGGGAGTCCCTGTAGCATTTCAGGTTCGAATGTCGAAGGCGTCCAATTCTGTGTCGTGGTGGGAACAGATGCTGTGCTTCCAGTTTGCGAGTGCGATGGTTGCGGCTGACGGAATGGTGTCTCGGTCTCTGCCTTCTCCAGATGATGCCTTTTCGTCTCATTCGTCGTTTTCTGTGGTTTCAGAGCTGTAATCGTAGGCGCAGTCTTGATCTCTTGTGCAAAACGCGTTTGTGGCGCCGATACCTTATGCGTATATGCCTTAAGTCTTGAGTTTGCTTTAAGAGGCTCGCTTTGCGTCGTCGTCCTTGTTGCCGTATCTGTTGGAGTGTCTCGAATCCTTGGACTTGCTTTTGCTGGCGTTGCTGCGGTTGTACTGGAACGTGCTGAGGTGGGAGCGCTTCTTGAATATCATGCCAGTTTTTTTTTGCAAACTGATGTAGTGCCCAGTCGGCAGCTGGTAGTCTGTGGGCTGTTGTAAGGCTTTTCAGGCAGTGAAGCTGGTAGGACCGATTTGACTGGAGTAACATGAGAGGCACCTGTGACAGCATTCATAACATAGGTTTCTGGCACCTGGAAACCTGTAAGAGTTGCCTCCGAGCCTCCTGCGTTTGGGCTTTCAGGTGGCTGTGCTCTCAATGGCGACACCGCAATAGGCGTGGTTGGGTCAGATTCTAGTTGGGAATGAGCGTGTTTCTGCGCAACGAACGATGCGAGCTCTTCCTGCGCATGAAACTGAACTGTAGGTCTCGGGCTTGACTGAGTGTGCTCCGAGCTTCTCTGCTCTATTCCGACGACAGTGGACGTGTGAGACGCGAGGTGGGCATTGTGTGCGACAGAACTCCATGCGATGGAAAAGCAGAAGGTTGGTCAATGCGTGAAGGCTGCTTTTGACTCCGACGACCGAGTGTGGTTGTCTGTGGAAGGCGCGTTATAAGCAAGTCTTCGTCGTAGTCGTCATTGTATTCTTTAAACCAAACGATCATTTCCTGTTTGATCTTTTCCCATGACTCGTCGTTTTGAAATATATGGATGAGGTAGAATTTGAAGGCCTCACCGGAGACGTAGTCGGTAAAGTTGGCGACCATCTCCCGTTCCGACCATGATGCAGCGGTAGCGTGCAGCTCGAACAGGTCGAACCAGTCCTGTACAGGTTCATCGTCCGCTGCTCCGGTGTACTTGGGGATGGGAAGGTCAATCGATGATTCCGTCATGATGGTTGCAACACTGCCCAGTGGCGATGTGCTTCTGTGGTCCGCGTTCGGTCACTGCGTCTCGCTGAGGTGTTCAATGATGATGGCCGGTTAATGAAGTGGTTGCGAGGTCTTCATCCTGTCGACTCGTGTGACGCTAGGATGAATAGGAGACGTGGCCAGGCTCACACGCCATGTTTATGATGATGATGATGATGATGATGATGATGATTCCACATCTGTGGCTCGTACCCACTCAGGGGGATCGGCCAAGAATCGATGACTTAATTCAGTAAGATTTTTTTCAATATCGAAACCACCCACCAGAAAAAAGAAAGAAAAAAGAAAAGACACCCTAGGCAGAATGAAAGGAGTGCAATAGTTGTTTGTCACTGGTTCAGATGAGACAATTATTCATTTCATTGAATAGGAATCAGCATGGTTAAACAATGCTCTTGTGTATGTTGGAATTTTTTTGCACAATTAATAATCACTCAATTAAAAGCTTAATTCTTTTACTTTTGTTTAGGTACTTGCAAACTGCATAGAAAACGTTCTCATGGCTGAAGCCCAGATCATAAGCACCGAAGGAAAGTATGTTTTCTATAGTGAAATTCAGCCCCAGGCTAGCGAATAGGAGGACTAAAAGTTTTTCCCTGAGCAATTTGTATCAGCGACATGACAAAAAATAGTGCTTTATTGTTTCCAATTCTGAACAAAAGTTGCATAGTAGTGATATCGCCAGACCAGCCCTATGTGAATAGAAATTTAACGGGGGGACACGACATCGAAATCTAATTATTATGGTTTCTAACTGTCTTGTAGGACACCAATGAATTTTCCATGGAAATCTTAAATGAGTAAATTCTGGTGTTGACAATATTGCTTCCATAGCGTCTGCACTAAGCGCAAGTTTTCTGTATCTTGTCCCAGTTATAGTGGCTACTTCGGGAGGGACTGATGGTACTGGCCCTTCCAATGCTGCTCGTGCTAGAGAGTCGGCGATTTCATTTACTTCTAAGCCGCAATGACCGGGTACCCATACTAATTTCAGTAGCTGCAGCTAAGGAGGAACTAGCAAAAGCAGCGTCTTTAAGGCCATCGATTTTTTTGACGCCGTAATCGACGTACATACTGACAGAGAATCCATGATTATGATCGCGTTAGCAGCATTCAAAGGTAGCTTTCGCAGCGCTAGAACTATTGCCAACAGTTCAGCTTCGAAAATTGGGGTGAAATCTGGTAATCCTAATGAAAAAGACCAGTCAAGCGAATGAGAGTATATACTTACACCTGTCTTTTCATCCATTACTGAAGCATCTGTGGCTATAATATTATTCGTTTCTGCGTGGGCAAGATAATCCTGCCATGTTTATTTTATTCTGACTTCTTTCTTCTCGGCTTCTACCAACCGTCGCTACCTTCTTACGTCATATATATATATATATATATATATATATATATGACGAAGGCCGTGCCACGGCCGAAACGTTAGTAAATACTATCCTTTTCTTATGTGCTATCTGCAAGTTATTTCAATATAGAAAATACCCGGACCTGTCGTGCCTTCCCTTCAAGTTCTATATATATATATATATATATATATATATATATATATATATATATATATATATATATATATATATGATTCAGAAAAGAAATTCTGTGGGTCCGGTGCAAATATAATTAAGAATAAAGGAGCACACTTCCGAAAATTTGATAATTGTTTACTCTACGTTTCGGCCGTGCCACGGCCGAAACGTAGAGTAAACAATTATCAAATTTTCGTAAGTGTGCTCCTTTATTCCTACTTTTATATATATATATATATATATATATATATATATATATATATATATATATATATAATTTGCTGTATATTTTTTCAGCTTCACGTTTCTCATATTTGCGCTTCTTGCCACACCGCTGTACAAAAAACTTGTTGTTCTATCTGCATTTCTCATTATGCTGCTTTAGGTTTATGACCACCATCTTTTTATTATTCAGATAAAGTTTCATGATGAGTATGTGAGCTTCCTTTCTAAGGTTGTGATAGCCTGTTTGTTTGCCTGCGCTGCACCTTTATCAGTAGACGACAATTCGGAGTGCCTTTGATGTTAGGGCATAGTAAAGATATGTATTTTTACATTGTATACTCTACAGTCGCATACAAGCGAAGTTCGTTGGACAAAACGAGTATTCTGTCGCGCGTGCGTGCGTGCGTGCGTTTGTGTGCGCATGTATGTGTGTGCTTGTGTGTTTCGATGCTAACATAACTTGCGAAGGTTCAATAGAAATGTTATTTTCTGGCTTGAGTATATCTTGGCACAAGTATGAAGAGTCACTCTGCAATACGCTTGAACATGGCCTATCAGACCTTAGAACTGCGTCTGGCTTTCACCATTATAACGAATCACTGCCTAGTGAAAAGTATCGTAGTGTACGGCTCTGTTTAGGTGGGTACACGCATGACCAATATGGAAGCATTAATTTCGTCTCTGAGCCAACTTACAATGCTCACGGCTGACATTCCTGCCCAAAATCAGACAGAGTGTCACAGCCTTGACAAACACTGTAACACGTTTTTCGATGTGCAGACATTATTCACTGTAAAAACGTCTAGGATTGGTATTGTGATGCATAGTAGCACCGGTTAGATTCTAACTCATGTCAGCGCAAAGCGACAAAAACAAGGTTGGTAAGTTGCGGGGAGGGAGCTTTGCGCGCAAAATTATTTGATATCAAGCACAAAAGAACATTGAAGTTGTTCTGCGAAACATATAAATATTTGAACCACGCAAGTATTTCAAAAACAGCACACTAAACCAATGCGGTTGTTCATGGCTAGATGTTACAATAAGAATTCACATATTCACTTTCAGGCGGCACTTTGAAGAGAGGCACACGCTCCGCACTAGTCAGATAGCCAGAACGGCAGTTCAGTACAATACACGTCTTACCCACTTCGGGAACCTCTAAGTGATTAGATGCCACTTTCATCGGTGGAATAACATCAAACACACGGGAACAAAAAAGAAGCCTGGCTACAAAATAGCTGGTCAGACATGCCAACAAAAATTGGCTGCGTATCTGCGTGCTTCGCTGCAAATATCGTCGCAAGACGATAGTCTTGTAATGGCCGTACTTCATGAGCCCCAATTCATCTGCGGTCACCCGTGATGCTGATCTCATACTATTTTCATACTGGCCTATTAAATGCAATGATAACATTTTTACCGCATTATCACTGCAGCATGCCATGTGTTCATACGCCGAAGACATATCGGCAATGGGGTGGTCACGTGCGGTATGGCGTAGCCTTGCGGTATGGTGTGCGGTATGGTGTGTGGTATCACGTGCGGTATGGCGTAGGCGTGCGGTATGGTGTAGAGTTAACGAATATCTGTCCCGATACAAAACTCGTTTGATAGTAGAAGCGGCTGAAATGACACGCGATGATTTTGATTGTGTTAGTGCATCCTATATCTCGCTCACGCGGGAAGAACTATGTTTTTTGGAAGAGGTGATATACAATAACGGATAGTACTGTACGGCACTGACACGTGTGATGTTTGCTGTCTACCATTTTTTGTTCTTTTTCTCTTTTCGCCCCCTTTAAAAACTCTGACATTTTCATTAAACGTTTAGTTGAAGTTAAGCGCTTGTGTTGTGTGTTCTTTGTAATAGTGGCTGTGCTTCCTAGCAAGATGGATCCTTACCAACTGGCCCGATAAAATTGTTTATTGAGTTACGTTTCTAGTTCTTCGGGCTCTTCACCATTAACGTCTCTTCACCCAACCCTTCTGGTAATCCTCATTGCCCTCGTCATATCTCGTGCCAGGTCTTTCTCGTTTTGCTTAAGGATGAAGGTAACACACCCAGAAGTTCTGGCTATTTGTTGCGGTTTCCAGCCGTCTGTAAACCATGGGAACCGGATTGCCAGGATCCTGCGTTCGGAGTGTCACAGGCAGACAGGCCTCTACCGAGATATTCTGCACAATCATATCTACATGGAAGGCGGCTCAACCAACCAGAAGAATAAAAAAATGGCGTGAATTGGGGGCTTTGTGACCTGCGAAACGGAACGCCTTTGGTCAACAATACTGTCGCAGCTCAGGTCTAAGTGCCAACCGAAGAAACCTGCTGAGGACAACATTATTCACACCACGGATGACGTCGTTCTTCCTGAATTTGTGAAAGAGACGTTAAGACGAGGTCCCAAGTACGCTGTTGAGCCAAGACTTGAAGCGCCTAAGCTCCTGTCTCTTGTGAGACAACTTTCTGGTTGTGCTCCGGATTGTGAAAAGGATCGGTGTATTTCCGAGGGCATTGATGTGCTTGAAAAGTTTAGGCCCAAGCGTCAAGTGTTGCCCATAAGGAAGGTGGTCACATACCTCAAAGAATCAGGACTTTGTGTCATTCCTTCTGCGAAAGAAGGGGGGTTCTGTGTTTTCCCAAATGGTTCTTTTTTTTTCCAAAAAGCGCAAGTGGCGATTGAGTCGGTATTTGATATTAAGCCCAAGGTGTCACTCAAATCTGTTCGAACAGCTGCAAAAAAACTTGTCCAACAGCCTTCTATTTCATGATTTGGCTAAACAAATCATGAAAACTGGTAAACTGGGCTTAGACATGTTTTTTTAGTTGCAAGACGCACAAAGATGGAATGCCGTTCCGGGTAATTATTTCGGAACAAGGTTCTTGGCAAAAAAATGTGGCGTTTTTTCTACAAGAAAGGCTGAATTTTCTTCAAATTAATCACCCATTTCACACCAAGAATTCAGAGCAGATTGTGAATTTTCGGGTATCGAATGCCAAAACTGTCGTTAGGGCGTTGTCCATAGATGTGAAAGATTTGTACTATTCTTTGCCTCATGAAATGCTTCTAGAATTTGTTGAGCAGTGCATACTTGAGCATGGTGCAGTGACCTTTCAGAACACTTGTGGTTTGTCAGTGAGAGGTTTTCTAGATATACTGGCTTTGTACGTAATGTCTGCATTCGTTAATTGGAATGGGAACACCTATATCCAAAAACAGGGTATATGTATTGGTTCGGCTATTGCACCCGTCCTTAGTGATATTTTAAGGCCCACTTAGATCAATTAATTGATGAGAGGTTGTTGGGAACTAAGGTTTTAAAGATCTTCAGGTTTGTGGATGATTATTTGGTTTTTTTTGAAGTGTGATGCCAAAGAGTTTCAAAGTGTTGCTGTTTTGACACTTGGAGTATTTGAGACAGTTTGTCAGCCTCTGAAACTAACACATATGAAGTGCCCTATGGTGATACGCTGAGGTTCCTAGATCTGTTGTTGCCATTTCAAGATGAACATGTTTGTTGGCTTTATCAGCCCAAGAGCAAAAAGCCATTGTTGCCTTTTTCTTCTGCCCATACAAAAGTAGTGAAGAGGTCTGTTGCAAGAATGTGCTCTTTTGATTCTTTGAAGAAGTCCTGTTTTCACCTCATGAAGAAGAGCTTTGAGCAACAGGTTTTGCGACTGAATGCAGCAGGCTACCCGCAACGTATGGTTATAAGCGTCGCTGAATCGCTACATAGGGACCTAAAGAAACAAAATAGACAGCGTATCATCACTTCCCTGGAGCAGCGTAAAACGGCTGTTATTCCATATATCCATAATGTGGCACACATTCTTAAAAAGATTGGTAATAAGGTGAGCGTCCGAGTGTTTATGTATGCTGCTGAAAAACTGTCTAGAATATGTCACCAAACTTGTCCTGTTTCAAAAGAAAAGAAAGGTTGCCAAATTAAGCATCGCAATAAATATGTCGAGTGTGCGCAGTCAGTTGTTTACAGAGTACTCTTGTCATGTGGTCTTGTTTATGTGGGAACAACTGAAAGATGCATTAATGAAAGGCTAAAAGAGCACCACAATAAAGTGCAGAAGGGTACCGATGGTCACTTGGCGATCCACTTTAAGGAGTTCGGTTGTGTGCCTTATTTCGATAACACGTGCGTTCTGTATCGGGACAGAGATTTGTCAACTCGTTTGGTAGTAGAAGCGGCTGAAATGACACGCGAAGATTTTGATTGCGTTAGTGCACCCTCTATCTCGCTCACGCGGAAAGAACTATGTTTTTTGGATGGGGTGATAGACAATAACGGATAGTATTGTGCGGGACTGGCACGTGTGATGTTTGCTGTCAACCATTTTTTATTCTTTTTCTATTTTCACCCCCTTTAAAATCTCTGACATTTTCAATAAACGTTTAGTTGAAGTTAAGCGCTTGTGTTGTGTGTTCTTTGTAATAGTGGCTGCGCTTCCTAGCAAGATGGTTCCTTACCAACTGGCCCGATACAATTGCTTGTTTAAGAGGCATACTTCAGAAATTCAACGTTTTTTTAGAGCGCGTTGGAAGACGGGGTCGAGAGTCGTACCAAACCGGGTTGTAGGCACTTCACTTTCGCTTGCCATGGTCATGCAGAAGAGGTCGCGCATAAAGTTTCGTAGCCATTGGTTTAGGCCGTTACGCAAGTTGATGTTTAAATCACCCATGAAAACTATTGGCATGTCCGCACGTGTGCAACGGGTTACCTCGAAGTCTTTCTGAGTAGGCAGGTTCGAATAGCCCGAAAGGCGTGTTTGGAGGAACGCCTGAATGGCTACGTGAGTGTGGCTGGTTGACACATACACAGCTATTAGTAGCGCTGGTAGCTGCGCAGATGTCGCCTATGTGGCGAGCATCAACACCACGCTCCAGAGAATTGTCAAAGGTGAAGTCTGCGGGTGTCGTGCAGAGGGAAATGTGTCCTATTTCTTTGACGTAGATGACGACGCCTGCGGCACGCTGAGCTTCCCGTTTTTCATGTGCCACGCACCTGTAGCCCGGTAAGTCGCATGTGCGCGCAGCCCAAGTTTCGCAAAAGAGAAGCACACGTGTTCTTGTGAGGATGCTGTCGCCGGCTACATCCAGCTGGTGTGCGTTGAGGCTCTGTGCTTTGAGCACGGCCACCAGCAGTTGGCCCGTAGCATCCGCTTTGTCCATCAATTCTCGAGCTCGCATACATACGGTGCTAGTTTATGGTTGCGTAGCCGACGCATTTGGTCACGCAGTGACCGGTCTTTTGCCCCACGCGTGTGGTAGAAGCGGAAATCGTTGTGCTTGTTTGTGAGAAAGAGGCCATCGAGGCTAGTTGCCAGTGGCAATTCAACGTACACAAGGCGAAGTGGGTGGGCCTTATCATATGAGTAGACCACCTCGCCGTAAGTGGCACCCTGAGATTTGTGAATTTTAATTGCACTCGCAAGGACCAGGGGAAAGTGGGTGCGCTTGCATGTGACGCCGGTGCATTTGCAGATTGTCACGTTGATTGCCAGTCACCCAATGAGCACCCAATCTGTGCTGATGCCAGAGAATGCGGCCCTCACTGGGGCCACTTTGAGCCTTGCCAATCGGCCAGCTGTTTCAGATAGAGAGTCAAGCCAGAGGCGTTCAACTTTGCTGCCTTCAGTGTCGTGCTGTATGTAGCGTAGGAAGCCAATGGCACCGTTTACCAGTCTGTCCGTAACGTTTACATTTGCTGTGAGTATATATGACTTACCGATGCAAAGTGAGATGCGAGCGTGAACACCACTCGTGTCGCACAGCGGTCGCAAGAGTAGCCTTGGCGTTGTCATGGTGGTTGTGTGATTTATGGCCGATTATAATATCGTCCGCATTTGACAATACCAAGCTTGCGTCTCCAGGGACGAGAGAACTGTTGCACGCATCTGCGTCGTTATTGGAGTGAAACAACCGGACCCCACCAAGGCACATACTTAGTGTGATGGCTGTGGTCACAAAACGCGACTGCAGCGTGCATACGTCCTGTTCGTCTGCGGACCGCCATCGCCAATCTTGGTAAGAAGCGAGGAGAACAAGACCTCGTTCTGGCGTATTACCTGCACAAGTTGATGGAAGTCAATGTGCTGCCACGGCATGTCGGTTGTCATGCGGACTTGTCTCTTACTGCTCTTGTATACTTATGAGGCTCTAACAGGAGGCAGATGGCGAAGATCACCACAGAGCAGCACGTCCATGCCTCCAAAGAGCTCGTCGAAGTGGTGCTTGATGTGGCGCAAGCGTCTGTCGACTTTGGCGAGTATCTCTGAGCCCATCATGCTCACCTAATCAATTACTAGGCGACGGACGTGTGCAAACGCGAGTGTGAATGTGTTGAGGTCGCTGTGGCGAAGACTTTCATCGCCATTGGTGTTGATCTTGAGAGCGGAGTGCACGGTGATACCGTCGATGGCAGCCGCGGCTTTTCTGGTTATCGCGGTGGCCACGTAGGCGTTGTTTCTACTTTCTAGCGTAGCGTAAATGTGGTTGAACGTTTTCATGAGCGAAAGTGTAGTGAAGGTCTTGCCACAGCCCGCCGGACTCGTCATGAAGACTCGCATGGGGTTGCGATTGGGCTGTATGAGGTTGTGATAAGACTCGATGACAATTTCGTGCTGTTCGGCATTCGTGAGTTTCATCATGTCGTTGTAGTCGGCTGCCGACATGACGTCCTCACGTACCTTGACCGCCGCGCACTGCCGTGGTGACAAGGCCGTGGTGGCAACATCCGAGAAGTAATTCACCACAGCCAGAGGGAGCTCAGCACATGTCCGGTCAGCCTCATAGTTCACGCCCACCACCACCAGCTGTGATGTGCCCTCACCGCAAGGGGGCTGCTCACACTGTTCACACAGTATATCGCGACACATGTCCTCTAACTGATCCACTGACGCACCCTTTTCGTAGCGCTTGCGGCGCTAAACGATGGACTGCATATGGTCCTCGTAGAGCGCAACGTACTGACTTCGGTCGAGGATGTCGACCTCCCGTTCAAAAAGTACGTACAAGAGCACCATCTCTCTCTTGTAGCTGTCCTCATCGTCTGGTTTGTATGTCCGGTAGCGTATCACGCGTGGTAGCGTTCGGCGATGGTAGTTGTTCTTGGAGCCTGTGAACAAAGAGACGAATTCGGCAAGGCGTAGAGGCCGCAAGATCTGTGGGCGATCTTCGTACTTCTGTATACTTTTAAGCTTCCACACGTCGGTCGAGTCGGAGGCCACACTGTGGGCGTCCATATCGGCAAGGAATTTCCGCACACGTGTACGTTCTTCCGGTGGCATGGTCGGTACGAATGTGGCCTTACGGCTTGCCTCAGACATTGTAAGACGCAGGATGGTCCAAGCTGCTTCCTGGCTGCTCATCTCGACTGCGTCAAGCACCTTGACACCGAGGCGACGAAGCAAGTGGTTAATGTCCAAGTCAGGGTTGTGCGCCTTGATCTGTACGAGCGCCCGATGCAAACTTCATTTTCCACTGTTGGACTTATTCACGTAGTCGACGACGTACGCAGCACACGAGTAGGGGTCGACCACAACCTTAAAATCCATATTAAAATCCAAGATGGATGCAATCCATGGGTTGAATCCATTGACCCACTTTTCGTGCATGTGCTTTCGCAGAAAGGTGGTAGAACGCTTAATATCCGCTTGGCCACCGATTGCCAAAGAGAGGGAAGACCACTCAACCCATTTTTATCCGGTTCCCTCTTGGCTACGTGTCTCAATCACTTTCCACATACAGGGATTTGCGCTCGGGCCGGGAAGTAAGAGACGTCACGATCTTTTCTTAATCATGGACGCATTTAATTCAATAGCAAGTGCAAATGGCATACACACATATTGTCCGTGAAAGACATCTCTATTACACGAAATTGTAATACATCAGCAAATACTCGCGATACGCGAAACACGATACATAAGTGAAGTAACGGTGACAATACAAGGGTACCTCAATACAGAGTAAACACAAGACGACACAAATGATAAAGTCATAAATTAATAAAACCGCGCAATGTTTCAATATGCCGCATCCGTTCCCGCAAAGCCCGTTTAAGTAAGGGAGGTGAAGTTCGTCTCACAGAATGTCCATGTAGTCGGGGCCTCGGAGTTGGCTGCTTGAATCGGGGCCGAAGGTTGGTTCCTGGCGTCGAGGTCTGATCTGTCCAATTCGTCAGCGTCTTCATCGTCTTCGTCATCGTCGCCTACGTCGTGCCTCTCAGTGATTTCCATCTTAGCCCTCTTTTGTAACGCTCCATTCACTTGCCTCCTATCCCTAACTTTCATTCCTCATCGTACCGCCCTTGCCCCAGTCATCATCTCGTCGCCTCTCATTGCTATCTTTTCGCACCGTTATCTTCCTTTTTCATTCCGTCTCTCTACCATCTCGAGCTCATTGCATCGTATACCTCTGACCCCCTTCGCATCGTATCTCTCCCTCTCGTATCGTCTCGTAGTCCCTTTTTGTAGGACCCGACTCCGCCCTACGGGGGCACCAAACCAATCGCCACTATCGACGCGGCATATTTTCTTGTCAGTCGGAGTGTATCATCTTCGACGGCCGCCCCCGTGGCCCGCACCAGTGGAAAACACTCTCCCAAAGGCGAGCAAGTAACAACGTACGAACTCAAGCCTCAGAGAGAGAGATGGGCGAGCTGTCCCAAGACAGTTTAATTACGGGCGAACGAACAATGGTCCCGATGCTTCCGACAAAGTGCGTCGTCTGTAATGGCCAAGGTCCGGAGTTTGCAGGGTTGTGCCGAAAAGTTTTCGGCCGGACCGATTGCCCCGGTTTCTGGTACTTGACGAGCCGATGTCCAGAACGAGTCTCGACGTCTCCATGCAGCTCGGTGTCTCCCGCGAAATTCTCCGTAGCCGCCGCTTCTTCGTCAATCAACGCCGCGGGTGGTCATCCGCGCAGAGCGCAGTAATGAGCCCTGGAGCCACGAAGGCTGACAAAAAGTCAGGTCGGACCCGGCACAGGCGCTGCGGCAGGGTCGCATTCTCCGAACCAAGAAAAGGTGCTCTGCTGCTCCCCCATGCGACAAATCTGAAGGGTGCGCGCGGATTATCTCCACCGTACACTGTCACACTGTCTGTAGACGACAAGGCGCTGCCCGGTCCTCGTGTTTGCGCGGGGGAGCCCGCGAGAATAGTACAAATAATCCTTCCAGGTACTCCACTCCGGAATGCCCATTCGTTACACCGAAGGTTTTCTTTTCCCTTTTTTTCATGCGTGGGTTTAAGAAACGAGCGAAAACATCTTGAAAGAACCGGGGTTCAGTCCGTGTTTGCGGGGACGTCACACACTAACGATGTCGTTGTGGCTTCAAAAATCTTGTATGGAGTTGTACTGGATGGCGGCGAGCCTTTGGTGCATTTCGTGGAACTTCATGTTCAGTGCTGCAACCTCTGAGCGGTTGGTGTCGTTCCTCAAGATAGGCGTCAAGACCCACGTCTCGTTCACTGGCCAGAAGAGGGCACCAAATCGATACTGCGTCTTGGTTGGGTCTCGCTTGTAGGATGTGTGTGTGTGTGTGTGTGTGCTGGTGAAGTTGACGACGCTCGCGAAGAAGCAAAGATGTGTCGAGTGAAACCAGGAAATCAACCATCTGAGTAGTTTCAGGCATGCCATGGGAGAGGTCCCCGGTGGGAGAATCCTGAAGCCAGAGCAGTAGGTGGGCGTGCGCGCTCCCCCGATGCTGAAATTCAATCCTCTTGAAGTGGTCAAGCACCCGGTACCACCCGAACGACAAGGCTTTACGGCTCTGCAGGATGTTCATGATGACGCAAACGAGCTTGTCGAAGTGAAGCGCACAAGCAACGGGATCATTATTCACAAGGTCGGCGCGGTAAAGTGGATGCATTGAGTCCACATCTACGTCCAGTTGGCTGTAGGAACGCTGTAGATTGAGCACTATTGGTAGGCGCTACGGACGGGGGTCGGCCATTTGGGCGTCACGGTGGACAAACAGACAGACAAAAATTTTTGCGCCTAAGGTCCACAAGAAAGACTATCGTCCTTAAAAGATCGGCAGCATGCGCGTTTCTGCCGAGTATGCATGCTGCTGAGATGGCTTACCCAGCACGACGTAGCGTCATCTAAGGAGGCACTGATGAAGCTGCTAGATAACTGATAACAGACCGAACATTACTTGGACGCTCTGGAATTGTGCTTTTTAATGCGTCGCAAGGAGGGTGCGAGCACCTGCATATTCTTACACCGTGTGCGAAATGAAGTTCTCTTAAAAAAGAACTTCTCGCCCTTTCAATTCGACCACTTCCTCGTGGTTCCTTCAGCAGTGAGAACTGAATTAGATGAAAACCTACGTGGCGACCCAACGGCTGGTCACTTCGGTGTTTCCCGTAAGCTCGCAAGAATACAGGACTGAACTTCTTCTGTAAGCGCCACGTGGTCTGATAAAATTATACCAGCCATGGCGTGTGCTTGACCGGCATGCAGCGTTATCTATAAAAGCGCGCTGCTACATGAAATAAAAGCTTTTCGTAATGCTGCCACTGATACACCGTTACTGCTCGAGAAACAGAACATTTCGCGACGACGATGGGATCAGTGGTAGCTTAACCGTCGCCGGCCAGCAGCAGGAACGAAACTGAATCGCTGATGGACCAAGGTGACACGGAGACCTTGAAACCAGGATTTCATTGAGTGCAAGAACGTCACGGAAGCGAGGCGTCATGGAGCCTTCGTATCAACTTCGGTGACTGACTGGAGCAAACGAACAAGAAGTAGCATACTAAAGCACATCTAGAAACAAAGTTCAGCAGATAAGTGAACCTTGCTCATTATGACAGAAGCAGGCGGTGGTCGAGAAGGTTATGGTCCTAAGCTTGGCAGGATGACAGAATTCAACCCGAAAGTCGACAACATATGTTGAAATTTGAGCGCTTCGAAAACTAAGTAGACAAAAATGGCGTCCGTGATTTATTTTTTATTTATTGTTGTGGGTGTTTAATGTACCAAAACCACCGAATGATTATGAGATTGATTGATTGATATGTGTGGTTTAACGTCCCAAACTCATCATATGATTATGAGAGACGCCGTAGTGGAGGGCTCCGGAAATTTCGACCACCTGTGTTTCATTAACGTGCACCCAAATCTGACCACACGTGCCTACAACATTTCCTCTTCCATCGGAAATGCAGCCGCCGCAGCCGGGATTCGATCCCGCAACCTGCGGGTCAGCAGCAGAGTACCTTAGCCACTAGACCACCACGGTGGGGCGAATGAATATGTGAGACACCGTAGTTGAAGTCCCTGGCAGTTTCGACCACCTGGGTTCTTTAACGTGGCCCCAAATCTGAGCACATGGGCCTACAACATTTTAGCCTACATCGAAAATGCAGCCGTCGCAGACGGAATGTTATCCCGCGACCTGCGGGTCAGCAGCCAAGTGCCTTCGCGACTAGACCAGTGAGGTTGGGTGATAGAAGATCTTGCTGAAAACAAGAAACCGAAGTTGTTTCTGAACATACTCAAAGCGGAAGCTTATGAAGAGTTTAACAAGATAGTCGTGCTTAATTTATTTTCAGAGAAGTGTTTTGAGGACATTAAACAGCTCCTAGAAGCTCATTTCAGCCGAGCCCACTCAGCCATCGCAGGACATTGTAAATTTATCCGCTGAATGAAAAGAGAACCTGAAAAAGTCAATGGTTTCATTACCGAACTGAAGCATCTTGAGAGAGACTGTGATTTCGGCACGTTTTTTAACGATCTCCTAAAGAACAAACTGGTAGTTAGTTGGTTGGTATGACGAAGAAACGCAATGAACTACTTTTGATCAGACAGGGCTGACATTTGAGCTGGCATGCAAAATGGCAGTAGAAAAAGCACTAGCTGCGCAACTGGCTAAGCAAATGCATCAGTTTGACAAAAGAAAAACTATGCAGCGTCACCGTCAATTGCAGCAACCGAGACCGTGATAAGGGAGCCAAATCAAAGCCAGCTGGATAGTCTAAAAATGGGCAGGACAACGAGCAATGATATGCTTGCTTGCATTGTGGCAAGAATCATGTGGCATAAAAATCTTGGTATCGGAGCCACACCTGCGGAAATTGCAACAAAGAGGGGCACTTGCAAGCTGTGTGCAAGAAGGTAGCCGAAACAAAAGTTTTCAGATATGTAGACACGATGGAGGATGAATTTGACGACTTCAGCTGTCAAACAGTGTTCTACTTGAGTAGAAGTTCCAGTGACTACAGCATAGACCTTCACATTGAAGGGAAGTGTGTTTCGTGGATATTTGACGCGTCGGCGGCAGTCACAGCCATACCAGAGCGTTTGTATAAACGGTATTTTCCGCATGTAAAGTGCCTGAAAACAAGCGTCATATTGCGCATATACACAGAAGAAGAGCTCCAAGTATTGTGAAAAGCTGATGTCTCTGTGAACCATGAGGAAATGAGAACACTTTAAATGTAGTGTTCGTGAAAGAGAACGAAACGACGATGCCTGCCCTCTTGGAAAAAAAAGCTGGCTGAAAAAACTAAAGATAAACCAGAGAGCTGTTTACGGCATGTACGCGGACAGACCAGTTGAATAGAGGGTAGAAGCTCTACGGAAAGTTTTCCCCGAGGTATTCAAGAGAGCCTCGGGCATCGTCGCAAACTTTAAAGCTCGCATCCTCGTAATGGAAGGGGCTCGACCAGTGTTCTCAAAAGCATGGCCAGTTCCGTTTCCTGTCAAGCAAGAACTATCAACGGAGTAAGATTAGCTTGAGGAAGCCGGCTACTGAAGAGGCTCATGGAAAGCGACTGGGCAATGCCTTTGGTGGTGGTCACAAAGAATGGCAGTGCAGGATTAAGGTTACGCGGCGACTGCAAAGTCATTGTCAATCTTGTGCTGAACACGGACAATTATTCTTGGCCACTGCCGGGAGAATTGTATTGCACGCTCGCCGAAAGCAAGATATTCCGTGTACTAGATCTATCGCACGCATATCTACAGGTGCCACTTGCTGAGGAAAGCAAAGCGTTGTTAATGGTGAACATGCATCTGAGATTATATCAGTTTTAGCGTCCGCCATACTGCATCGCTAGCGCCCCTGATATCTTTCGATCATTATTAGATGAAGTCCTAAAAGGGATTCAAAAAGTGGGGAGCTATACTGATCACGTATAGGGAATATGAAGACATGACCCGCATGTCATTTACTGCACTTCACAATACCTTTGTAATATAAGGTGTGAATTCCTTTTGCATAAAATTGACTGTCATTGCTTCCTAAGGAAAGTGCCTTACATTGTATGAAGCCGGAAGCCTGTCTGTAAACAAAGTTTCGGTAGTGAAGCCGAAGCGTCTTGTTTCTTGCTTTTAATGTTTTTGAACTTTTTAACTGCGACTTTAGCCAGTGTATTCGTTTTTACTTCGCCTTGTATTTCGTAATATGCTTGTACGAACAGCTGTTTCTGATGTGTACATATTGATTGTGAACAAAAGTTTTTAATGCCTGCAATTATTCGTTCTGTTTTTGTTTCCTATAAATGGTGACAATTGTTTTTCCTAAAGTTGCACAGTGTTGTTGCGTATGCTGACATGTAGAGGTGGCGAGGCTCGTCAAGCAGTCGTTAATGACTGCTTTTTTTCTTGCCATCATCAGCTTTTTGCCTGTAAAAAAACGTGGAATTAAAACTGGAATAAACGTCATCATTGTAGGTGACGACGTAGACGACTGTCGAGAAACCGTGGAAAAGGTGCTTTAACGATTTGCGCCGTAGAATATCACCATAAAAGACTAAATGTGGGCATTTTCCAAGCACTCTGTTTATCTTAGGCAAAACGTGACAGTAGGTAGTATTTTTCCAACCTCAACAAAGATAAGTCCATCTTGGGAGCACCTCAGTCAAGTAACGTAACCGAACTGCGAGCTTTCTTGGGCCTTCTGAATTTCCACGGATGGTCGCTGCATCTATGTACGACCAGCTGAAAAAAAGAACTGATGTGAACGGGCACATGTTAAAGATCGTTCGTGGAATGCAAGCAGCGCCTTATTGAAAATAAAGTTCTGACTTTTTACGATGTGAAGAAGCCCATGGGGAAAGCTGCGACTTTTCGGCCTATGGTCTCGCGGCCGTAATTTTCCACATAATGCCTGGTGGCTCAAGTAGACCGATCGCCTTCGACTCCAGAACGTTGAACGCAGCGGAGCGCAACTATGCGCTAAGGGACAAGGAAGCTATGGTCATCACCGTCGATTTAGGCGGGTTTCACAGATACCTGTACGTACAAAAATTCACGCTGTTACCGACTACCAAGCACTGTTAGGCATCTTATGCAGGCATCTGAGGAGCGGGATGCGACGTGGGCGACTGTGGAAGGACACTAGTAGAAGGAGTGGCACTGCTCGGTTGGTTCGCCATGATGTATGCAGGTATGAATCAGTCAATTGAGAGGCGGACGTCGTTCCCGTTCAGGCACAGGGGTGGTAACTCTTCATCCTCAAGCGTTAAAAACCGATTGTGAGTTGGACGAGCCTGAAGAGGTGTGACTGAAACGGCCGTCCTTGAAGCAGAACCGCGAGTTGGGTGAGTTGGTGGATGTTCATTGTGGAATATTTCACAGCCCGTTGGGCTGTCAAATATTCCTCAATGTCGTCCTTGGTCGGTGCTTACCGGTGAGGGGATGTACCAAAACAAGCACTTCAGCCGGAAAAGAAGGCCGAGAAGACGTCTTCTGCGATGATTCTCTCGAGGGGCCTTGCCTAGGGCCATGGAGTGCACCGGTCAATGGCGGTGAGGCAGTAGCAGTAGAGTCCAGCCGGGGAAATGATCCTATAATGTCGAAGTAGACGTGCTCAAACCAACCTGACGGCTGAGAGAATTTCGCGAGTGGGGACGTGACATGCCTGGTTATTCTAGCGCGTTGGCAGTGAATGCAAGAGCGCGCCCATGTTTGACAAAAGTGCTGCTGCATGGAGTGCCAGACAAAGCGGTCAGCAACGAGGTGCGTAGAGGCACTTCTGCCAGGATATCTGAGGTAGTAAAGCTGGTTGAAAAGAGCATGGCGATGGCACTGCGGCACATTGGGCCTGCTTCAACCTGTCGACATGTCACTACAGATTGTTCTTACAGACCCTGAAATGGGGACTTCTTGTAGCGGTAGTCAGAGTGTGCCCTCGAAACGTTCCTGAGTTAGGCGGCCGTTGTCTGAGCCTCGACGAAAACGTTCGCTGTTATCTGCACAGAGCTGATAGTGGCTACACGTGAATGCGCATCGGCGACCACATTGTCTTTCCCGCTGACGTTCTGGATTTCGGTGGTGAACTCTGCAATGAACGAGAGTTGGTTCTGCTGAACAGGCGGGAGTTTGCCGCGACGTTGAGAGAAGGCGTAGGTTAGATGCTTGTGGTCTGTATAGATGGTGCAACGCTGCGCTTTGAGAACGTTCGGAAGTGTTGCACTGCTTAGTATATTGCCAGTTCTCTGTAGTATGCTGGAGAACTCGTAGGTGCAGCGGTCGTGCTCTCATCGGTGTAACTGACCTTTGAAGGGATCACCTTCTGAACTGAGAGTTACCTGGAGAAGAAAGCCAAGGCGTGCCAGGTGTTGTCCCCGTGTTGCATTAGAGCGGCACCGACGGCGAAACGGAAGGCGTCCGTGAAAAGTTCCGAGGGAGCGTCAGGCACAGGATGAAAGAGGAGCATAACAGTGCAGATAGCAGCCCTGCATTCCCAGAAGATTTGCATCATAGTCGCTGTCCACGTGTGGGTTGGTTTCCACATAGAGCAGCGAAGACATGATGAAGGGGCGCCTGGTAGTCGGGGCGTGCGGTAAGAAAAGTCTATAGAAGCTAAGCGTGCCAAAGCAACGGCGAAGGTCTGTGACGGTGGTGTGTTGAAGGTACTTCTGCAAGTCAGAGATGTGTTCAGGCAAGGGTCGTGTTCTCTCTGATGAAACTTTGTGGTCGAGGAACTTAACGGTGGAAGCACCGAGCATGCTCTTCTGGACGTTGTCAAGCAGGCCATGGTTGTAGAAGCATTGAAGCAACAGACGAAAGTGGCCATGGTGCTCTTCAACGTCACATGAAAATTCTAATATGTCGCAATGATAGACAAGCAGAAGTCGAGGCCGCAGAGGACTTCGTCGATGAAGCGCTTGAATGTTTGCCCTGCATTCCTTAGGCCAAAGCTCATTCCTCAGGCCAGTTTTTTAGGCCAAAGCCCATCACGTTTGACCCGCATGATATCGTCACGATTATCGACAACCTGAAACTAACGTCTTCTCACGATATTGATGGAATTAATAGTAAAGTTTTAAAGAATACCAAAGAATACAGTTCCATCATCCTGAAATGCATATTTTCACAATCGTATCATGATGGTGTACTGCCTGAAGACTGGAGAACTGCTGCGATTATTCCAGTACATAAAGGCGGTGATAAACATTGTCCATCTAATTATCGTCCTATATCTCTCACATGTGTACCATGCAAAATAATGGAACATACAATATTTTCTCATCTTGTTAATTTTCTAGGGGATAATAGCTTCTTCTCTTCAACTCAGCATGGCTTTCGAAAGATTTTTCTTGTGATACTTAACTAATTTCTTTTATTAATGATTTGCATTTATCTTTGGACTCTGTTTCTTTGACTGTATATTTCTTGACTTTGCTACATTGTTTTATAAAGTGAACCATTCTCTGCTCTTATATAAACTAAGTGTTCTAAAAATTGACCCTGCAGTTTTTAACTGGATTCGTGAATTCTTTTCTTCTCGTGTTCAATTTGTCAGCACTAACGATGTTAATTCTTCAACTGCACCAGTCGATTTTGGGGTTCCTCGAGGATCAGTACTTGGCCCCCTGCTATTCCTAATCTATATAAATGACTTACCTTCTACTGTTACTTCGAAAATTTGTTTTTTCGCTGACGACTGTGGGATTTACCGTAAAATATTTATTAACAATGATATTCATTCTCTGCAGGCTGATCTCAATAACATACTTCATTTGTGTCATATTTGGAAAATGGAACTAAACATTAAAAAATACAAAGCTATGAGGATTTCTCGGTCGAGTACAACTTGTCCAACTTACTTTCTTCACAGTCACCCCCTTGAAACTGTAACATCTTACCGGTACCTCGGCGTCCACATAACTAACACTTTGTCCTGGAAATTACATACAGAACATATAGCGTCCAAAGCTAATAAAACACTGGGTTACCTTCGAAGAAACTTCTTTCTTGCTCCATCGTCACTAAAGTTATTACTATATACCACATACGTCCGTCCTCGAATGGAATACGCTTCATCTGTTTGGGACTCCGGTCAGGTAACATTATCACACATGTAGGAATCCGTTCAAAATCGTGCAGCTCGTTTCATTTTGGCTAGTGTTCTGATATAAAGATATCTCTAAACCTCATCCCACTAGTTACCCGCCGAAAGCGCACTCTCATTTGATTGTTTCATAAAATATTTTATCATAATCCGAAACTCCGTCCCCGTTTAATCCAAGCTGTTCTCTTCATTTCTCTTCACCGTAATCACCAACAAAAGTCACAGTCCACTATTGCAACACAGTAACATATGCCCAATCATATCTCCCAAGAACTTGTAATGAATGGAATGCCCTGCTTGCATCAATAACAAGCTTTAATGAATCCATTCAATATAAAGAATATCCTTAAAACAAGGATTACCTAATTACCCCTTGTATGTTTGTTGAACATCTTATTTGTATTGCTTTGTGCCTTCACCATGTAATAAAAATAAAATTAGTGTTATCACTTGCTTTATTATGATGTGAGTTGTTAGGAGTGTTCATCTTTGCACCCCAAATAGTGACAATATTTCTATGCCACTTGCTTTGTATTCATTGTTTTTTCAATTTTGTGCATGCCCTTCCCCTCTGAATGTACTGTGTACCCCGAGGGTAAAATAAATAATAATAATAATAATAATAATAATAATAATAATAATAATAATAATAATAATAATAATAATAATAATAATAATAATAATAATAATAATAATAATAATAATAATAATAATAATAATATTAATAATAATAATAATAATGGAAAATCGAACAAGCCAAACGGGGTGAATACTGCAGTTTTCGCGAAGTCGTTCACATTGACGGGTATGTGCGTGTAAGCGTTCACCAAGTATAGCACGGAGAAGACGTGGCAGCCATGAATGAGATGAGCGATGTCGTGTATCTGGTGGACGGGGTACCTGTCTGGGATGGTGCGCGCTTTGAGGGCGCCGTAGTCTCCACATAGTCTACAGCCAGCGTTCTTCTAGGTACAAGGTGATGTGGCGAGGTCCATGAGCCGTCGGAGCGACGGGTGATGCCTTCTCGGGGCATGGCTTTGAACTCTGACATGGCTATGTGCATGTGGTCTGGGGCAAGGTGACGGGTGCGCTAGATAACCGGGGGCCCTGGAGTGGACCGGATGTAATGCACGGGTGGTGTGCTGCAGTTTGCATAGCAGTTCACTGGGGTGCGTCAGGCCGGAAAACTCGGTGACAATGAGATGGTATGGCGAGTCATTGTAGACACTGAGGAGCTTGATGCTTGGCTATTGGGTGGTCAACCACCAACCTGGTGTGAAGTTTCCCGGTGTCGCGTCGATGAGCCGGTTGTTGCGGCAGTCCGGAAAGAGGTTGTAGTGAGCAAGAAAATCAGGGGTGCTATGCAGGATGGCCCGAGCTTCATGGGCGCACGAGTTTGCTCCGAGCTCGCTCTACGACAGCCATGGCATGAAGACAGTACTGAGCTCGTGATAGCAGCGTAGATAAAATTGGCTACAGGAATGCGCGTGGCATTGTAAACTTATGTGGGACACTTGCGGTCGCTATCAAAGAAACACTGCGTGCGAATACGCAAGCGCCGCCACTCCGACATTATTCCAACAGTGCAGCGGTCATGAGCGTGATTGTAGCACTATCTTCTTGCAAACTCAACACGCGCCTCCCGCAGGCGTGTTCGTGGGCGTATGCCTTCTTTTGGACAAGTTATTTCGTTCCACCTGTAGAAACAAAATTTCCTCTCTCGAAGGCAGCAAGGGTTCGCTTCTATCAAATATTGCAGATAAATATAAGGACAGGTGATCGCCAGGGCCACTGGCATTATGGTGTCAATGCAGTTGTGATTGCGTGCGCTGTGAACGCAGTGAAATTGGTTGCGAAATATCGTAGACGCAAGGTGATATCACTTTTACTTGTGTGTGCGTGTGTGCATAGCCTGCGCAATAAAGGTGATAGATTAATCGTGCCACTCGACGTGACTACTGCTTCTCGGCAAGAGCAAATGTGGTGGGCGTACCCGATCCTCGCCGCGGGCTTCTGTGTATCAAGCTGATTGACGCGTGAACATGCACACGAACTCGTTTATTATGAGAAGGCCCGAGTTCAACTCATGAACGTGATGGTGCAGGTCTGACTGTCAAGTGTTTGATGTGGTGAACGCTACGCCGCAGTTTTTTGCATACTGAAGTTTGGCGCACTCCTGATCGCCGACCTCTGTGCTTCCACTGCGGTGAAGCTGACCATTTGTACCGCCAGTGTCCAAACCGGCGCCTCGGGCTGCGCGGCTTTTCAGTATATTCAGCGCCTCCTCGGTATGGCCAGCAACTCCGGGACATTGAGGACTACTTGGCTCAACAGCGCATGCCGCCGCCTTCTGCACGGCAGTCGCGCTCACCGTCGCCGAGGCGCTTTTCATCTTCGCCCCAGCACCATGCTGGCGCACGGCCCCCCAGTCCCCGTCGGGAAAACTAACGCAAGTGACCCTTGGAGGCGAGGTCGCTGGCAGTCGACGTGCTGAAGACCTCCGATCGACGCTAACAGGAAAGAGTTTAGATTCGACTGAGCGATATGTGCGGCTTTCTCTGGATATACCGGTGCTGATGGACGGCTATGCAGTAGGTGCTTTAGTTGATACCGGGGCGGACTATTCGATACTAAGTGGGAAAATGACCAGACTACTAAAGAAGGTATTCACGCCCTGGCATGTCTCTGTGATTAGAACGGCTGGTGGCCACACCGTCTCTCCACTTGAAACCTTTACGAGTAGAGTTCGGGTCTGCGGTTATACTTTTGTAGCAAGTTTCCTTGTGCTCCGTGAATGTTCACGCGACGTTATTCTTGGTGTTGACTTCCTGCAGGAGTATGGAGCTGTCATTATTCTTCAAGAGAATCACATCACCTTCTCAGCCGACCGAGCAATCGACAAGCAGGACGACCAACAACGTGCCGACGTTCTTCGTGTTTCTGCTGAAAGTATAACGCTTCCTCCAAGAGCCAGTGTTCTGGTCGTCGTCACATGCTGTGGATTGCGAAATGGTGAAGCAATTGCAGAAAGTAATTTTGAACACCTGCTGACTCAAGGTGTTTTAGTGTCTAGGAGTATCATACAGCTTGTGTATGATACTCCTTGTGTATGATAACTTGATGGCCGATCTCAAGTGTTCGTTACAAATTTCAGCAACGAACACCGACACCTTTTCCGTGGCCCTTCGTTAGCGTTTGCAGATGAATTAGGAACCGTTCCCATCTGCTTCTCGTCGGACGCAGTGGAGGCCGCCGATGCGTCTCTAAACAATATCGATATTAATTCTAACCTCACACCAGAAAACCAGACAGCACTGCGAAAACTCTTGCTTGAATTCAAGTCATGCTTCGCTACTTCCTCTAAGGTGCGACAGACTTCGATCACTAGGCACAGAATCATCACTTACCCAGTACACCAACAGCTTTAACGCGTGTCAGCGAGGGAACGAGAAGCCATTCGTACGCAAGTTCGAGAAATGCTTGACGATGGCATCATCGAGCCTTCCAACAGTGCGTGGTCCTCTCCGGTCGTCCTAGTCAAGAAGAAAGACGGAATGCTACGTTTTTGCGTCGATTACCGGAAGCTGAACAGCGTGACTGAAAAGGACGTGTACCCGCTGCCACGCATCGACGACTCGTTAGACAGATTACGCCACGCCCACTATTTTTCCTCTTTGGATTTAAAAAGCGGGTACTGGCAGATTGAGGTTGACGAGCGAGACCGTGAGAAAACGGCCTTTGTGACCCCTGATGGCCTGTATGAATTTCGAATCCTTCCTTTTGGTTTGTACCCAGCACCTCCACCAATTGTCACGTCGCTCCAGGGGGTGTCGACAAGGTTTATTGACGTCTGAGCAAAGGGCTCTAACCAAGTGCGTTGGTTGGGCTTGCTTGCTTGCTTGCTTGTTCCTTTCTTTTGTGGCTCTCACCCACTAAGGGGGATTGGCCAAGAAGCCGGGGTTAATGGAAGTCAATACCTTTAGGTTTTTAGACTAGGGGAATATGAAAACTGTGTTTTGACTGTGAAATTATTTGGCGCAATGTAAAAAAAGAAAAAAAGGGGGAGAGAAATAATAGAATTTGTTGAATATCTGAGGTGTAATCGTTATATGAAATTATCCTGAAAGTTGATTCATTGCAGTGTATCAGCTAAATAATAAGTGGTAGTGTCGTTAGTAAAATTCGAGAGCTGATCGCTGACTCAGCAAGGTAATCTTCTTGTGTTATATATGAATTCGCAGAGAGCCCCGCAGATGTTCCTGTCGCTGTGTCCCAATGAAGTGGCCCCAAAAGACAAAATATTGGGAGTATTAAGTGATATTCGTAGTTTGCTGAATAAAATTTCGAAGCAGTTTCTTCTTTGATTTTTAAAACGGTGACATGTGATAAGAAAATGGTCGATATGTTCAGGTTCGTTACAGCTTAAGCACAGAGGAGATGGCACCATACCAGACCTGTTTAAGTAGAACTTGAGAGGTGGTACATGGCAACGTAATTTTCTTATCAAGACCTCCAATTTACGCGTGGGACACCATTTATTATTTCATGTGAAGTGCAGGTGCGAGAAATCTGGATTCGGTATCATGATTTTTGATGAGTCTTCAAGAAGGGAAAGTTTTCTTGTTTGCAGAGCGGGGGCCCACGCGCACTCCTTTCTTCTTTGTGGTGTGAGCCTTCGTTTTGGAATACGACTCACTACTAGAAGTAGGTGGCAATATTTAATAATTTGGTGAGCTTTCACTACTTGTGCAGAGCTGGAGCCAAACAGGAGCTTGTGATAACATAGCTTCTTGCAGCTATTTAGGTTGGTCGTCTACTCATGTGCGTGGCCGGCTTCGAAGTAAAGACTGCATCAGCTCTGTTTTAATTTTATTGTAGTGATTGCCTCAGGTTTAATGACCACTACACTGAACTGTGTTGTCCTGATGGGTAAGGCAGCAATACAGGGCAGTTATATCAGGCGCAATTAGCAATATCATGATCAGTATGGAGCAAATAAACGTATTAGCAGGTTGCTAATTGTCATCATATAGATAAGGGCTTATTAGGATGGTTTTACTTGGCTTGCTCATAATTAAAGTCGCGTTAATTAGCATAGGTTAGTTAGCTGATCAACTAGCATGGTTTAGTTAGCCGATTTATAGCTTTACACTGCTTCATTAGCGCGGTCTTCTTAATCTAGCACATTTGTCTCGTCCTGACCATGAATTGGCGTAATTGGCCATGAATTGGTCATAGCATGTCCTGGTCTAACAAGTATACCGTACAGCCCAAAAAAATCACAGCGTATCCACAGAGTGAATAATGATGAGTGGGGCAGAGCCGCAGAGAGGTTTATTGGCAAAATGTGAATCCTCCATTCGTCCATCCGCCCGTCCCTTTGTCTGTCTGTCTGTCTGTCTGTCTGTCTGTCTGTCTGTCTGTCTGTCCGCCTGTCCGTCCGTCCGTCCGTCCGTCCGTCCGTCCGTCCGTCCGTCTGTCTGTCTGTCTGTCTGTCTGTCTGTCTGTCCGTCCATCCGTCCGTCCGTGCGTCCGTTCCTTATCCGTTGGTCTGTCTGTCCATTCGCACCTCCTGAGTGAGTAATCGAACTAGGCGGTCACGTACTACGAGCTAGGAGAGACAGACCCATGGCTTTAGGAGCTTCGCCCCTAGTAGCTAATTAAACGGCCGCACGTGCTCGGGTGCTAGTGGGCTATGACAACACAAATGACGCACACCAGCCGAGCAGTGCGCTAGAATGTACAGGCTGAGGATGATGATTAACACGTGGCCTCAGGTTTAGTGGTGGTCGCGATGTTGTAAGATGCTTGGCCGATACTGATTTCAACAGCCATTGTGCTGATTATTCTAAAACAGATTTAGTGCAGACATTATAAGATTCCAAATAAATTTAGACACGCCGTGCATATAAAGAAGCGTCACCACGAATTTTTTCTGACACTTTTATTGCGTGGGGGCAAATCTGCACTCAGCGGAACGACGAACAAATGAAAGAAGATGCCTCTGACTTGAAATCACAGCCCAACTTAGTCGACCGTCCATGACGCGATGACTGCTTTCATCGTAACCAATGGAACGCAGCATGCTGAGGGGCGGATTTCACTTTTATTGCGATAGCAATCAAATAGACACTCTCTTCTGGATTTTGCCGCCAACGTCAGCATCGCTGTCATGCTCCGCATACGTATACGTATCTATATATGGGAAAACGTAAGAAAGAAAAAAATTCCGGAAAAAAGACTCTGGCGCGCGGAATCGACCATAGGACCTTCGCGTCGTCAACGCGAGGCGTTACCACTGAGCCATTGGGGCGTACCTCCGTGGACGTTCAAACGACAAGCTATTAGATCTAACATTTACCGCTGTTAGCGGACGTCTCGGGGGGGGGGGGGGCGGCTATCGTGTTTTCAGCATTATCAGCAAGATGGCGCAGTGAGCGCGTGGCAGCTGCGGCGGCTTTCATCTCTCGCGCGTACTTGGGCCCGCGTAGAGAATAGAGAGTTTTAGTGAAGGGTACCCAAGCTCTTGGGGCGCTGCGGGCTTGGGGGGCGCGCGGCGTTTCGTACCCAACCCATACCCAACTGGAATGCCTTTAGAGGCGCGCACCAAAACGCAATCCGCACGAAGGTCACACGTGCTCGCAGCGCCATAGCGTCTTGTCGCATAAGTATTATTTAAATATTTTTATGATTTGAAATGTTAAACTAAACATACATAGTGATCAGGGCACTTTTTATCGTGTACAGTATCCTGGTATACGCAAAAAAGGGAAAAATACAAGGTTACTGTAACGACAGTATCGACATCTTGTGACACTTCGTGCAACCACAGTCATGAACATGTTAGCCTACGCGTAATGTTTTTGAGGTGAAAATGAATAAAAAGGTTACTCGTTTGTAGTATTGTCGCTGCGCAGTGTGTTGTGTTTCTCGAACAGTAACGACGCATCGGTGGCAGATATACGAAAAGACTTTATAGGGAGTTTTAGTGCTGGGTACGCATTCTCTTGGGGCCTTGCGGGCTTGGGAGCGCGCGGCGTTGCGTGCCCAACCCATACCCAACCATAAATTTCTTTTAGTTGGCGCCATGGTGGCGCGCACGCAAACGCAAGCCGTACGATGGTCACACGCGCTCGCAGAGCCACAGCGTCTTGTCGCGTAAGTATTATTTAGGTCTTTTTATGATTTAAAATGTTAAATTAAACATACATAGTGATCAGGACACTTTTTTTATTGTGTACAGTAATCTGGTATACGCAAAAAAGTGAAATACAAAGTTTTTGTAACGACAGTGTCGACATCTTGTGACACTTCGTGCAACCGCAGTCATGAACATGCTAGCTTACGCGTAATGTTTTTGAGGTGAAAATGAATAAAAGGTTACTCGTTTGTAGTATTGTCGCTGCGCAGTTTTTGCACCAGATGTACAATGCACAATGTTTCTGCAAAACAAAGTTGTGGTTGTCTGTTTCACTATGGCCGCACTAGATGGCGCCACCTATTCAGCTGGTCTGGGGCTGGCATATGCTTTTTAGTTTCTATGTTCCAGGCCAATTCTAGCTTTGGTAATCTGGCTGAAAACCGTGTAATCGCTATAAATGCCCGCACTTTGGCTTATTTTACCTCAATGAATAGAGTATCCGCAGTGCGGATACCGTGAGTTCTTGCGAAGGTAAACCTTACAAGGGGGCCGATCCATGCTGTCCGAGATTTCGCGTCTTTGTGCCATGCTATTTGTATAGTGGCTAGCCACTATAATATTTGCGCTTAAGCCTTAAAAGCCAAAGTGGTGGCTCTGGCCAGCCGCGGCTTTGCTCGCCGTGAAGGTAACATGATGCGCCAGCATTGTGCGCCGGGGGCAGCTTGTCTCCGCTAGGAGGCCAGTGGTGGCAGCGTTGGTTATGGCCGTGCGGACGCATAGCCCCATCAACCCAGCGATCTTGCGACGCATCTGTTTGGGGTTTCACGCATGCGCAATACCCGCCACCCCAACGTCCTCGGTACGCAAGACGCTCGGGTACCCAGCACTAAAACTCCCTAATAAGGGGGTGTACACTCGATCACGCGCCCTTATCTTGCAATGGGGAGAATCGCACGTGCACAGCGCACAAAGGTCCCTGCAATCGTTGCACATCCTCCGTTTGCGAAAAGGCGCGCTTTTCAGACAGGGCAAAGTAACAACTGAGACGCTTATTCGCGTTCATCTGTACCTGTGAGCACGTTTCGTGCTTCATTTGTGCGCGAGAAACGCGAGGCACGTTGTCGATCTGCTTGCCATCCTGCTCGTGACCTTCGAATTTTTTGTTATTGCGTTTATAGCTTCGCCTTTGCGGCAAAGCTGTGACTTTTTTCGTACTGTTGGCTCGTTTATAAGGGGGTGTCGCCGGAGATCGGGAAGTTCCCGATTTTCGCGAAACTCGGCCGGTCCTGCCACAGCACCCCTGAGCCGATGATTGACTAGGCGACTTCAGCGATGCCAAAGTTTCATTGAAGGTCGCAGCGTATGTATTGAGCTGGACGTGCAGGCGCAGTGAGCCGCATGCCTTGATTGCGGACTGGTTAGCGCGCTGAGCATGCTAGAGTTTGCGTGGGGGAAGACCTCGAAGGTGTGAACCATAGGTAGCACAGATATTGGAACCGCTATCAATAAAAAGTCGCTGCTTTGCGACATGGTCGGTGACGAAGAAACGGCGGCCTCCAGTGGGCAGCTGCGGCTGTCTCCACCAGCTGCCGTTAGTGGTTCTCGTTGTGGAGCAGGGTGGTTTTGACATTGCTGCGCCCTGTTACCGAAGTGCAGATGGTAGTAGCACCATCCGTGCTCAGGAGGCCGCGTTGAAAGTCACCCACCAACGCATTGTTGAACGTAGCTGAGTTGTTGATCGATGTTGTCAATGCGGCGCGCAAGCCCTGTGGGGTTCAGAGGTGCGGCGACAGCCTATATGGTGAGCGATGGCTGCAGCTGTGGCAAGAACGCACCTAAACCAAAACTGAAAGTGCAAACTGAAAGTGGTGACGCAAACGAAGACGACAAAGTGTGCACGCGGAAGGCGAGCATGAGGCGCGTGAGCGTTTCGAGCGTCGACTGGCAGAGCTTGCGTTGCCACGTTGATGCCATCAGACCACCGGGACAAACCAGGCGTGTCCTGTGGTGAGCGGGTGGCTTCCAAACCGAGCCTTGGGACGTGTTTCTACAGTGAATGTGCGAGCGGGCCAGGACCAGCTGCTGATCGTGGGTCAGATAGTGTCCGATACCAACCAGCTACAGAGTTAATCCACAGTGCTGAGTCTGCTGAGGTCCGGCACAACCGCATGCTGAGGGCCTTGGCGCCTCGTGTAGGTTCATGATCCGGCACAACCGACTGCGGCGTAGTCTCGTCGCTACGCGGAGTCATCGTCCTTTGAAGCGTTCCTGAGCCGGACGAGTCAGCGCGACTCTCTTTACTGCCACAAGCGTGCGTCTACTACACGGTCAATGGCGCCGTGAGTGATGTCTGCAAACAATAGCAACAGAATGAGTCGGGGCGCAGATAGTCGTAGGCTACCGGACCGTAAGGACTGGGGGTCACAGGAACGTAACTATGTTGTGCTGTTCGGCCATGCATTGAGCGTGTGTGTATTTGTGCTTGAATTGTGTTGTGCATAAATGTTTTGTTTTCTATGAACTTGTCTGTATCAGAGGGCTCCAGAACCATCACAGCGGCACTGAGACCTCTATGATGCGGTCAACGAACTGGGCAAGGTCGTTGAGAGGAACCTGGGCTGAGCCTGCGAAATTGCTTAGACGTGTGGTGGAGCCAAATGAATTGCAGCAAAGATTCCGGCCCTTTCATGATCACCATGAGAGCAGGCATGTGGCGGAGCAGCTGCGAATGTTTGCAATCAGCGAGCTCTGCGGACTTAAGTTGTTGCAATTTCTGTTGATCCGCATGTGACAGGTGGCGTACGAGTTCGGTCTTGATGTGTTCGTACCAGTTGGTCCCTGGTGGGTTGACGACGATATCGCAGACCTCGTTGGCGAATTGGGCGTTCAAGTAGGCGACGATGTAATTGTAATGCGTCCGGTCTTGCGTGATGCGCGCTGGGAAAACTGGGACTTGACTCGGATGACGTGTACGTCGGGCGCCTCCACCAAAAACGGCGGGAGCTTGATGACGACGTGACGTTTGTCCATGTTGGTGGTGGTCGCAAGAGTGGTGGCGCCCGCCAGAGCAAAACTTTGCGGTGCGTCGCCCAAGCGCGGTTGTTGTTGGGTCCGAAGTTGCTCTTGCAGTTGTACTTTTTTGGCGAAGAAGGCTGACGGCTTCTTGACCGGCCACGGTGGTGCGGTAAATAAGTTTTCGGGGTCACCAGATGTGGCATGTGCAGTTGATAAAGGACGGATCGCAACATAAAACGTAACAATTGTTTATGAGTGTTAGCAGTACCGTCAGGGCAAGCGTGCCGATGCTGTGCTCCAGGTTAGAGAAACACTCAGGGAAGTGAGCCTGGCAGCTTGGTCTTGTAGCCACCTGTGTTGACGTCAGCCTCCGGAGAAGCAGCGGTGGCGCAGTCCCTTTTGAACACGCTTTGCAGCATGCGGCCGAGTCACGCTGACTGCACTGGTTTGGGCACAGCGTGTCGCCACAACATAAGGGAGTTTTTAGTGCTGGGTACGCAGGCGGCTTGCGTACGCAAGACGATGGGGCGGCGGTATTGCGCATGCGCGAAGCCCCAAACAGATGCGTCGCAAGATCGCTGGGGCGATGGGGCCATGCGTCCGTGCGGTCCACCTTCGCAAGAACTCACGGTATCCGCACTGCGGATACTCTAGCCGTCGAGTTAAAATAAGCAAAGTGCGAGTACTTATAGCGATTACACGGTTTCAGCCAGATTTCCAAAGCTAGAATGGCCTGGAACATAGAAACTAAAAAGCATATGCCAGCCCCAGACCAGCTGAATAGGTGGCGCCATCTAGTGCGGCCATAGTGAAACAGACAACCACAACTTTGTTTTGCAGAAACATTGTGCATTGTACATCTGGTGCAAAAACCGCGATGCGACAATACTACAAACGAGTAACCTTTTTATTCATTTTCACCTCAAAAACATTACGCGTAAGCTAGCAAGTTCATGACTGCGGTTGCACGAAGTGTCACAA